>JBBBDQ010000276.1:585000-785000 GCA_037127315.1 Ascarosepion bandense
TGTCAATTTATAGTGAGAGTTTGATCCTAACTGGGTGCTCTTTTACAACCAGACTAGCCTAAACTTAACAATGTCCCCAGAATAGTTTTTTTTGTTGCCTAAAATTGTAAATTTTACCCACAAGTCAGAGGATTGTTGTTTCCTCACTTTTCAAATTACTCTTTATCTCCTCCATTCATAAATTTTTATTGCCAAGAGAACGTCATTTTCAAATGCCATTTTTTACAGTCAAAACACTTATGTTTTATCACAAACTATTCCCACACCAAAAAGTGGAACAAAAGTAAACTTTGAAGGTTGCTGTGTTTGACGTTTATTTTTCTTGGCGACGTTTTTGTTTTTCTTTCCAAAAACCAAATAAACTATTTTTCCAAAACCAATTCCCCCCACCCACCTCCCCATAAGAAATACCCAGGCACATTGCCTTCGTGGGTCTGACTGACAATTTGGGAGATTTCAAATTTTGTGTCTCCTGCCAAAGGGTTTCAAACTCAGTGCTCTCCAGTTTGTTAATTAAGGGTGGAGCCTCGAGGCTAGTGCAACTGACAGGGTACAAGGTTCAGGGTTTGTACCTTTTTTTGTGTGTGTGTGTGGCAGGGATGGGTGGTGGTGTCGATTCTTCCCCAAGAAAATTCTGATTTCAAATCTTAGCAACAAGTGACCTTCATAATTTTGGACAAAATGGTTTTGTTTTTTGACTTATGCTTTTCAAAATTTGACATGAAAAAAAAAATCGACAAACTTCATTCTTCCATCAGTTTGGTTCTCGGTTCCGTGCCAACTTTCATTAAACTCTAGCGTCAGATTGACAAGAATTTCCAGACCTTTTCTTTTTTCCAGAATTCCTAAGTATTAAACTTAATTTCCAGATCCGTGGATCTTGTAATCCGAATTGATAAAACTCATTTTCTTAATGTTCATTTAGGATGTAGCGCTTCACATTCAACCAAAGAAAAACTGATTAAGACGTGACTTATCCGCTATTTTTCATCTTTCTTTTTCTCTCTCCATCAGTTAGGATTTTGTCGAACAAACAACAGAACAGATTCAGAAGCCCAAACTATTCAGCCACACTTTTTGTTTTTGTAAAGTTTGATACAGGATCTTTAAATAGAGAACAATGTGTTCGTATGAATGAATGCAAAAAAAAAAAAACTTCTCACAATGTCCAGAAACTCTTCATCCAAAATTATCCAGAGAAATATTTCCAATGGCCTAATTGTAATTTTTTAACTGTACATAATCTTTTTTATATCAAAATCGTAAAAAAAAAAAGAAAGAAAAAAACCCCACAGAGGTCCCAAACTTTTCTAAACGGCTCCCTAAGCATTGCTGCTACTACCAACCTCGGATTGTCTTGGTTGTCGCAAGGGGGGGAAAAAAAGCGGGGGTGATTTTGCTAATCTACTGAGTTTTTTTTTTTTTTGGTGCTCAGTTCCCAACAGAATTGCACATTGGTTTGTGATTTGTTTAAATCACAAAAGAGCAGAATTGAAATATTTATCAATTATTGGAAAATTACAAATATTTTTTTTTTTACTACAGAAGATTCTGATTAGAATGAAAGCCATCCAAATTATCGCAAACTTTTTTTTTTCAGGAATATATATATATATTTTGTGAAAATAGATTTAATGATGTATTTCGCTGTTCAATGTTTCATCAGATCCCGTAAAGAAACGTTACGTTGGATCTAATGAAATCTGGAACATCAAATCTATTTTCATGAAATGTTTTACTTTGTCAAATTTAAAAACTTTGTCAGGATTTCAATCTAATTAAACTCCTAGATGTTGGCTCAAGTTGTTGACCTTGTGTTATTTAATTAGGACCTCAGTTTAGTGGGTTTGATTCCCCTAAAGAGTTTATGGTAAGGCCATGAGCATGGCCGTGGTATCAAATAGAATAGTAACATTAGACACCTTTGTTTCTCAAAAAAAGAAAAAATTGTGCAACTGACGGGACAGCAAATTCACCCCCACTTGACAACACTTTTTAAAAGGACTGGCACGTTTTCTGGAAATGTTTTGTAAAACGTGTGCCCTTTTCAAAACTTGTAGACCAGCATTTCTAAATCCAATCGGTCAGTTCCAAGGTGTCACCAAAAGAGAAATATAGTCGACAAAATCAAGCTATTTTTGGTTGGGTTTGGGTAGGGAAAGATTATTTTCCCTTCGGTTTATTTGACCCCCTCATAGGGACCCTGACCCTTCCCTCCCCACGCCATCTTTTCATGCATTGTTGCCTTATATTTGTTAGGCGGAAATCCATAGCAGATCGAATTTGTTTGGATGTTAACATTTTTTTTAAAAAATGGGTTAAAAAGCAAAATTGATTCTGCGAGAAACCTCCCCACCCCCCAATAGTCTGTAACATTTTTTTTTCTGCAGTCACCAATATTGATGCTGTTCATTTCTAGAGTAAAACTGTATTGCAGCAAATTTCTTTGGAGAAAATAAAACCTTGCACATACAGAAAGTTTGTAAATAGAAACACTGATCAGACAATTCTCTGCTCATTACGAGGTTTACACACTTGTATAAAAAATCTTTTCAGCTTGTCTTTTCAAGATTTTTTTTTCTTTTTAAACCTACACGATTTTTGTCATTTGAAATTCTCTCGATTGAACAAACCAAAAATAAAGGTTTTAGATCATATTTCACTCTCGAAATTTGCATTTTGGAAAATGTCTTACTTTTTTTACTTGACAGTTTGCATGTTTGGAGTCTTGTTTGAAAACATTTACTCTCCCCACCCCACCCAAGTATAGGGGTGGGGGAGCAAAAAAAAAAATTGTCCCCATCCCCCCTTCTCTAGGGAAGCGATGTTTGCCATTCTTAGGAATTAGCCCACAAGTAGGTGGGGCATACTTCTCATTTGTCAATGTTGTGGGTAGAGAGAGAGAGGTCAGCCTATGAAAATGCTTTGAGCATCAATGTGAGGCTCGTTGTTGTCTGGTCAATTCAGGAAATTTCGAGAGGAACCCTTTAAACCCCCCCCCCCTTTAGATTTTATTTCATGTTTTCTGTCAAGCCAGATTGTATCCTACTTGATTCAATGTTTTAACAGACAGGAATCAGGGCTCGCCATCTCACGTTACATGTGTGTGTTTCACTTTTAATAAAGCATCTTCAAAGGCTGAGAAAAATTTTAGAAAAATACAGATAGTGTATATGTTTGTGCAGAAACACTTGTCTAGTTTAATATTACTGTCCAACATACACCTAATGTGCATACTTTACCATTCAAAATATTCCACGCATACAGGCATTTAAAAATTATCTATTGGTTTAATACACACATTTAACCAATAAGAATTAATCATAACCAGTATGCTGCGTCTCCACCCCAGTGCCTCTGAAGAAGCTTTAAAAGTGAAACATGTTAGATCGAGCATTGTATCATCTTGTCGGATTCTGATAGAAAACTGGAAATATTTGCAGCATCAGAAATTTTGATATCAATTCTATTGACCGACTAAGCACAAAAGAAAAAGATGTGCAACAGAAAGGATCTCAGGGCAGTACACTATGTGGGCTTGTATGCAGGTCACTAGTGGGACTGACAAGACAGAAAAACTGAATGAGCTGTTGTCCTCATACATTGAAATCAATGGGAGACTATATATATTTAAAAAATTCCCTGGACTGACACCTGAAAAAGGCCAGAAATCACAATGATTTCTCATTTCTAGAAATTCAGACAGGAAAAAGCCCCTCCCCTCAAATGTTTGCCAGAACAATGCCTGCAAGTGGTGAACATTTTTGGCAGCCATCGTTTTTAGATGCAATGATTTTTTTTTTTTGTTTTTTTAAACTTCATTCTAAATGAGGAACCATTAACAATTGGAAATATGTGTTGAATTTTTTATTTTTTTCAGGAGGGCGGGGATCCCTTAAGTTTTGGCTTTGAGATGCTGGGGAGAGGGCAAGGGAAGTAATCCCCAACCTGATTTATTTCCCTTAATTTGATCAACCATTATGTTAACATTTCTGTTAAACACCCCTTTCTTCCTTCCTGATTGCAGCAAAAACCATGAAAATCGTCAAATCCGATTTTTTTTTTTTTTTTTTTAAAGAAAAATCAAGAGGAGACTAAATTGTTTTGTTTTTTTTTTTCTTTAAGATTCTTTATTTAAAGATTTTTCTTCAAATGACATCAATAAAGTATGTAAATATAATTACTTTGCGACAACAGCAGGGACTTTAACCCCACAACCAGACAATATTACAATCAGTCGTCAGTCATGAATGAGTAAATTTGTTTGCCACCAGCAACAGCAACAATTGCCAATGAGAATAGTCTGGGTGGGCGGCGTTTATCTCTCTCACCGGTAGCAAGAAAGCTGGGGCGGGGGAGGGAAGGGGGGTCTTCAGATGTCATAAAATCAAATGATAATCAGGTTGCTATAAAATAATTATATTTACATACGGCTTTCGCAAAGGTCTTTTTCTTTTTAAAGGAAAAAAAAATTTATTTCGTCGGCAAAAGGACTTGTCTGTTCAGACTACAGCTTGGAGGAGAGAGGGACTCGAGTCCTCCTTTTTAAAGCAATTGACATATCACAACCCAATCAGTGATCAATTTGTTTTGTTAAATGAAAATATGAACATACAGTTTTTCCGTTTGCAGCCGACCTTTTCTTTCTTCTTTTATGTGAATATTAAAAACTGAAATTTTTTTTTTTTTTACTTTAACCTCAAAAATGGTCCTGATGTGAAGAAAAGCGCCTGCAGATGAAACGTGTGAAATATCAAACTTGAAGGCGGGAAAGCAGGGAAATGAAAAAAAATCATCAAGAACCAAAAAAAGATATTATTCTCAAACTTTTTAGCCAAAAATCTGCACTTTAATTCAAGAGACTTAAAAATGGAACCCAACTGAAAAATTGTTTTTGTTTTAATGGATGCACACAAAAAACAAAAAGGTGAGATTTTCCATATCAATGATGAAACCGATTTGTACATTTCAAACAAATCCTACCAAAATGTTTATGTAAAAGAATTTTGGTTCAATTACAGCGTTTATGCCAAGATTTGTTTAAAGAGAAAATTTGTAATTGTTCATAATAAATTGCAGGATTTAGAGGTGGGGGTCGATTGCTTAATACAAATGAACAAAAATTTTGTCTGATAAAATAAAAAAAATTCCCAAATCACCCCCAATCCGGTCAAGTAGAAACGCCAGTGGGTAAAGAAAAACGTGGGAGGGGTGCATCTGCAAGGAGCCACCCACAACATGCAAAAAAACAAAAGGTAATTTCTTCCCCAGTTTTCTTAAACTCATGAAATCAGTTTCTTGATGTTTTGTAATAAAAAAAATTTTTTTTATTCTTTTTAAGAAAAGAATTACAGTCACGGCATTTAAAAAAAAAAAAAGAACAAAACCACAGGAGCAAGCAGTGAAGATGATGATGATTGATAGGGAGGGGGGATGGAGGGATAAAAACATTTGCAGCTTTGAGGGCAAGGAAGGGGCGGCACAGCAACAGAGAAATAAAAGAAAAGCAAAGTTTACAGCTTCGATTACATGGCAAGATCTGTGCACCTCATAAGGGGCTCACATGCTGCTCCTGCTCCGGGTGTGGGGGGGAGATGAAGAAAAACTGAATACAGAAATATTATGCCCCAGAGGGGGGGGGGGGGGGTTTTCAAAAAGCGTTGCCTATACATTTCCCAAACATTCATAGAGAAAAATGTTGAAAGAGGGAGGGACCCTAAATCTTAATTGCAATGAAATGATTGAATGACAACAGCAACGTTTGGGAGGGGGGGTGTTTGAATACTGGAGGATAATGATGGCTGAGCGGGGCAGAAGAGATAGGTATGAACCAGTGACAATTACTCGAAGATGATTAGGACAAAAGTGTTCAGTAAAAACAATCGCCCTTGTGACAGCGCATGCAAACAATGGAACCGTGTCCAAGTTTGTCTGCTAATGTAAAAGCTGATGAGGGAGGGGGTGCGGGTCGTTTGTCTTGTTTCCTTCTCTCCTATTTCTTGAGTCTTAGGTCTGGGGGCTGGGGTTCTCGAGCATTTCCATGAGGAAAGTGTCAATAGGGGTGTCTCCGATTAGCTTAAAGAAAAACAGATGTTCGAGGCATTTGAGTCCAATACTTCTCAGAGCTGGCAAACGCAGAAGCAGTTTGGCAAAACGGCCCGTCTCCTCTGGATACTGACACTTGCAGTATTCCTCCAAAGTAGCATAGACCTTCTCACGAAGAGATTCAACTTCTTGGGTTGACACAAGCCCTTTAGCATCTGAAATAAACAAAAAAAAAAAAAAAATATTTCAAAAATCATCAATGAATGACCTTTGCATGTTATATATTTTTAAAAAAAATTTTTTTTTTCTCTACTTCAGATTTCATTTTGCTCTGACATTTTAAAAATGTCTTTTCATTAATTTGCTGATAACAGAAAAATGAGGGAAACTTAATACACTTTTGTTAAATTAAATTCTTAGTCTTTGTTGGGTTAAATCTAAAGTCATTCTGTGGCATGACACATTAAAAATTAGTATTAGACGGGAATTTTTATTTAAAAAAAAAAAAAAAGTTTAGCACACACAAACATGAGTCACTACATTTGCTTGTTATCCATTGGTCAGTGGCAGGTGCAACCAAAATGCCTGCACCACTTTCTAATATATATATAAAACACGTCATGTTAATGGATCTTTTTTGGCATGGAAACTTTCATACACCAGGGAAAAAAAAAAAAAAAAAATCCATCAAAAGATTAAATAGCCAATCTTGATCCATTCCTGAATGTACAGCTGCCATAGATATTGTAGTAGGGGCACCCTTTCAAAACTGCCCACAATTGATGCAAAAAGAGACTTGGAGAAAATGCCAAGTGCAGCTAAGGTAGAAAGCAAACAGCTGGAATCCCAGCAGTTGTAGAAATTTCCCAACCAAATTCTCAATAGAGGCAAAACATCAGTACCAACAATCATGAATGGCGCTAATGTCACTCATCAGATAAGGCAAAGTTCCTTGCTACAATCTTTAATGCTAATTCCATGTTAGAGGACAAGATTTCTACCACAGCTCAAAATCAATAAAAAGGTGGTTGTTGTTCATCTTTTGGCTGACAAATAATTTCAATCTGCTGACAATGTAAACTGTCACAACTCACATAAGCAATGAGGTTTTTAGACAATAAATAAATCTCAAAGGCCCTTTGACAAAGTGTGGTATAGAGGGTTGCTATACAAACTCTCCAGCTACGGAAACACTGAAAGAGTCTTTACTGTTATCAAGTTGTTCCTAACAAGTAGGTCCGTGAAGGCATTTGCTAATGACCAGTCTTCCAATGCTTGCCACTTTTGGTTCAACTCTCTGCTTTAAATTATTGATTTGTCTAAGAGCATATTCTCCAAACTTTTGTGGATATCTAGGCAGATGACACAAATGGTATATGGGTGTACCTCCAAAAAACCTAGTTAACCAGAGCCTGACAGCTGATCTTTCCTATGACTGAGCTTTAACAACTCAATGGGAGAGTGGGATTTAACTGGTTGGTCACATCCAATGCCTCAAAAACCAAGCAATTAAGCCATCATTTCTGAGCTATTTATTATTGCAATGAACATGCCTATCAGGACCTGAACTCAGCCCAGACCTCAAGTGGAATTCATATATACAATCCAATGCTAAAAAAAAAAAATTGTCAAATCCTTATACCACTCCACTGACTTCACTTGCTATGCTTTATCTTTACAAGTCAGATTGGAACCAGTTGTGGAGTAGTGCTGCATATCTGGGACTGGAATTGACCAATCTTCTTTTTCCAGCTTTGGCAGAGTTCAAGAGAGTTTTTACGCAGCAACCTTGAAAGCAATGACATTTTACACACACACACACACACACGGGAGAGAGATTTATCTCAAAGGTAGCAGCAAACAAACTACACCTTGTTTAAAGAACAAAAAACCTATGTTTAAATCGAATCTTTTTTTCTGTTGATTGCATATAAGTAGATGTTTACTTATATATTAAAATTCACTGGTAAAATCTTACTGGAAAGTAGGAAGAGGGGTTTGGGAATTAATTTACTTACCTGGGTTAAAGAGTACAATTGCACGTAAGCAACCAAGTTCTGACTTGTCCATCTTCATTTCACGCATTTTAGCAACTAACTCTGAAAGGACACGGTCAAAGATAGTGCCCACCCCAGCATGGTGAGCGCTGCTCCGGTGGACATGAATACCAGTGGCAAGGAGGATACCATCCTTTACAGGTATGGACCTGTGAGAGAAGCCAGCAATAAGCAGTTCATTCCAGCCTGAAGTGAGAGAGAGGAAAAGAAAATCACTCACCCATGATTAACTAGTAACAATTTCAAGTAGATCAAAATTTCTATTTACCATAAAGGGGCAAACAAAACCTTTGTGCAAAGCCTCTTTTGGCAGTCATGAGCTATCTCCCTCGAACCTGACTCTCTAAGTTACTTGTTCATCACTGCTGTAGCCTGGTATTGAACTCACGACTCTTTGGTTAGTTCCAGTGACTTGAGCCAATGTCTATATCCACAAGAGCAGCAGTGAACAAGTAACAGTCAGGCTAAAGGGAGATAACTCATGACTATCAAAAGAGGCTTCAAACAGAGAATGAGAATGATATATCCCAGTGATTGTAATAATGAGTTTGGTTTGAAATTCCAAACAAGACTTTGCATGTCAAAACCACAAGGACAAAAAATAGACAAATTTAGTTCCGGTCCCTTGCAAATTGAGAATTTATAAGTGTGTGCTACCCTGTTATGTGGCCCCCTTCATGACATTTGCAATCATGGTTTTTGACAATTTTTAGTCCTTAATTGTCTTTTATCTCTCTCTCTTAAACCTTCTTCCACCAGACATTTACTCAAGCCTTTTAGGTAAGTTATGCATTGTTTTTCTATATCAAACTGTCCTGTGAGTATTAAATTTTTTTTCTAAAACTGTTGTTGCTCACATGTTTTTGTCCATGGTATTCTCAGCATCTTTCCATAGAACCACATTGTCTCAAATCTCTTCACTCACTGCTATACCCAGTCTTAAAATAATATCACCTATTAGCAGTCAATCTTGTATATGTTAAGTATGTATGTGAGGTCTACATCATATTATATTAAAAAAAAAAAATAAATAAAATACCATTTCCAGATTCCATTTATTTATTTTTTCAAAACTGATGTTAGGAATTGTAATAATTCCTTTTGAATCAACATAAATTGCCATGCAATTTTATATTCAATACAAATCAAAAATCAAAACCACCAAAATGTGGATAACTGGTGTTTAGCAGTTCCTATTGTTTTTGTCACATAATTCATCAAAAATGAGATGAGCATTCTTTAGGCAACTTTTCTCAAAAGCTCATTTTACCGAAAAAATAAAATAACATGCATAAATGTCATTTCTTTAAGCTTATCTGTCTTGTTCAGAATCATAAATGCTCAGTTTCATATCTGGAATGTAAACAAAGCAGTTTTTGAAGTACACTTTTTCTGATCTTCATCAATGTAATCAAATTCCACCTTGATAAGAAATCTGCGAAATCTGACAAAGCAAACTTCGCTGCTGATCTTAAAAAAAAGACCCAATCTGTGATGGACTGGGGTAAGAAATGGCTCGTAAATTTTAATGCTTCCAAAACGAAACTGCTATCTTTTAACCACCATAGACAACTGCTTCTATCCCCTCCATTAGAATGGATCAGGCTAGTCTCCCTGGAATCAAAACACTAGGCCTAAATCTCTCCGCCGACTTCAAATGGAATGACTACATTTAATCTATAGCTAAATCTGATGCTCAAAAGATTGGTTCCCTTTGTAGGGCTAGGAAGTTTTTCTCATGTAAATCCATCTTACACACATAAATTTACCATCTGCCTGTGCATTGAATACTGCTATCACATCTGGTCGGGTGCCCCTGGTATTCATCTCAAGCTTCTTGACAAAATCCAACGGAGAATCTGCAATGTAATTGATCTTGACCTGGTAGCTCAACTCCAGTCACTTTCTCACCAACATAATGTGGCTTCCCTCTGTCTCTTCTACAAATATTTTCATGGCTTCTGTTCTGATGAGCTTAGCTCCCTGGTGCCTCCTCTGCATGAATTTTGTCCAGCTACTAGACTTGCGACTAGGTCCCACCCTTTTACAGTGGAACCAATCAAATGTAACCGCAACTTCTACTCTATCAGCTTCTTTGCTTGCACTTCCTGCCTGTGGAATTCCTTTCAGTATAGTTGCTTCCCTGAAAGCTACAATCCCCAAGAATTGAAATGTAAAGTCAATTGCCATCTCTTATCTCCTTGACTCACATCCTTTCCCTGACAACCCTTTTATCATGTTCTTCTTCCTTCCCACCTGTATTCTCATCCTTTTCTTATTCATTCTGAATCCCCTGTAACTTGTTGCTCTTTCTCATCCCTCACCTCTTATGTAACCCCCTGCACACCAGTGGCAGTTATGCCTTTCTTTGATTTTTTTGGAAGGGGGGGGGGGAATAAAATAAAATAAAAAATACACACTATTTTAAACAGCATTATATTTTGTATATGGGTCTGAATATTCAAGAAGTCTTCATGTCATTTGGTTAACAAGATTATCATTTCAGGTCCTAAATGATCAATGCTTTGATAGGAAATCTCTAAATGAATTACTCTATAATATTTGACATGAATAATAACATTGTGATGTGCGTTATTTGTGAAGATGTCATCATATATTAGGGCAGAGTATACATGGGGCAGGTTGAACATTGAGAGCAGATATTTCCAGGGTGGACTGAATGCTAAAGTGTTCAAGTAATTAGGATGTATGACCACAAAAATAAGTCCCATATTTCCTTAGTATAAAAGGGGTAAGCAAATCACTAGAATATTAGAAATCATGGTCTTGTTTAAGATCTACAAATGGCTTTTGTCAGCTGAATTGAAATTACAAACAGCACGTCTTATTGACAAATGCTATTCTAGAATAGGTCCACAATGACATGAAGAAAATCCTAAACTTGCTGTCAATCTCGTCAGACCTGAGAGAACAATAAATTCTAGTATTTTGGTGACCAGTTTAATTGTTTAAGAAAATACAGTAAATGTTAAAAACAAACAAACAATACCCACAAAGTCATTTCTATAATAATATTATGATTGAGTGTTTTGTCCCATTGGAAGCCGTAATAAAAACCCCATAAATGTGATGCTGTTTTCTTAGTACATGTTATTTCTGTGAGATTTTTGACAAATAATTCAAAGAGCACACCGTCTGTTGAGGGGATAAAGCTTTTATTGAGTTTTGTTTAACAGCATATCAACCTCTGTGGGTTATTTAATGCCAAAAAAGCAGGGTTTTTAAGGGTTTTTTTTTGGGGGGGGGGGTTAAATGTTCGGTTATAGTGAGAAGGTTGATTTAGTCAGATTTTAAAGAAATTTTTTTTGTATTCTTTATTTTAGAAAACTGAAAATGTCTTCTAGTTTTGAATTCAAAAATGTTTTGCTGAGAATATTTTTTTTCCTTTAAAAATGTATATTTTTCTATAAAAGTCTATTTTCATACTTTCATAGTGTTTTGACCCCAGCTGGGGGGGGGGGGGACTATTTACCCATAGCTGGGGCCCTCACAGGTGCAACCACTCCAAGTCAGGGTGGTTGCCTGGGAATAACAGTAATTAAGAGGTGGTTCCAGGCTCCTCACAACCTCCCAATCAGAGGACTTGCTGCCAGATGCAGTTTACCATCATGCCCAGGACCACTTAGTATGTGCTACACACAACATGGTTCTTAAGAATTCAAAATACAAATCTTGTATCATCATAAATATTTCTGGATATCCCGTATCATCCCCCCCCCACCAAAAAATAGAACCTTATTTCGGGCATTTAGATCCGGGTTTCTCAAAGCAATTGGTTTCTTAAGAGGGCATCACACAGGAAGTAGCGATGAGAGTTGGAGGATTGAGATTAAAACAAAAAGTTGGTGGGGCAAAGGTAGAAAAGCCTCAAAAGTTAGATAATTTCTCAGCATAGTTGGGAACTGCAAAATGCTGACATTTTATTTATGACAAGAAATTCTGACACTATAAACAATTGTGAAAAATATCACTGGCATCATTTTCAACATCATATTTGATAGACCATATTTTCAATAGTTAGTCATCTTAACTTAAAATTGTCAAAACAAGAGATTTAGAACTCAAAAAATAGCTCCAGACATCACTACTAAATCATTTATAAACTTTTAATTTTCTACTCAAAAATATAAGTATACAATCAATTGACACTAATATTATTCCTGTTATATAGGGTGTGACAGAAAACCTTCCTACAGACACTACTAGATAAAGATACCATTATGTGGGAGGTATTTCTGACATACCCTGTACTTGGACAATTTATTATGCAATAAACTGTTTAAATGATCATGAATTCTCATTTGCCTTGTTTATAAGTTTTAAATAAACACGGAAAGAATGATCATTAAAAATTATCTGATTTGACGTGGGGGAGCAGCTAAAGTTTAATAAGCCTGAATTTTGATGATATTTAAATCAAGTAAAATGATATTACAATGAATTTTGAAAGCAATGTATTCATATCACTGATTTCGATTTAGTCATAATGGAAAATGGACTTAATGAAATTAAGTCTAAACATCAGTTGGATTGTTTATTGAAAAAAAAAAAAAGAGTGAAGGGGAGAATTCATTGTTCTATTACTAACACTCATGTTGGTGACATGGTAATGTAAGCACTTGGTCAACTGATTATCCAGGCAGAGGCAGTCAAAACAAAACTGTCACCATTATAGTCAACTTTGACAACATTGGATCCAATAACCACCACTCCAAAACCAAGCTCTTTTTATAGAACCTATTCCAAAAGTTTTACCCATTCTTACAGATTTGTTGATTGACAAAAAAGTAAAATCCAAAGCTGACATTTTGGTTACTTACCTGCTCGTAATAATGTCACCTGGTCATCAAGAGAAAGCTTGGTGAAATGAGGAATACGTTTGGCCCATTCAACTAAAGTAAACAGTTGTTTCTCGGCTGCTTGGAAGATATTTGTCACAGGATCTTTCTACAAAACAAAAAAAAAAAATTTTTTTTTAAAATAATGACTTCTTAACAAAAAGTGGTTACAAGAAATTATCTATTTACTTAGTCAAAAAAAAAACCCCAAAAAACAAATAAAACTTTATAATAATTATTATTATACAAAAAATAGCTACTTGTCACTCCCATAATGCATTTTGTCATACATATATAATAAGGATGTGAAGAGATTTCATTAAACAAAAGCCTTTTACATCATTCAACAGAATTTGATGAAACTTTCAGAATATTGTTCTGATGTGGCTACCCACCAATGATTCAGTATAATATTAATGCCGTTGTTACCTGTATTACAGGTATGTTTACCTGAGAAAACATCAATGAACAAATAAAGTCTTTAAAAATAAATTAAACTTGTATCACCAAGGCGGCAGTACAATACCAGATGATGTGTACTGAAATATCTACAGCACAATATCCATGCTAATGGATATTAAGACAGAACAACAATAATTAGAAAGAGAGGAGAGGCTAAGTTGTTCGTGTCGCAGAGAGCACAGCCTAATAATGATTGTCAATGACACACCAAATAATTTACAACCTCCTGTGAGCAGAGGCTCAAGGTAGATATGACACAAAGTCAATTAATGTGGGTAAAACCGAGCCTGTAAGCTTAGACAAATTCTTGTCTGCTTTTCCCCCCGGATGAGATTCTACCCTTTGTCAGAGTCTCGTCAGATTCTCTCTGCACGAAGGCAAGAGTCTAACAAAGCGAACAATTCTCTCGGCACGAAGGCAAGAGTCTAACAAAGTGAACAACTGACACATGCAGTTGATCCCCCTAGACTGTCAGTGACACTGAATTCCTGATGGCTATTAATTTTTATTTATATAGCTATTTCAGACCACTCCATCTTTGAGAGTGCTGGAGGGGTGTCAGCTGCTCTACAACAAATAAAAAAAAAAACTTAAAAATTGTCAGTTACACATCAGGTTAAATACAAAAACAATATATACACATAAAAATTAGGTCTCATGAAAATGAGTAAATAAAAAAAAAAAAATCAATATAGCCAACTCATCTTTACTGATGACACTATCAGTTTCATTGTTGCCGAAATCATTAGTGTGCACAGATAAAAATGGAAATATAATTCACAGAGTATCATTCCAATTTTATTTGGTCCACACCTGCCTGTTCTGCTGCTACATACAGCCCACAGGAATCACTTCCAGGTGTTTCTGCATGATTTTGATCATAACTGAAACCTATTTGTGTCTGCTCAAAATTATTATAAATTATTATTATTCTATTAGCCTACGACCACTAAGTCTAGGTTAGCTGATAGAATCAGGCTGTATGCCTCACTGTAGAACCTCCAACAAATCTGGTGTTCATGTGACTACTGGTGCCTCTATGATAGTGCATTAAAAAAAAAAATCTATTTCTCCTCTTTGAGGTGTTCACATCTGATAAAATAGCATGTTTTGCTCATAAATTCTCCTCAAATTGACTCATCTGGAGTATCTTTGCCTGACTTTAAACTTTGAAGGAATCCCTGTAGAGGGGTATGCACATAAGTCTGCCTATTATTTATGCTATCATCTCTAAACTGGATTCTTTCCAAGCATGCAAACTTGATATCTTCACAATAGTCCTTAAGAAATGTGCTCCTGTTCTCTCTAAACCCTACAATATGTTGCCCTTGATGCTGCTTCTTCCCTGCTTGTTGGAAATCCTCTTTTGTAGTTCCTGTCTTTTAGAACTTCAGTAAAACCATCTGATCCTTCTCACTATTCTCCTATTAGCCTACTACCACTTTTTGGCAAAGTACTAGAGATTCCAATTTACTGAAATAGTTAAGCACCTCACCTTGCAGGTTCTTCTTTCAAGCAATATGGCTTCTACTTTTCTCGGTCAACTGTTGAGATGTTAATTATTACTGAAAGAGTCTTATCAAGCTTTAGCTAAAAACAGTGAAGCTCAGGTTGTTGCTTTGGATATCTCAAAGGCATTTGGCAAATTGGAAGGTTAGGGTATTTTTAAATTAAGTTTTGAATAGATTCCATCTTATTAATAAAATGAAAGTTGCCTTGAATGGCCAGTCTCCTTGATATTTTTGCATTAATGTGGATGTTCCCCAGGGCTCTATCCTTGGACCTACATTGTTTCTAATTTTCATCAATGACCTTCCTGATGTCATTAGTTCTCAACTTGATATCTAAGCTGATGACAACCATTTAACCCTGTCTGAGCAGTTCAATAAGTTCAAATTGGTAGCTGATCTTAAAAAAATGACCTACATTCTGTTAACTGGAGCAAGGAATGGCTTGTTAATTTTTTTAATGCCTCCAAAATGAAACTACACTCTTTTGTCTTAGAGAACCATTTTTACCTTTCATCAGCATGGGTAATGTTAACTTTCAAGCAAGTGACCACCCCCCCTACACCTTCTCAGACTAATGATTTCTGCCGACATGAATTGGAAAGGTTATATTGAATCAATACCTATGTCTGCTGTTAGGAAAACTGATTCACCAGAATTTCTGGTTTAGAAGAATCAGCACTGTTATTGGTCCTAACCTGTCATCTCAGCTTCAGCCACTTTTCCACCAGTATAACAGCTTTCCTCCATTTTTTTCTTCTATGAATTCTTTCATAGCTATTGTTCTGATAAACCTTCTATGGTATCTAGATGTCATAAACTAAAAAACAGTACTACTTTGGTGGCAAGGTTTCAGCATTTTACAACTGAAGTGGTTACATGCTGAAAGTTTCTCCTCTCGCACTTCACACTTATGGAACTCTTTCCAGATTCTTGCTTTCCAGTCAATTTCGATTTTCAAAAATTTAAATGGAAGGTGAATCGTTACTTTTCGTCTTAATTCCTGTTCTTTGTTTTTTTTTTCATATTCTCTCATACTCAGTAATACCTAAAGTCATTGACTTTATTGCCTTGGCTAGGATAAAGTGTTTAAAAAAATTGTTATGGGGAAACACACCTATTCCCCAGATAATGGACTCTCCCTCCTATATTAATAAGAGTTAACAGGGGAAGTTCTTGGGAAGTTCATTAGAGTTCTATTGGAGTTCAGTAGAACTACTAGACAGTTAACCAAATACTAAGGAGTCAGCTTTCAGTGGAAGATTATCAAGTTCCAAACACTATTTCTGAATAAACTGGTTAAATTCTGGATTACTTTTTCTTTCGGAATCTCCAATTTTATTGTCCTATTATCATTGAAAAAGTTAAATTCAAATACAGGTTTTTTTTTTCTTTTTTCTGAAGTGAGTTACACGAATATAGCCATTAACAGAAATGCTTTATAAAATCAATCTCCTTAGGTAAAGAGTACTAAAAGATAATGGCTGGTTTAACATGACATTTTTCATGTGGTAATGGGATGGAAGTTTAAGCATTGTATGAAATGATTTGCTAAATTTATCTCAGTCATTAATCTTAACTTCTATGTACAAGGCAATAATGCAATAGCAATATAAAATGATTAAGAGACAATATTCATAAATCCAGTTTCTCTAGATAAAAGATACATATTAATCACATAGATTGAATATTATACAGAGAAAATATCAGTTAACATGTTAGGCAACAAGGCAACAAACAAACTGATCCACATTTGCAAGAAGAATTATGCTTAACTGCTGATGGGAATCAGTTAACATAAATTGTTGAGATCAAAATAAAAACAATTTGCATAAGATTGATAAAACAGCTAATTAGCTTAGCTATATATATATATATATATATATATAATTTTACGCTCTCACTCCCTGATTGAGCACTCTGGAAGAATAGTAGACTTTGGAAAAACAGTAGCTACTCTAGCATATACGCATTGCTCATTCAGTAATGAATTAGAACACTCTGGCCACTGGTGTATGATACATCATATGCTAAAAATCTGCCTCCTACCGAGCATCCATAGCTCAGAGGTAGAATCGCCAACTGATACTAATTCGGTCGGGTTTTAATCCTGGGTTAAAAGCAATCGGATGTTTAACTGTACTGATGAGCTGTGATACAGCGAAACAGATCTGTCTGCACATGACTATATATATATATATATATATATATATATATATATATATAAGCTACAACTGTTCCCAACCCCAACCTGTTGTTGTAGGAGAGATATGTTTCACGAAACTGACTGCTACCTCCTATTCACTTGCCCCCCCCCCCCATCATCCTCAATCAATATACCTTTTCCTGTCTCTTCTTAACAAGCTTAAATTGTCATCACCCTTCCCTTCATGGCATTACATGTGCAAATCAGGTGACATGAATTGAAAAAGGAGGGACAACTTTTTTTTTTGAGGGACACATGGGACAGCTGGACCTAAACCTTTAAAAAAAGGCATACCTAAAAAACCTGATGAACATAAATGAGACTTTTCATTATATATAGTTTTTACAGTGTCCAGAAAAGAAAGCATTTGTATGAATGCGAGAAAAATTAAATAAGAAACGTAATTGCAGTACCTTGTCAGTCGCCTTTAACAAAATTGTGTGTGTGTGTGTGTGTGTGTGTGTGTGTGTGTGTATATATAACACACTGTTTAAAGTGTTGTACTTATAGAAGTAGAATGTGCAATATCAGAGATATTCAGTTAGATATTACACAGGGATCAACCACATGTGATAACAAACTTCTATGCCTCAATGAAATCTCCTGCCCAATCTTGGTGTAAAAATCAAGATTAAAATTAATTCATAGTATTCATGCACTTTCTCTTGATGTCAAGTTCTATAATTAGAAGAGTGCTTTCTTTAAAAAACATTATCTTTAACAAATACTTTGGTTGACATTTTACTGTTTTTTAATAGTGAAACACACCTTTGTAGTATGTATATATGATGGCTGTCCACTCACTGCACAAAAACAGTTACCAAATTGGCATTGGCAAATGATGTGATATTCTCTCTCCCACTTAAACCTCTAGAAACTTCTGGTAAGCACATACATACTTGGCTTAATGCTATGTGGATTCTCAGCATAAGAAAGTCTTGACTTGATCCAATGAAAAGAACTAGCCATGATACTTGCAGACTGCCTGTGCCAAATATTATTTTCGGTAGTCTGAGAGTAAAACAAAGGAAGGCTATTAATTCCTGAAAACACTGACATAACACAATGATATGAACTCTGCCATTGGCTACAATAGGTTGTGCATTCAAGTTAAATCATGCTTGATGACCAAAGTTAAGATTATATATATATATATATATATATATATATATATATTCAGTCAGTTAAGTGCCATACGTGATACACGCTTGGGCGATCATATCTCGAAAGAGACATGACTGACTGGGCAGAAGATTATCCCGCAGTAGGTTGCCATTGCTTTCTGCGGTAGACTGGTTGCCGACCAAGGCTATAGGACCCAATCTGTCCTGTTATTTAACCCATAACTGGAAGGAATAGACGGATTAATACCTTTCCCAAGGGTATTTGCGCGCAAGTGAATGCAATGAATTCGGCTGGAATTCGAACTTGGCTCCCCGATTTCTCGTTCCGAGCCGATATCCAATGCACTGCAATGCACATCCATGAATAAATGAAAATATAGTCATTCCTGCAGTATACAATAACTGTTAGGATAACAATGAACCAGAAATACCTGAACTTGCTACCCATAATAATGACCCGTGTACATTTGTATTAAAAAGTGTTCAATTATATTGTTGAACTTTTGAATATTTTCCATTTGTAAACGAGTTATTACACGACCTAGGTTTCTACCATGAGTGGTGTCTTCAGGTGATTTTCAGTAACTGATTTTACCATTTTTTTATTTTTTATTTTTTTAAACGCTCACATGGCAGGGAATTTTTGAACGCGCAATTTTTAAAATTACAAGAAATGTTTTCATCAATTGTTGTATGAACCTAAGAGGTATTTTTTAGTATGGTTACAGTTAGTCATAATTTCTGTTCTTTCATTCAATAGCTCATTTTTGTTTGGGAATAGCATAATCTCTAACAAAAATGAACTAATGAATGAAAGAACAAAAATTATGACTAAGTGTAACCATACTAAAAAATATCTCTTAGGTTCATACAAGAAAACGTTATAATTTCTTAGTCATAATTCGACTCAATTTTTGTTTCATTTAATTAAAAATGCATGCCCCAAATTACTCTTATCCATATCTTAATAATCCATTGCAAAACCCCTTAATATGTATCACAGTCTGTAAAGAGTTCTCATACTTGAGACCATTGTTAAGATGATGCGCAGTCAAAGCTAATTTAGGTTTTACATACCAAGCTTAGAGCATTAGGCTCTTCCTTGGGTTTCCTTAATGGAAATCAGCCTTATGCAAGATTGGTAGAATATCTCAGCAGATATTTAATATCAGAGTCATTCAAAAAAAATAGATAAACATTTTTTATGATACTTGGCTTTCCTTCTTTTCATCCCTTTGTATTTTTTTTTCATGTTTTGAATAATCTTGAATTTCTTGATAATGCTTTAGACGACTGAACATGGCTTTGTTGCTTTTGCCCTCCTTGTCAACAATCCTCATCTTTAAGAGGAGGAGGAGGTTTTCATTAACTTTTATCTTAACCCTGGCAACTGATTTTCTTCTAACAAGAAATGACAAAGACTGTAAATATGTCAATTTGTGTTTGGAAAGAAAAAATAAAAAGTTATGAAAAAAGATCACACACAAAAATTTTATCAAAAATATTTGCAAAGATCCTCAAAAAACAGGGATGGAATTATTTTGTTCATTCTTCTCCCATCATCAGCATTTGCTATGATTTAATATAAAAGTGATTAGAAATTTAATGATTTAATTCATGATTATATAAAAAAAACCTAGAAAGGGTTCAGCATATCATTAATGTCAATGTTTCAAACCATTTCCCTCTTTAATGTTAACAAACAAGTTTATAACATAAGCCATCTGCCATCTCATTGGATTATGTAAGTCTTAATTTCGCTGATTTAAGAAAGAGATCAAAGTAATTCACTGCTTATATCATGAATGTATAGCAAGAGATTTATCACTCATTGGATTAAAAACAGTTTTATATGTATAAAAAAAATAAAACAGAAAAGCTAAGTTTATTCATGTAGATATTTGCAGCTTTTCATTTCAGAAATATGTTATTCAAATTTTATAAAGAATCAATTGTTGTAAATAAAATTAATCAAGTTTAAAAAAAAAAAAAAAAGTAAAAAGATAATCAGTTCTGGGATAAATAATTGATCAACTCTGAAAATGTTCATTATTTTAATTATCGAAAGGTATCCAGAAACAGATGTCATTGTGATGCTTACAATAAGTTTCTATTTGTACTTTTCCTATCAGGATGAACTTGGATGAGATCAAAAGTACATAGAATGCCTTTGTTTTTCTCAATCTATGATAAATTTAATGACATCAATTAACCTAATAAATGAATATACATATGTGCCTATGTATCACACACAGAAAGGTATAATATATTATACACGTATTTTTATAGGTGTGTCTGTATACATATATGCATCTATTCTAGTATGTGTCTATACACACACACACATATATATATATATATATATATATATATAACATGCAGATATACGAAAATTACAAATGCATATGCACACACACAAACATTACGCAAATGTAAATACGTGTGTGAGTGTGAATATATATATTTGTATTTTAGAGATGACGTAGTATTTACATTATTCGGACTATTGTTCTCATATTTGTTGCTATTTGTGTGACATTTCGGCCGTTGTGCGCTCCGGCCTTCTTGCTAGGAATTTTGAACCGAACCCTTTATTACAAAATCACTGTGAACACCATTCCTTGCTTAGTAGTGTCTTTTCTGAGTTATCTCCCTCCAACCCTGTAAGTTACTTGTTCACCAATGCTGTAGCCTGGTATTGAACTCACAATTCTTTGGGTCAAGTCACAGGAATTAACTGACATCTATATCCACTGGGCCATGTGTCCTTAAGGACAACTGAATTTTTGGGACTTATAAACCTAATGTCCAGTAAACCCCCACTTTTTTTCTTTACCAGAATTCATATTGCAATTTTTTGATGTTAATGGTTTTCTCTAGTATTGTTTACAGAGCTCATATAGCAATTTTTGACACTAATAATTTTCTCTGACATTCTGTATTACTGGTTCCCATAGTGTATTCATCTCTATGCTTGGTCAGCTTAGGAGATTTTTGTAGCCTAGCATGATTCCTTAAGTTTACGTAGTTTCCAGTGGCATTATTATCTATTATTTCAACTTCATCCCATAGGGGGTGGTGATCCATATGTAGTCAGCTATGCCTGATTTTATTACCTCTCCTCGTGTTATGACCTTGAAATGTTCTTGAAGCCTTACCGTAAGGGTGCGGCCTGTTTCTCATTTATATTTCTTTCCACAACTACACGGAATAGCATACACACAATCCATAGTCATGTCCTCCTCTGTTGGGGATCTTACTCTGGAGAGGTACTTGCAAAGTGTAGAACCACTTCTTAAGTTTGTCCTGATGTTACATGAACTGCAGATCCTTTGTGTTTTCTCCGATAATCCCTTCAATTAGGGTAGACAGACCAAAGTTGTTTTCTGAGAGTTGTTATCCTCATGCATGTATTTACATTGTATGGGTGGTTGGAGTTAAACTTGAGGTATTGTCCGGTGAATGTTGGCTTGTGGTATTCAAATGTTTTGAACCCCACTCTGTTCGAGTCATTAGCTCATCCAGAAATGCCAGTTTGTTGTCACTCTTTTTCTATATGTATGGTCTTATTGAGTTCACATGGTCCAGTAGCGTCTGGACCTTCTCCTGGTGAGGCCAGAGGTGTCATCAACGTATTTCCGCCATAGTTGGCTTTAAAACTGTGGATTCTAATGTCACCTCTTCAAATTATTCCATGTATATATTAGCCAGTGATAATTGTGAGCCCATTGCTAAGCCTTCATCCTGCCGATATATGCCTGATCCCAATTCAAAGTGTGTTGTTTGTGTGCAGAAAGTCAGCATCTCCATTAGGTCATCTAGTGGAACACTGGTACATTCTCCTAGGAACGAGTCCAAGGCCAGTCTGACTACTGATAATGCCTCCACTGTGGGTACCTTGGTAAACAGACTGACCATATCCAGGCTTATGATCTAGTTGCATTGGATGCAGGCATCTTTGATAAGTTCCAAAAGTGGGCGAAGTTTTGAACAGTGAGTCAATTATATCTACAAGGAAACAACTCAGAGGTTGGCACACCAAGCCTAGGCTGCTAACAATTGGCCTGAGCACAATACAGTCTTTAGGGATCTTAGGTAGGCCGTACGTGTGAGGTAGCTTGCTGTGACATTGAAACAACTGCCTGTATGTCACAGGCTGGAAGTGATCCTTGTCCTTGATTAGGATCTGTGACAGCTGTCATTCTGTCATTTCAACATGGGGTCTTTATTTACCTTGCTATAGGTCCCATTTCTAATGAGGTTTCCCAGTTTCTTAGTGTATTCAGTTTTGTCCATCACTTTTTTTTTAATCGTATCACTCCAAGCAAGGTGGTAACGCCACTGATGTGCAGGGGGCTACGTGATAGTGAAAAGATTGGAAAAGATAAAGCTGGAAACCACATCCTAAACAGGGAACAAGGGATGAGCCTCTTAACCTGTTCAATAGACAAGGGTTCCAATTTGGGGGGGGGGGGGGCTCATGTTCTCATACAACGTTATAGTAAATCGATCCTCCATTTTAGAACACTCGCGTTAGGGTCGCTTTGTTTTGTTTTTTTTGTGATGTGTTGTTGCTCGTTTTTGTCTTTTTCAAGTTTTCTTCAGTTCTTATTGTCTTTATCAGATGGTAGTATGATGATATTCTCATTCTTCTGTAGGGTCCAGATTTCGAACCCCCTCCTATTTCGTGATGTTTGGTTTGAGTGGCTTGGCTTTCTCCAATGTCTGTTTCACTTCCCATCTTAGCTCATCTGCCTGACCCTGAAGGATGTTCAAGGCTATTTCCTCAATGCGGGCAATGATGTCTAAGAATGGTATCCATCTGATGGTTGTTGCAAAGTTGAGACCCTTGTTCAGCTAACGGTTGACAAATTGCTTAATGTTCATTAGAATGTGAAAATCATCCAAAATTATTTTTTTTTATATATATTGTAATGTATGTGTCAAGGCATGAAAAAAACTGTTCTTTTTACAAACATTTTAGAACACTACTACAGTATTCATAGCAGATTCTATTAATTGATGGCTTAAGTTTTTTCATGAAGATTGCCTTGAGAATCTGTAGTCTGATTTTGTTGTTTTCTTAGTGTAGGATAGTTGTGTTATCTTTCATTAATTTTTTATATTGTGAATGTAGACATGAATGTTGTTGTAGATGTCTAGAAATGGACGAATGGTCAGACTAATGTAATGTAAGACATCTTGTTAATGTAGTTGCTGTAAATCTAACAAAGATACTTTTTTTTTTTTTTGTTTTTTTGTCGAAGGGACATTTGAATTGATACATAATGTTGGTTTTACGTAACTCATCAGTTAATACATTATTAATTTTTTTTTATTAGGATCAACAAGAGATATACATATTAGTACAAATGAACAAATTTTTTATGATATTTTTCATCCTGTTTATAATCACCATGCATCTGGTTGCAATAAAAGAGTTTGATATGTTTAGAGTCTTTTGCGGAAGTACCATAAAGTTTTTTGAAATTTCTTACTTCTCCATCTACAAGACACAATAAAGACATATGCACACACACACGCGCACACACACACACACACACACACAGAGATAAAAACACCAAAGTATATATACATGCATATAAACAGACACATATCCATATGCACACACGTGTGTATGTGCATACATACATATATATATATATATATATATATATATATATATATATATACACACACACATATAAAAACAGACAGATTACATTTCAGGAAAGAAGGGGATCATATACTAATAAAGCGATATGCAGAAGTATCAGTGCTTAAAATAAATGTTGATAGTTTTGTATTGCATTTCATTAATAAAATATGATCCTTATTTTTTCCTGAAATGTATTGTCTTGATGTGGTAATGGCAATTTGTTTAAATATATGTGCACACACACATATGTATATATATGTATGTATTTAATTGGAGTAGATAGACTAAACTATCGCCAGGTTCACACTCCACCCATGTCTGTTGAACAGATGAAGAGGCTCATCCCGTGTTCCCTGTTTAGGATGTGGTTTCCGGCTTTCTCTTCTAATCTTTTCACTCTTACGTAGCCCCCTGCACATCAGTGGCGTTACCGCCTTGCTCGGAGTGATATGATTAAAAAAAAAAAAATATATATATATATATATATATATATATATATATATATATACGCACGCACACTTCTCAACATATTGTTAAATAGACAATGAATGTCTATATTTAATCATGAACTGTTCAAAACATTGTATTTTGGCGTGGAAATAAAGACAAATTGACCAACATTTTGATATTTTTTTGTTACATTGGTTCTAAACGTTCAGAATGGTTGTAGGGACCTTAACAAAGACATCCACCATTGAAGATGAAAATTTCTTGTATTGACATAAAAGATTGCTATGTGATGATACCAGTCACTGAATAGCAAACACAGGTTATAAATTAAGTCACAGCACATGAGACCGAAATGTTAACAGAACCATCTACCCACGTCTATCGAACAGTTGAAGAGGCTCATCCCTTGTTCCCTGTTTAGGATGTGGTTTCCGGCTTTTTCTTATTCCAATCTTTTTACTCTTACGTAGCCCCCTGCGCATCAGTGGCGTTACCACCTTGCTTGGGGTGATATGATTAAAAAAAAAAAAAAAATGTCTAAATGCAATGTAATGTTTTGTGACTAGATTGAAATGTGGTTTTATTGAGCGTGGGTTGCTTTGATTTAATGTACATGGCCTCCAATATCTAAAGATTCTTTTTACTGTGTGTATGTGTGAGTATTATTGTGTTATTGACTAAAATCTGTCTAATATTACATACATGGCCATCTGTATTTAGATATTTAGAATGGCTTATGATTAAACATAACAGACATTCATTGTCTGTTATATTTAACAATATATGTTTAAATAATCATCTGCTGCCTAAATATATATATATATATATATATATATATAATCATAAATGATGGTCAGCAGTGGATGGTGCCCTTCATTTTACACTTTTGCATGGTATTTGTCCTGCATGCATTTGTGTTGAACTATTAACCATCCAGATTATTATTATTTGCTATAATTTTAAACTAATTTTGCAAAATAGATTTTGTTTACAAGAGGGGGAAAGTAATAAAAAGTGGAAGTGAAAATTTATTCAGAGTAAATAATGCTCTACAAAATAGTGAATCCAATTGACAGTATTAGCTTTTCTCATCTGCATTGTTTTTATTTAATTTTATATATAAACACATTAAATTTTAATAACAGCAGTTTAGTCAGAGAATGTGTTATATATTAGATGACAGATAAATGTGTATGTATGTGTGTGTGTGTGTGGGGGGGGGTTATAACATGAAAGAATATGTAGGAGTTTATAAAGAACTTAAATGCAAATAAAATTTTATGCATTAAAAGAGATTATCCTAAATCAGATTACATGTCAATAACGAGATGGCTTGCAAACAAAGCCCTATAAAAAAAATAAAAGCTGTTGATAATAGATTAAATAGCAATGTCATTGTAAATCAGACTGAATAACAGTTGACCTTGTGCCAAACTAAATATCCATCTATAGATAAACTATTTGTACTGAATATATATTCAGTACAGAAAGATACATTTTACAATTTTTATTCTTGGATAAGTCTTTTTTTTTTTTTTTTTTGCCAGTAAATATCTCATGAATAATGTAGTTTCATTTGTAAGGGTGGCTGTTAAGATAGTGTACATGAAACTTTTTCAAATTCAGGGTGGCTGAATCAACAGTTTTTAGAAATAAAGAGACAAAAGACAATAGGTAAAGTCTGAAATTGAAACCAAAATCAGTTGGCACTGATGTGGTTACTTACACTATTTTCCTTATCATTTAGGGGAAGGGAGTGATTTCATAGAGTACTTCCATTTGGCTAAAAGCCAGAAACTTCTTAGATTTAAAATGTGCATAATTATATTAATTACCCTATCAAAGGGTTTTGAAAGTGACACTTCATTAATAATAGAGAAAAAATAACTCATGGCTATAAGCTTCTAAAAAGAAAATCTTGATTAATTTCAAAAAGCATCAATTAATCGAATTGATGACAAACAGCTTTTAATTTCAAAAGTTAAGAGAGAAAAAGAACATTGCAAGAATTTTGGTAGAAAGGAAAAAAAAAACAAACAATTTACACCTTTTCTATCATTTTGATTTGATTAATGTTTGAATTGTCTATGCATTTAGAGGTGGTGAAGCAGTTTCAAATCCAGTGATCAGCTACAATCATTTTTCTTACAAAAAAGGTACATCTCATAAAAAAAATATGCAAACATTCAACTGCAAACAATTGAACTGAATGAACTGCTAATGTATAAGATATGAAATGATTTCCATAATAAAAATCTGAAGAGACAAGTACATTTTTTTTTTTTGTGTTTTTCATTTGTTGTCATTCTTTTTTTTGTTTGCTGAGTTTTTTCTTTTTCATTCGTTGTCTTTTTCTTTCTCCTTTTAAGTCCCTTCTGGAACTTTGCAAACAAATTACCATATAAGAGTAATGTCACCTCATAAAAACAAAAAGCACCAATTGAAAAGATTGGGACTACTTAAAACTGTTAGATTAGTCAAGGATTTCATTTATCTTGTGTTTTGATTAGTTGTTTTGTACTTTTGCTTTTATTTATTGTTTTATTCAACCCATGTCCCTTCATAACACATGTTGACATCTCTGTACTTGTAAGCCACTCTCAGTATAAATGTGGTCTTTATTTGATTAAGAGGAATACAATCAATCTTTGCAGTCATATCTTCTGTTCCCTTCATTCTTGAAGGTTTGCAAACACTCTGAGAGAAATGGTAGCAGCAGCAACAGCCATTTGTTTTTTAGAGGAACTTGTCGGATTTTTTTTACTGTCTCTTATTTAAGGCTGTAAACAGTATTTTTCCTTTTATTTCTCCTCCCCTCCTACATATCTTCCTTTACCTGCCACCCAAACATCGAACTGCAAACTAATGTATAAGATATGAAATGATTTCTATAATAAAAATCTGAAGAGACAAGTACATTGTAAATTTAAATGAACACAAAAACAAGGCTGTAAAGGGGTTTTCATTTATAAAATTTATGGAAATTTAAATCTGAAAACTAAGCTTCAATTTTTTTATGGCAGTCATTATTAAAAAAAAAAATGAATAGACTATAAACTATGTATCTTGCCCCTTCAGAATGTGAGTGATCAAGGATCTCCACAGCTTTCTATTCTTTGTATGTCTTAGCAATGTGACTTTTACTGTGCTGTCATCATATATACTGTCTCCTCCTCCTCCTCCAGCATCCTTCAATATCCCCTGTTAGTATCCAAGCTTTCTTTCCTCATATGTCCTAGAAAGTTAAACTGCCTTTTTCTTATTCTAAGTATAGGGATTTTCTGTTGCTTAGATGTGGCACAAGGCTGAAAGTATGGGGCACCCAGTGAGGATTGAACTCACATGCAAATGATCTAGCAAGACAAGTTTGCTAACCATTGCACCCCATCAAAGTGCTTTTTCTGATTTTATGTATAAATGTGATTATATATATATATATATATATATATATATATATATATATATAATGTATGAATCTATATCAAGGCTTTGCTTATTGTTGAAATATCTGGTAACAAATATCCCAGAGAATAACACTGAATGTATACAATGCATTAGGGTTAATTCCCATTAGAAATAACTTGAGGTTAATAAGAGAAAAAGAAAAACTAAGACTAGTACATAAAAAAAACAACACAAACAAACAAGACAAAAACTCATTGCAATAATTCATACAGAAAAAAACTGACTAGTAGGTTGACATAAAAATTATATTTTACCATTTCCACAGAAAAGATAAATAGGATGAAATCTAAGATTTGAAAGCATGAAAGATACTTTCTACAACTGTTCTTTGAGAAAGAAATTGATGAGGATGCAAAGTCATGTTAATAATTAGGACAATTTCTAATAAAATTCATATATTTATTTGATGCTGATGAAAAGGCTTGGCTGTCTGATAAAAAATACAAGCAAATATAATTTTAAATTAATATAAATGGAAATAAAATAGATTAAATAGGCATAAAAACTCACATAATAAAAAAATTAGGCATTGGGAACGTCAATATGCTAAAGAAAATAATTTTCAAAGTTTTCATCAAATGAGCAACAGAACCAGAAAGAGACACCGTAGTTAGATTCATTTGTTCAACTCCTAAATCTTCAGTTGTCAGTCAAATAGGACTATAGGGAGCATGTTAGATGATGAGAATTACCAAACAGGGTAAAATTCTAGATTTGTACTGGTCGGAAATATAGTAATCAACTCCAGACTCTTGGTACCAGTGTACACATTAATAATCATCAAGTAAAACGGTATAGTTAGCCCTCAGCCATTGTCCAAGTTACAAATGGTCTTGAGAAGCTTAACTAAAAAGAGAGAGCAGACATCTGAAGTAAAACAGAACTTTAAATTAGAAAAAATAATTCCTGCCTGAATTTCTAGGATGACAAGTTATTTACTATTTTCCTAACATTTTTTTAAAATCACATTTCAGCCATTCACTGGCTTACTTCTGGTGCTGATCAATCTGCATAATCTTGAGCAAATTTAAAACTGACCCTGGACAGTAGAACTGTAGATTAAATATGATTCAAATCAAAATTCCCTGAAAGTTAGCCAAATTGACAAGCCCCCTAAGAAGGTCATTGTGCTAATGATCAAGACCTGATAAACATTGATCCACATACAAATAGAAATAACAAAAATGAAAATTACTAATGTTCAAATTAGAAATATTTTCTTTTTTGTTAAAGAAAAAAAAAAAAAAAAAGACATCTATATGGGTCATATAATGTAACAACAACAACAAATGGTAAACGGAAATCTTTCTAATCACCATTTATTAACTCACCCGTTAACATGATTTGCCAGTGACAATGCTATGCCGGGATGATAAGGTATAGATCAGGATGCAGGGAGAATTGGATGCATGCCTTTCCAATAGCATAAACATGAAAACAGGAGCCTTGGCCAGGATTTTTAAAATGTTTAGAGGTTCTTGTTATTTTTTTTTTCTTTTAACCATTAGCATAAATTCATCCAGAGAAAACTGATAGATGTTGGAATTGTATAGAGGAAAAGAGAGCAAAAGGTAGAAGGGGGCAGGAGAGACAGAAAAGAAGAAAATATAATGAAATTAATCCAAATTAAAAGAAAGCATCTAATAGCCATTTGTTGTTCCATTGCTGTAACTTTAAAAATTAAATTCCTGCTTGTAATAAATGGCCTTTTTCATTCATATGAAATTGAACTGGACTAGTGACAAGAATAAAACCTGATTTTTTTTTTTTTTTTTTTTAAGAAAAGCTGAAAAACTCGTTTCAGGCTCTTTTTTTATACAGCAAAACAACATTGACAGATTTACTGCTTTAGTATCCAAATATTATTTACTGTTAATTTTTTTTTTTTGTTTACTTTTTCTAGATACTGTTTACTGTAAAAACCTTGTGCATTTTTTACATGTGCACATATAATATAGCTTGAAAAGAGAAAGAGAAAAAAAATTGAAAAGTTTAGTAAAATTGTTCTTCCTTGTTTCACTTACTTCTTCAGAGTTGGCCTCCTTCTCTATGGTGGGACAGTCGTGTGAGACCTGAAGAATAACAGTAGTGGCCCCACTATATCAGCATAATTATTAAGGATTTAAAAAAAAAATATATATATATATATATATATATATATATTTCTAAAAAAAAAAAACTTTAAAAAATGAATAGAGATAATGAATAAAATCAGTTGGGAAGAGTGCAAGTGAGGAAAGTGAGGCTGAAGGGAGGAAAGAAAAAAAGAGGCAGGTTGTTAGAAGCAATTACATAACTTGGCAAATATATAAAAAAAAAAAAAATTAAAAGAACTGTGACACATTTCCATGAAAACCAGATTTACCAAATAAAGATATTTTCATACACCATGAAGAGTCCATTTAGACTCCTGGTATATATAAAGTTATTTTCTTTAAAAGAAAGAAAAATAAAATTCTTGCAGAGCAATCACATATTTATTACTAGTTACAATCATTTTGTGTTGTTTTGAAACTAAGATTACTTTTTGTATTTTTTTTTTTTTTCAGTTACATTAATAATTAATTACAGGGATTTTCAAATTAAAAGAATTGTTGCTTAATTTCTTCAATCAAATTGATGTTTTAGACTTGGCAAAATTTAAGCCTGAATGTCTAACAGCATACCAAATTAAATCTGTCAAAAACAAACTTTTATATTATTCAGACTGTGGTCCTCATCTTTGTCATATTCACAACATTTTGGCCATTGTATGCTCCAGTCTTCTTCAGGTGACTGATATTCGTTGGAATTTCAAACCGAATCCTTTATTTATTCCACTGGGTTGGATTACTCTAGCTCGACATGGAATGCACTTTCTGGATAACTCAGTTAATTCCCTTTAGTAACTCAACTCTCCAATTTTTTTACTCACCTCTACTGTGGCCAAGTATTGAACTCACAACTCTTCACAAGTCAAAGGATTGAATTCAAGTAATGCTTTTATCCACTGGACTATGTGTCCGTGGGGACATGCTTTTATCCAGAAAAGACATGGCACATGGAACTAAAACAATCTACCCTAGTGGACAAAATAAAGGGTTAAGCTTAAAATTCCAACATATATCACTTGAAGGTCAGCGTATACAATAGCCAAGATGTTTATATGACAAAGATGAGTACAGCAGCTTGAACAATGTCAATAGTGTAAATAGCTACAATACCTTACCTCAGAATTACAGATAAATGAAAAACAAATTTATTTCAAGAATAAGAATGCAAGATATAACTTTGTCAATATAAAATTTAAGATACAGATTCAATCAATTGGTCTTTCTGGAGTTCCTATTTCTCCAAAATGTAAAAAAAATAGATCACAATTGAAGAAGAAGAAACTAGAACATGTCTTGGAAAAACTGGCTATAGTCTTGATTTTAGTCCTCAAGTGCAGGATGAGATATTTTCAAGAATATATATTTAAAATTTTATTTAAGATGGAAAGAAGCCATATTAACTATCATACATTGATATGGAAAACATTTTTCTGCTCACCTGTTGTTTTTACTTAGACTAATATCAAAAAGTAAGAATGTGAGTTTATCAAAATTAATTACAATAATTATGCACATTATAATTCTTCTTCTTCTATGTGCCCTGTCCCTTCAGGACGTAGGCGATCATGGATCTCCACGTCTCCCTATCCCTTGTGGCTCTTAGTATGTTTGCTCCTGGCAACCCCCATTCCGTCATCCACCTGATCAGACTCTGCAGATATGTTATCCGCTGCCTTCCTCTGTCTCTCCTTCCTTCTATCTGACCAGTCAGTATCAGGTTCTCCTTCCTCATTGCATGTCCCAGGAACTTCAGTTGTCTCTTCCTGATGCTCAGCATCAATTTCCTTTTTGTTGCCATTCTTTCTAACACTTCGTCGTTGCTTGTATGCTCAGTCCACGATATCCGTAGCATCCTTCTGTAGAACCACATTTTGGCCGCTTCCAGTTTTTTCCCTCATTTTCGATGATATTGTCCAGCATTCACAGCCGTACTGAAGAACTGACATCACGTAGCAGTCTAGCACTCTTTTCTTCGTTTCTATTGAGATCTTCCTGTGTGTTAGTATTTTGCTCATCTTCTGGAACGCGTCCTTTGCCATGCCAATTCGCCTTCGGATGCTAACAATCTCAATTTTATAACCTACAGTTACATTAAAAACAAATTTAAGGATTATTGGTAGCTAGGGTTTTGAAACTACAGTGCATTTTGTTTATTAGTATAGTACCCATGATGTGCGCTGTGGTGCAGTGGATATCAGCTGGGAACGAGGAATTGGAGAACCGAGTTCAAATTCCAGTTGAATTCCTTGCATTCACTTACATGCAAATACCCTTGGGGGGCTCATCCCTTGTTTCCTGTTTAGGATGTGGTTTCCGGCTTTCTCTTTTCCAATCTTTTCACTCTTACGTAGCCCCCTGCACATCAGTGGCGTTACTGCCTTGCTCGGGGTGATATGATTAAAAAAAAAATGTATAAATCTATCTCTTCAACTTCCAGCTATGGGTTAAATAGTAGGACAGATTAGGTTCTGTAGCCTTGGTTGGCAACCAGTTTACTGCAGAAAGTAATGGCAACATACAAATCTTCTGCCCAGTCATTCATGTTTCTTTTGAGACAGGATCACCCAAGCATGTATTATGTATGGCACTTAACTGAACCAATAACAAAATGATAGATTGGCACTTCTACCTAGTATTTGTTGCTTCTTTGCCCAAGTAACAGAAAACCAGTATAGTAGATATGTCACCTGCAGGTCAGACATTTGAATCAGCACAAGAATTGTTTTAAATATCTGCTTGCTTTTAAAGAAACATGGAGAAAAGTCATTTTAATCATTATTCAGGATTTTAATTATTGTTTAAAAAAAATGTTTCTTCTTCTTCTAAAATGATGTAAAAACTATAAAGTGAATGTCTAGTGAATTATTTGCTCTTGATGGTGTTTGAAAAATCCTAATTTCACAATGATTATTGAATCAAATTTTTCTAAAATCTGACCAATACAGAACAAAAACAAGGCATTCCACATCTGGACAAAGCAATGATATATATCAGGACAGGAAAGAAATACAATGCCATCTATTCTATATCAATGGATTCAGTGAGAAAATATTACAATAAATGAATAAACTACTGTAACACAGGAAATTTGAGATTTCAAATAGATATATATATTTTTTTTAAATTGGTTCACAGATTGCTTATGTACTACAATACCTGAAAAAAATTTTTTTTTAGAAATAAAATAAAAAATGCTCATCTGGCTTCAAAGTGGACATATTTTATATAAAAGTTTTAGATATGAGCAGGAAAAATAAATGAATACTAACGTGTTGCTATTGCTGACTGCCACAAACACAATCAGGCACTATGTACATTATCCAGACAATTGTCCTCATCTTGGATAAATACTGAAGCACTCTTCCCATCTGCCCGACCCTCATCCTCGGTATCCTTACTCATCTGTCACCTTTCTCCTGACATTCCCTATGTCTATCCACTCCTTCTCTTTACCTTCCCCTATGTAGCCCCATGCGCAATAGTGGCAGTGGAATGCCTTGCTTGGGGTGAGATGATAAAAAAAAAAAAAAAAAAAAAAAAGGGTTCAATCTCAATCTGCTATTTGCTTCCTTTGTCAGGTATATAACAAAGTGTTAAACTTATAGTTTTAATTCCCAAGTCAAAAAGACAAGATAGTTGTTTTTCATCTCTTTTTTTATCCATCTCTCTTAGCAATTTTCTTTATTCTTTACTATCTTTCAATACTCCATTATTGCCTTGCTTGGGGTAATTAAAAAAAAAAAAAAAAAAATCCTAACCTGTCAACTTAAAACTTTCATTTGTTTTGGCTCATGGAGCAAACAGTCAAAGTACAATGATTTGCACATAGCTAAGAAAGTAGACAATCATCCAACAAGAGGTAGAATATCACAAGTTAGAAGGAAAAGAACTAAATTTTGAATGCTGAGACTTTTGTGTCCATTTTTACATACTTTGTATGCTTCTATTAAATATTTGGTAATTAAAGAACAGGCATTATTCTTTTGACTAAATTTTTTTTTTTTTTTTTAATCATCTCACCCCAAGCAAGGCATTCCACTGCCACTATTGCGCATGGGGCTACATAGGGGAAGGTAAAGAGAAGGAGTGGCTAGACACAGGGAATGTCAGGAGGAAGGTGAAAGATGAGTAAGGATACCGAGGATGAGGGTTGGGCAGATGGGAAGAGTGTTTGATAGAATGGGAGCAGGTTAGTGTGTTAGGAGGTGTCTATTGACCTTACATTTAAACTCCTGGAGATTGTAGCCGTTGGGGAAGCAATCGTTTGGAAGAGAATTCCACAGTCGGGAAGTGCGAGGAAAGAAACTGTTGGAGTAGAAGTTACGGCTGCATTTTATCGGTTTCACTATAATATTGCAAACAGGCTGAGAAGAATAGAATATTTTCATTCTTAAGAAGGGACAGTCAGATAACATTTCCTTTTTTTTTTTTTTTTTTAAATCAATTCACCCCAAGCAAGGTGATAATGTTGCTAAGATACAAGGGGCTACTTACGGGAAGTGAAAGAGAATGAGAACAAGAAGACTTTTAGAAGGAACAAGAAACCCAATCCTAAACAGGAACAAACCTCTACTCCTGTTCAAAAGGACTAGGGTGGTGTGTGAACCGGATGATAGGCAAATCCATCTCTACTCCTGTTTACACTAACAGTTATAAATCCACTTTTATGATATATACATAGTTATGAACAATTACAAAAACAGACAAAGGAAAAAAAATTATTTGTAATTCATAATTGTAAATTATACTTTGCCCTGGAAATGTCCCTAAAATAGTGCAAAACAAGAACTTTTTGTTCAATCTATCATCTTGTAAATTTAAAAACCAGAATCATCATGCATTCAACGTGTAGAGAGCATCTGTGAACCATTTTAAAGAAAAAAAAAAGCTAAGGGTTAGAAATCTGCATAATTAAAAAGAGATGGGGGTGGGGATCTTTGGGATCTGCCTGTTTGATTGCATGCAAAATGAAAAATAAAATTGACCAAAGAATTCACTAATACCAAGCATAGGACAATAGTCAAACACCTGTAAAGAGCATAAAAAAGACAAGTGACACAGACAGAGCTAAGGTAAAATTGTCAACAAACATTGCATTAAATTTATAGCAAAGTATAATCTTTGAGATAAATTTTCACAACTTTTAAAATAATAGTGAACATCATTTATAAGCTTTAGTTTACATTTTTACTTATTTATTCAATGTGTATTTCTTTTTTGGGTGTGGAATATGCAAATTATAATGAGGTGTGTGTGTGTGTGTGTGTGTTCCTGATGGTGAAGTTCGGTGAAGTTAGATTTGTTTGAACTAATATCCTCATCTTTTGCTTCTATGAGTGTTTTGGCAATTTCTCTACTTGTATATCATAAGCAATGAATTATTCCCGAGGAAAAATAATTAACAGGTAATTTATCTCACCAGAAAAAATTAGAAGTACTATCAGTTTTTTTTTTTTTGGGGGGGGGGGGGTTTAAGCCAGTCCCAGGAAATACATTGGCATGGGAGAATCTTTAAAACACTCTATAATACATTTTGCTATTATAAAACATTGCCTATCTGCTCTTTGACATTTTGATTTGAAAAGTTTAGCTGCTGTCAATATTATACCTTTCTTTTAACAATAAAAGAAAATAACATTAAATTTTAAGCCTATTGTAGCACAAATATTCTTTATACCATAAATGACAATAGGAATTTTTTAAAACTTATATAAAGACTTACATAGCAATTAGTAATCTAAAAAGCTATTAGTACAATTGTGACTGATCTTTACTGGATGCCTTACACATCTGTGCAGGTGCAATACTTATCCAAGTTGAAATACCTATTATGAAATATACACTATTATATATGTGCAAACACATCCACTTATTGAGGCAATAGGAATCATACTTTAAGAACCAGAATATAATAAAATGCCTCAGTGATAAATAATCTTCTGCAATTGAAATGTCTTTCTAAAGAAAGAGAGAAAAAAATATATTCTAAAGTCAGTTAAGTGCCATACGTGATATACACTTTGGGTAATCATGTCTTGAAAGAGACATGACTGACTGAGCAGAAGATTATCCCGCAGTAGGTTGCCATTGCTTTCTGCAGTAGACTGGTTGCCAGCCAAGGCTATAGAACCCAATCTGTCCTGTTATTTGACTCATAGCTAGAGGCAGAAGAGATGTATCATATTATTAAGTAGTAGTTAGTGGGGGATCAGTTTATTACTTCATAACAATAGAAAACTGATACCCATTTAATGCCTAGTAGAAGGCCTTAATCATGTTTCCAACTATTATATTCAGTCAATCAGTTAAGTGCCATATGTGAAACACGCTTGGACGATCATGTCTCTTTCGAGACATTACTGACTGGGCAGAAGATTATCCCACAATAGGTTGCCATTGCTTTCTGCAGTAGACTGGTTGACCTTTTAACTTAAATTACATAAAGATTGGACTGGTTGCCAACCAAGGCTATAGCCTTGGTTGGCTACCAGTCCAATCTGTCCTATTATTTAACAGAGACAGATTAATACCTTTCCCAAGGGTATTTGTGCGTAAGTGAATGTGAGGAATTCAAACTCGCCTCCACAATTTGTCTTTCCAAGTCGATATCCACTGCACAACAACGCACATACATTCTAAAGTACCCAACCTAATTAAACCTAATTAAAATAGAAAAGTACCTTTAAGTCCAACTTGTATTAGATAAGTAAACCTATTTACTTAGATGAATAAATGATTCATAACACCTCCCAACTTTTTTTTAATCATGTAGTAAACGAAAATGTTTGGTGCTGACATGAGAAATATATTCTCATCAATAAATGGACAGTTTCTTTCCATTTGTACCATTAGTTTGCACAAGCCAAAACAAAAGACAATAGATGAGAAAATTTTCAAACAAAACCACTTAACTTTCTCCTTTTAATTATGAAGATGAAACAAAATGAAAAATTTATTAATGATGCATTTTCCTGAGAACTCTTCCTCAAGTTAGAATGAAAGACAAAAATGTATGTGAAGAAAAATTCCTTGAAATCTCTGAAGATAGGTGCCTCCCACCAACAAGTCAGAGATCCCAAGAATTCACATACAATTTTGTCTTTTAATCTAATCTGAGAAAGACAAAGAACAGATTCTCAGCAAAATGCCTCATTCATAAATTTTCCACGTTGTCTCATCTGCACTTTTGACTCTTAATTATACAAAAGTAAAACAAATAATATTGTCTCAATAAAAAAATTTTAAAATCCAAACAAAAAAGAAAATACAGAATTGGTTGTTAAAATAATGAAAAATTTTAAAGCTGATAAATATGTTGAGGAAACAAATATTTCTCAACAACCAGAAAAAAAATGTGTTTATATTTTATATTCTATAAATGATGAAAAAGCAATTTTTTTTTTTTTTTAAATATTAATGGGAGGCTTTTAAATGTTTAGTTCAAAGCTTGCAAAGAAGTGTGAGTCGTTAGGTGCATATTAGTCAACTACTACACTACATACAGAACTATTTTATGCAATTTAAAAAAAATACAAACAAACAAGGTTTTATCAAACAGGTGACCAGATGAGAGCTTGAAAAAAAAAAAGAAGAAAAAAAAAGAAAAAGATGAAATATAAATAAAAGAATTAAAGCAAAAAACTACTCCCGATTTTGGAGACAACCCCCAAAACTAGGATTTAAAAATAAAGAAAATGTGCAAAAGACATCAACTAGTCTTAGAAATGAGGAAAAGCAATTGACAGTATTTGCAAAAATGAACATTAGATTCAAAGCTATTTGTTTGGACGTTACCATGAGAGGATGCTGAAAAGTTCTCGGCCTAATCCATTCCAAAATCTGACCAAACAATTTTTTTTTTTTAAATAAAATTACTTCTTGGTTGAACCTAGAACTTTTCAGCACCTCCTCACATATTAAAATGATCACCAATTTGTGATAAAATTAGTAACCAAAAATGAGATCGTAAGTTGAAGGGTCAGAAGTCGATTAATATACTTTTAAAGGCGTTCTGATTTTCTATTCTTTAACATTTTCATTCTTATAGTAAAGTTAAAATAAATACTAAATTATTAAACTATTTTGTTAATTGAAAGAAAAAATCATTCAAATGAAACACATTTCAACAAGATCACCAATGTCTTAACTACAAAATTAGACACCCATTGATAAAACTATAAAAATTACAAAACTGCTTAATTCTCATACAATTTACATTATGGAAAAGAAGAATTAAGAGAAATGTTTAATAGAACAATTACTTCCATTATAGGGAAGCCATATTCTTTCTTCTTAGTATTTATTCATTGAAAGGAAATTTCAATTTAATGAAGAAAATTAACTTTTAATCATTTTATCCCAAGTAAGATGATAAAGCCACTAAGACATGTGGTTACTGAGAGTGAAAAAAATATTGAGAAGAAAGGACAATAAAGGGTCAAGATTCAAAAAAATAGAAGATTATGATTGACACTGCATTTAAATCTTTGAAAATTATATGTAAAAAAAAAGTTCCAAAAGGTAGAAAGTATTAGAATAGAAGTCATGATTACATTTATCAATTTCAACAGTAAAATGATGAGACCTAACTGCCAATCAGTATAAGTATAAATTCATGAACTCGTAGTATCAAAGATGAAAGCTGATCAGAACAATTGTCATGAAAAAGTTTACATGAAAGGTACATTACGGGATGGGAAAGTGATTGAAGCTGAGATGCCAAGTCAGAACTGATAACACTGCAGATTTTTCTTTGAATTTTATCAAAAATCTCCAGATACATATCAGAAGCACCAGACCAGATGTGGCAACAATATTCAATGGATGGACAAATGGTAGACTTACAAATTTACAAATGTGTAAGATAGATTCTAGCAAATGATCATAACAGAAATATTAATGATAGATTCTAGCAAATGATCATAACAGAAATATTAATGATAGATTCTAGCAAATGATCATAACAGAAATATTAATGATAGATTCTAGCAAATGATCATAACAGAAATATTAATGATAGATTCTAGCAAATGATCATAACAGAAATATTAATGATAGATTCTAGCAAATGATCATAACAGAAATATTAATGATAGATTCTAGCAAATGATCATAACAGAAATATTAATGATAGATTCTAGCAAATGATCATAACAGAAATATTAATGATAGATTCTAGCAAATGATCATAACAGAAATATTAATGATAGATTCTAGCAAATGATCATAACAGAAATATTAATGATAGATTCTAGCAAATGATCATAACAGAAATATTAATGATAGATTCTAGCAAATGATCATAACAGAAATATTAATGATAGATTCTAGCAAATGATCATAACAGAAATATTAATGATAGATTCTAGCAAATGATCATAACAGAAATATTAATGATAGATTCTAGCAAATGATCATAACAGAAATATTAATGATAGATTCTAGCAAATGATCATAACAGAAATATTAATGATAGATTCTAGCAAATGATCATAACAGAAATATTAATGATAGTTTCAAAATATTACAAGCTAAGTAAGTAATATAAATACAGATCTAAACCTATGTTTTCTCTTCTAAAAGAATCCTAGCAAATGTAAATAAAATATTTTGGGTGTACACAATGGTGCAATCATGCTCAGATATCTTCAGCCAGCTTTATGTAATTTAAGTTAAAAGGTCAAATAAAAATTAAAGGGAGTTTATAAACTTCTAATATAGAACCAGAAACAAGTGGCAAACACACTGAGGTCAGAAACTGAAACAAAAAGGTTCCGGGAAGGGATTCTTCATCTATTTGTCTATACTTCTGAAATAACACATGACCCAGTGGATATAGGTATTGGTTAGCTCTAACGACTTGACCCAAAGAGTTGCGAGTTTAATAACTGGCTACACCAGTGGTGAACAAATAACTTAGAGTTAAGTTAAAAGGGAGATAACTACTTGGCATCCAGAAGTAGCAACACACATGGAATGAGAATGATATACTCCAGTGATTGAAATAAAGAGTCTGGTTCAAAATTTCTAACACCTGAAGAAGGCTGGAGCATGCAACGGCCAAAACTTCGTAAACATAACAATAAAGATGAAGACAACAGTCCAAACAATGTAAATAATGCAGATCCTTCATCTGTTAAAATACTCACTATCCCCAAAAATGGAAAATTAAAAAAACAAATTAACCACAAAAACATTTTTAAAAAGTTGAAGATCGTTCAAAAAGATCAAGTGCTCCCAACCCTTTAAACAAATTTCAGTTTTATACACTTTTCTATATTTGTAAAAATGATTATCAATCACAGTGGAATTTATAGCTATCTAATTTCAACATCTGCTAAATAGTAAACAAGACATTTCTTTTGTTACCTTATGTGAACTTTTCTAGACAAGGCAGGAATGTATTATTTATATTGTCCAAGATGAAATTGATAGATTTTTTGTAAGCAACCAGTCAGATTGTACTTAGTATTTATTTATTGACAGAGTTGAGACTTAATTAAAATCAGGAAATATATGTGAAAAACAGAACACCCCCATAACCATCCAAAACCCCACCACCAAAGCAGAGATGATAAAAAAAACTGTTGATGCTTTGCTAATATCAGCAGATTAATCCAATACCTCCTAGTTTTCATAAACTTTCAAAAATGATTCATCATTTGATAAAAAATACATTTTTAATGGGATTACAGAAGTGTGAACTTAAAAGGTCATCTAGATCCTCTACATCAGGGGTCGGCAACCTTTTGGAGAGTGAGGGCCAAAAAGCTATGTAGAATCATGGAGCTATGGCTCCAGTGTCATGGAGAAGAACCATGTTATTAAATATGTGAATAAATTTTCTGTGTGTTTGAAGAAAGTAAAGATTCAATGTAATTTAATATCTGATGGGAATTTTGTTAAAAAAGTATTACATCTTAAATATAAATGTTTCAAATCAGTACTGAAAAAAAAAATTCCATTAAAATCGGTTGAAAACACTATTTTATATTCATTTAAAAGTGCCTGCTCACGAAAGCAGTTTCACAAAAAATTTTGGCAATCCCTACAAATAAAAAATAAGTAAAACATTCTCCAGGTAAAAAGAATTAATTTTTTTTTAATTTCGACGCAATATATTCAGACTTTCAACTTTGGTTTGGTTTACCTATATTTATATTGTGTCCAGGGTAAGGTAGTGGGCCAGACAATGGCCGGATGTGGCCTGTGGGCCAGGGGTTGCCGACTACTGCTCTACATACTTATAACCAATCCAATGGATCATAAGTTAGCTAGACCAGCTGAAGATTTCTAAGTCTGACACACAGAAATCTATTAATTCAAAAGCTTGCACATAAAGAGTTTAAATTTTTCACTGTAATTTGTATGGTAAAAGATAAAAAATTTATAAACTTAAAAAGCAGAGTAATGAGTAAGCAGTTAAGTCCCATTTTTAACCTAGGAAAAGATTGATTGGTAAATTTTCTATAGCTTATCAACCCCTTTTCAGGTTATTTAAAACCAGAAAATTTTTATTATGTAAGAATATTTTTATTTGAGATAATTGTTTAATAATAGAAGTTTTATTAATTAGCTGGAGAGAGAAGTGGTGGATCCATATCTTTCCTAAGAATATTTGCATGTAAGTAGATATAACTAACTTAACAGGAATTAGAACTCATCTCTAACCTTTTTTGGTATTGACCAAACTCAGCGTTGCTTAGTTTCGGTGACCAATGTTTCAACATGATATGGCTGTAAGCCTCCTATGAAAAGGAGATCTCAAAACATTTCTTACTCCTGGTTATTGTAATACTGATAAAAAGTATATAGTATTAATAAAATTGTGTTATCAATGTTAATAATGAAGAAATATTTAAACATTTTTAGGAATAGTATCAATTTTGTGGTACAGTGGATATCGGCTCGGAACGAAAATCGGGGAAGCCGAGTTCCAATTCCAGTTGAATTCATTGCATTCACTTACACCCAAATACCCTTGGGAAAGGTATTAATTCATCTCTTCCTTCCAGTTATTGGTTAAATAACAGGACAGATTGGGTTCTATAGCTTTGGCTGGCAACCAGTCTACCGCAAAAAGCAATGGCAACCTACTGCGGGATAATACTCCGCCCAGTCAGTCAGGTCTTGAAAGAGACATGATCGCCCAAGCGTGTTTCACGTATGGCACTTAACTGACTGACTGACCAGCTACTGGGCAGGTAAGGTTCATTAACATACATCCCATGTAAGAAAAACAGATTTCAAAGCAGAGCAAAATTTTTGTTTTTTGTTTTTGACTAAAACCTATTAAAAAAAAACAAAAAAACTGCATTATTTGGCAAAACAGGTGAATAATTAAAACCTCTAATGCTTTCAACATAGCAGAGCAAAAGAAGTTCTTTCAATGTGATGAGTGTAGTAATTACCAAAATCTTATGCAGCATTAATCTAGATAAGCACAAATCTACCTAGATAATGTCAATTGTGGTGAGAATACCATATTCAAATTTTATCTTTAGCATGAATGTGAAAGCTGTCCTTATTTGATTTCAATATAAAGAAAGAAAGAAAAACCATTCAAAGTGTGACAAGAGTTTTGTATTATTCTAATTTTACACAATAGCAGAACGTTGAATAAGTCTTGTCTGTTCAGACTGGGAATTGCAATATATTCACAACTATAAGGTCACATGGGGAGGTGACAAACAGACCTAACAGATGTTACAAACAGTTGTTGCCAATCGTTTTTATATATATATATATATATATATAAATAAATAAATAAATAAATCACACACTGACAATCAGTGAGATTTTATAACCTGTTATAGATTATTGTTCCTTTTCAAACGAATATGTTTTTCCACAAGCAAAAACTGATACTAACCAAATTTGGAATATTACAAGAATATTGTTTGTACAGGCAGGCTCCACATTGCTATAAAAACAAAGAATTTCGACTATCTTCCCATTCCAAAAGACTGTATTAAAATCATCATTGAGCAATGGCATTTTTGTGACATCCACAGATTAATTTTCTCCCCTCTAGAACAGAGTTTGATTTAAAATTCCAAAGATAAAGATATTTTAGAAGGTACACAGGCACAAATATTCTCACCTGCACAAAATTGTGCAAAATGTAATATCAAATATATGAAAATTTAAATTAAATTGTACCACCTTTTCACAACAGTAGTTAATCAACCATGGAAATGAAAATGGTATAGAGTGGATAATATTCTTATAACAGTGTTATAAAAATACCAACATTACTAATCAAAGTCTCATTTTCTACACCAAAATTAGTTATGAAATTCAAGTAAAAATAACAGGTTAGTGAATAGTTAAGAAATCAAAGATTGAAAGTTAAGAATGTAGCTTTATCCTCATTTGATGCTTAAAGATATATTTTACAGTACATAAATGACGAAAGATGACTGGCAAGAAAATATTGGTCATATGTTCAAGTGTAAGAACTTACAAGACAAATTGAAACAAGTTAAAGATGGAAAGAAAAATGGTTATTTTAAGCATTTGCAAGCTCAGACTATTTTCATAATTAGTTTTAAACCTGAGGAATTATTAAATAATATTTAATTGTGACCGACAGCTTTAAAAAAAGTGTCGGCATTTGGGTGGGGGGCGGCTTTTAATAGAATTTTCAAGATAGAACTTGTTTACAAATTAAATAATAATCTTTGTTTCTAGAGTGAGGTGGTGAAAAATTATTTGTACAATGCAGTTCTCAAAATTTGACCAAATGACCTATTTCTTAAAGGCTCCTTTTTTGGTACACATTTGATAAAGGCTTTTAATTATTTCAGCCTATTGTACTGGTAACAAATAAGGGGAGAGAGAGATTGAAACACAGCAAAAGTGGAAGAGATTGATGGGAAGAGTGCATGGTGAGCAGAAACAACAGTGAACTTGATGTGACAAGGCACAGAGAGACAGAAGGAAAGAGAGAGAGAGAGCAGGAGAACCAAAGAGACAGAAGGAAAGATAAAGAGAGAGAGAGAGCAGGAGAACCAAAGAGACAGAAGGAAAGATAAAGAGAGAGAGAGAGCAGAAGAACCAAAGAGACAGAAGGAAAGAGAGAGAGAGAGAGAGAGAGAGAGAGAGAGAGAGAGAGCAGGAGAACCAAAGAGACAGAGGGAGAGAGAGAGAGAGAGAGAGAGAGAGAGAAGGAGAACCAAAGAGACAGAGAAGGAAAGAGAGAGGGGGGGGGAGCGAGCGAGCAAAAAACCAAAGAGACAGAAGGAAAGATAAAGAGAGAGACAGAGAGAGACAGGGAGAACCAAAGAGACAGAAGGAAAGATAAAGAGAGAGAGAGAGAGAGAGAGAGAGCAGGAGAACCAAAGAGACAGAAGGAAAGATAAAGAGAGAGAGAGAGAGAGAGAGCAGGGAGAACCAAAGAGACAGGAGAGAGAGAGAGAGCAGGAGAACCAAAGAGACAGAGAGAGAGAGAGAGCAGGAGAACCAAAGAGACAGAGAGAGAGAGAGAGACAGGGAGAACTAAAGAGACAGGAGAGAGAGAGAGAGCAGGAGAACCAAAGAGACAGGAGAGAGAGAGAGAGAGAGAGCAGAGAACCAAAGAGACAGAGAGAGAGAGAGAGAGAGAGAGAGAGCAGGGAGAACCAAAGAGACAGGAGAGAGAGAGAGAGAGTGAGAACTAAAGAGACAGGAGAGAGAGAGAGAGAGAGCAGGAGAACCAAAGAGACAGAGAGAGAGAGAGAGAGCAGGGAGAACCAAAGAGACAGGGAGAGAGAGAGAGAGAGCAGGGAGAAACCAAAGAGACAGGAGAGAGAGAGAGAGAGCAGGAGAACCAAAGAGACAGGAGAGAGAGAGAGAGACAGGGAGAACCAAAGAGACAGGAGAGAGAGAGAGAGAGCAGGGAGAACCAAAGAGACAGGAGAGAGAGAGAGAGCAGGGAGAACCAAAGAGACAGAGAGAGAGAGAGAGACAGAGAACCAAAGAGACAGGAGAGAGAGAGAGAGAGAGAGAATCAAGAGACAGGAGAGAGAGAGAGAGAGAGCAGGAGAACTAAAGAGAGACAGGAGAGAGAGAGAGACAGGGAGAGAGAGAGAGACAGGAGAGAGAGAGAGAGAGCAGGAGAACCAAAGAGACAGAGAGAGAGAGACAGGGAGAACCAAAGAGACAGGAGAGAGAGAGAGAGCAGGAGAAATTAAAGAGACAGGAGAGAGAGAGAGAGAGAGAAAGAGAGAACCATAAAGAGACAGGAGAGAGAGAGAGAGCAGGAGAAACTAAAGAGACAGGAGAGACAGAGAACTAAAGAGACAGAGAGAGAGCAGAGAATCAAAGAGACAGAGAGAGCAGGGAGAACCAAAGAGACAGGAGAGAGAGAGAGAGCAGGAGAACCAAGAGACAGGGAGAGAGAGAGAGAGAGCAGGAGAACTAAAGAGACAGGAGAGAGAGAGAGAGAGCAGGAGAACCAAAGAGACAGGGAGAGAGAGAGAGAGAGCAGGGAGAACCAAAGAGACAGGAGAACCAAAGAGACAGGAGAACCAAAGAGACAGGGAGAGAGAGAGAGAAAGAGAGAGAGAGAGAGCAGGGAGAACGAAAGAGACAGGAGAGAGAGAGAGAGCAGGGAGAACCAAAGAGACAGAGAGAGAGAGAGAGAGCAGGAGAACTAAAGAGACAGAGAGAGAGAGAGAGAGAGAGAGAGAGCAGGAGAACCAAAGAGACAGAAGGGAAAAAGAGAGAGAAAGAGAGAGAGAGTAGGAGAACCAAGTAGACAGAAGGAAAAAGAGAGAGAGAGAGAGAGAAAGAGAGCAGGAGAACCAAAGAGACAGAAGGAAAAAGAGAGAGAGAGAGAGAGAAAGAGAGCAGGGAGAACTAAAGAGACAGAAGGAAAAAGAGAGAGAGAGAGAGAGCAGGGAGAAATCAAAGAGACAGAAGGAAAGAGAGAGAGAGAGAAAGAGAGAGCAGGAGAGCCAAAGAGACAGAAGGGAAAAAGAGAGAGAGAGAGAGAGAGAGAGCGAGGAGAACCAAAGAGACAGAAGGAAAGAGAGAGAGAGAGAGAGAGAGAGAGAGAGCAGGAGAACCAAAGAGACAGAAGGAAAAAGAGAGCAGGAGAACCAAAGAGACAGAAGGAAAAGAGAGAGAGAGCAGGAGAACCAGAGAGAGAGAGAGAGAGAGAGAGAGAGAGGAGAACCAAAGTGACAGAAGGAAAAAGAAGGAAAGAGAGCAGGAGAACCAAAGAGACAGAAGGAAAGAGAGAGAGAGAAAGAGTGAGCAGAAGAACCAAAGAGACAGAAAGAAAGATAAAGAGAGCAGGAGAACCAAAAAGACAGAACGAAAGAGACAGCGAGAGAGAGCAGGAGAACCAAAGAGACAAAGATAGAAAGGGAGCAAGAATAAAAGAGACAGAGGGAGAAACTAAAAAATCAAAAGAGAGAGAGAGAGAGAGAGAGAGAGAGAATCCTATAGTGAGAGAAAGAGATGTAGCCTGAAGCATGATAATCAATGAATGAGTGAGAACCAAAGAAACACAGAAAAATAGAGAGAATCCTGAAGGGGGAGAAAAAGACGAGCACGAAGCAGAATGGCACAATGATGAAGCAAGTGAACTATAGTATTTGCTCTCATAAGACGATTTACTTGGACTATTTGCACTCATCACAAATCAACATGTCAAATGAGGTGAAGCAAGTGAGTGGAGGAGATAAAAACCAAGGTAATTAATGGTTAAGTGGAAGTGTAGAATTCAAATAAATCCCTCCCCAGCATTTAACCATGTACAAATGATTATATGAGTGCATATAAAGTATTTAATTTAAGCAAGTGAGTAAAAAGTCATTTAGAGCATTTATATTCTACATGACACTATCAAATGCTTAAGGAGATTAACAAATAGGCAATATCGACACAAATGTGTCCCATATCTGAACACTTGATCTGTTTATCTTAAAATGCCTCATCATTCAATGCGATTATGAACAATTTCAACATTTCACACTTATTTGCAATAGATAGGATTATCTTAACATTATAGATTTCTTTTTTTACCTAATTTGCAATTCTGAAATGTTTTTGTAAGTTTCGATTAATCTAATGAATTCGATTTTTGTTGTATTTCTTCAATTTTGCAGCCTTTTTTGCAGATCAAATCAAGCTTAGTGAATAAGTAATCATAAAAAAAAACAAAAAAAAAACAAAAAACAAAGCAACATCTACAGGAGTCAGTTAAATTTCTATTTTATAATTTCTTTAATTAAAAAAGAATAAAATATGTTCATTAATTTTGGATTCAAAGGAAACCAATAAATGAATGTTTGATAAAGTTATTGTTATTAAAATAATAATAAAAAGACACTTTACATTTGGTATCAGTGGAGAGGATAAAAGATGGGTTTTATTGGAAAAAGCCTATAGCTGAGAAAGACCAGGGATCCTACTGCCCAAAACAAAAGATGAGGATAATAGTCCAAATTTCAAATTATTTCTCAACTATTGATCCATTATACTAGTACAAAACTAAGCAACATATTTACAGGTCAATGAAATGAGACAGGTTTCGAAGAATACCAAATGAGTAATACACTTGAGGAAGGTTGGAGTCGTCATTTATCCATCACACCCAATGGTGCATAGGGCAGCAACTTTTTGTTGCTGTTTCTGTAACAAACCGTTTTTTTACGAAGCAAGGTTGTTAGCCCTGCACCCAACCCCCAAACCTGGAGGACTGGCGGACCATTCTTGGTCCTTACGTTTACAGCACCTGGTATTCCCAAATGGTCACCCATTTAAGTACTGACCAGGCTTGATGTTGCTTAACTTCAGTGATCGAACGGGAACCAGTGTATTCAACACAATATAGCCGTAGACCCTTACGTTTACAGCACCTGATATTCCCAAATGGTCACCCATTTAAGTATTGACCAGGCTTGATGTTGCTTAACTTCAGTGATCGGACGGGAACCGGTGTATTCAACACAATCTAGCCGTAGACCACAATATAACAGTAGAGTACTTGGGTTGAAATAATATTTGGAATAAAGGACAAATATAGGATATTGGTTGTTCAAAATTCAAATATTCCCATTAATCTTGTAATTACCGTACTAAAAATCAAATGCTGACAAGTCAAAAACAGGAATATACATAAAAAATTTGGAACAAAAAAAGTTGACTCACTTAAAAATATTAGTTTTAATTAAGAAAAACTTGAAACAGGTGTGGCATATATTGATAACACAGACAATTTAGTTGTTTGTCATATCGTAAGTAAATGTCAAATAATCTATTTTGATTAATGCTCAGTGATAAGAAAAAACAAAATTAAAAAGAAAAGCTTCTCCTGTTTTTGGAGGATAAAAAGGAAAAATGAATTATTTGCAGTTACTAGTTTCATATTTTCAGATATAAAAGATGAGTGTAGACAAAGGCCCCAGGCATCTATCTCAATGTGCATATGTATGAAAGAAAGAAATAATGTAACCATGTGTATGCCCATAAGGGAATGTTATAATAATGTGTATGCCCATAAGGGAATGTTATAATAATGTGTATGCCCATAAGGGAATGTTATAATAATGTGTATGCCCATAAGGGAATGTTATAATAATGTGTATGCCCATAAGGGAATGTTATAATAATGTGTATGCCCATAAGGGAATGTTATAATAATGTGTATGCCCATAAGGGAATGTTATAATAATGTGTATGCCCATAAGGGAATGTTATAATAATGTGTATGCCCATAAGGGAATGTTATAATAATGTGTATGCCCATAAGGGAATGTTATAATAATGTGTATGCCCATAAGGGAATGTTATAATAATGTGTATGCCCATAAGGGAATGTTATAATAATGTGTATGCCCATAAGGGAATGTTATAATAATGTGTATGCCTATAAGGGAATGTTATAATAATGGCTGGCTACTTGCATCCGAATATACCTAGAGTAGTTAGCCAAATCTGTTGAATAAGCCCATTTGTTTAACCTTCTTTGGAAGAAAAAAAATTGTATACATTTTCAAAAATTCTAAACATTACCATCAAGAGGTGCACCTCTTCTCACAGAAGAGGTGCACCTCTAATTTTCATTTTCAGGCTTAAAATGAAAATCTTTTAAAATTATTATTGTATTCATTGTCTGATCATATGATTTATGTTTTCAGTACTTTCTGTTACTAAATATGCAATCGTTAGAAGGAATGAAAGTTTGGATGGATTTGTTTCATAAATCCTTGCAATAAAATTCAAGGTTTTATAAAGACCTAGTATTCAAGTCATTTCTAATGCATCGCAAAGGTAAAACCATTTCTAATGCATCTCTATAAATGCTTTTTTTTTTTTTTGCTGTATCACCATTAGAAGAAATTAATATTTTAAAGATTTGTTTAATAAATCCTGTCATACCAACAAATCAATCCATGTAATAAAATTTACATTTTAATCCATTAAATAGCGATTGTTTATAGTAATCTATCAGTTCCAGATGAATTTGTTGCATTCACTTATGTGCAAATACCATTCTATGGGTTGAATAGCAGAACAAATTTGGTTGCCTTGGTTGGCAACCAGTCTACTACAGAAAGAAATGGCAATCTGCTGCAGGAAAATCTTCTGCCTAGTCAGTCATGGCTCAAAAGAGACACAATCACCCAAGTGTGTATCACGTATAACACTTTACTGACTGACTGATCAGTTTGTTAATCCTCTTAGTTGCTGCTAAAACATGACTTAAAATTTTTTTTTTCTTTTGTGGCCACTAATTTAAACATGATAGTTTCACAAGTACAATACTATTATACCAATTAAATTTCATTTATATATTCTCTCAACTCCTGAAGAGCACATTTACCTGAGGAGAGTGGCAATATTTGGCAATGGTTTATGATGAATTTTCATTAAATACCAAAGAAAGCATAGGAAAGGGACTATTCAAACATAGCTGGAAGCAGAACAAAAAAAAATTTTCACAATAATGTAACTCACTTGATGAGAACAAATGAAGTAAAACTGATTGGATTTTCTACAATTACTGGCCAATATATAAAAATTCCCAATTTTAAGACCAATTCTATGGTGTGTATGTGTATATATATATATATATATATATATATTAAATTCACTATAAAATCTCCCAGTTTGAAAGAGTGTTTTCTCATCATCTATCAGAAGATTTGACAGCAATTTTCATTTGAATATTAAAATAACTCTCATAAAATTATAGATGGTGAAACTGAGGAATATTTATTCAAAATTCATTTCTCACTTTGTTAGCGTATTTAAAAGAATTTTGGGTTTGTTGTTTTGTTTTTTTTAATAAGTGTTTTTCTTTAACTTTTTCGTAAAGTATATTGTAATGTGAAAGAATATAGAGGGTGCGATGGGTAAATTTTTGCCATTTTATATTTTTTTAAATTTTGACAACTATACAGTATAGTAGGGTCAGTTGGGCACTGTCTGTGAGAAATAGAGCACCTGCTAGAAGTTCTTAGATAAACATTTCAGTGTACTTGAGTGTCAATCTGGAGCCAGTGCAGAGGATTTGCAAAGTGTTAAAGGAGTCTAAAGGTCAATTACGATGGTACAGCAGCTCAGAAAATGCACTGACAGTTTTGATAAGAATGTACAAATTTGTTAGTGTGGGTCTTAGACTCAACACAGAAGCCTACATGAAGTGGCTTGAGGAGATAGTGCTACCTTGAGTCAAAAGGGTGGCTTCTGAAAGATCCTACACTAAGCAGGAGAACCCAGTCATGGCTGTCAGATAATTTCGGTGACCACATCACTCCTTAAATCTGACCACATAACTCCCCAGACTGCAACCCCAATGATTAATAAGTGTGGGACACAACTGAGCAAGAGACCAACAAAATGAAGGCAATGATTATGGCAGCATTCACCAACTTCAACAAGGAGAATGTTCAGAAGAGTTGCAGGAGATTTCAAAGATGTTTGAATTCTGTGGGTGAAAACAATGACTATTTTATTGAACAAATTTACTCTAAATATTTCAAGATATTTTTGTGTAATTTTGGTTTGATTGTTTTATCAGCATATCAACCCTCTTGGGTCATTTAATGCAGAAAATTGGATTTTTATTCAGTATGTTCAAGTTTTAAAATTTGAGAACTATAATTGAAGACTGGTTCTATATGTTCGTCTATAGTTGAAGCTGTCTGGATTAATTTTAGTATATAATTTACTTTTCCTCAAGTAGATCAAAATGTTGTTTTTTTTTATTAACGTTTTTGAAAAGTTCTTTGAGGCTATACATCTTAGAAAGGTGTTCATGGATAGAGGCAAATTCAGCACATTACATCAGTCTATCGCGATAGCGTCTGTGCTAAATCTTGAGGATTTATCAGGTAGGCACTTTTAAAGCATGTCTCATTCAGTATAGCTGAACATACATCTATCAATATTTTTTGAGCCGTCAGTGTATATATGCCTACAGTTTGTATATTTTTCTAAGATATTATGAATTTCTTCCATCAATACAGAGGTGTTATTTTCAGTTTTGAAGTGTTTTGCCAGACTTAATATTACATTGGGTTTTTTTTATTGACCTGGGAGGAGTTTTTGTGAGGACAGATTCATGTGTTAGAGAAGTGTTTATTTTGAATTTGTTGAAATTGTTTTTTTTTATGCAGATGCCAAAAGGTTTAATGGCATTTTCCTTTAAATTATATAATTCTTTATATTGATGTTGAAGAACAAAGTTGTATGCTGAATTACTTAGACATGAACAAATTTTAATATTGTCGTAATGCCAAAGGTGATTTGTGTGCTTCGGTGTATAAGCTTTCAATTCGGAGCATACTGTAGGCTCCTAGAACGAGTTACAGACCCCGGGTGATGGATGGTATTAAGTTCTTTCACTTATGATTTTCTTGCCACACCATAGATAAAGTATCTATAATCCAATTTGGACCTAATCAATGCTTGACAGAGTTTCAGTAGCATCTGTCTGTCAGCTACCCAGTCTTTGTGAAAGATGACAGTAGTTTTGTTACTTTATTGCATTTTTCACAGAAGGTATTTCGTATGAAGGATAATTTTTTGGCCATAGATTATTGATAGGTATTTGTATCGATCTACTACAGGTACTTCTGTACCATTGAGTCTTAATTCAGAATTATGGTGTAGCTTTTGAAGTTGGCAAAAGTGCATACATTTGAGTTTTTTGTCTGGAGAATCTGAATCCATTTTCTGTGGCCCACTTGTTTACTTTATTGAGATACTGTTAGAGTGCTATTCACTTGTATGGATAGTATTTTTTTTTTTTACCTGCAACATATTGGAAAGTCATCTACATACAGTGAACAGTCGACTACAGGATTCAAGCATTTAATAATGCCATTTATTTTGATGTTGAAGAACATTACCCCTTGCTCAATAGGTCCGGAGAGTGTGGTACTGACACCAACATTAAAATGTTCATTCTGTCAGGAAGTTATTGATAAGAATTGGTAATTTTCCTTTAAGACTTATTAATATATATCCATTAGGTATCATAAGCATTTTTGAAGTCAAAGAAAACTGTCATTGAATGATCCTTTTTTAATGAAAGAATTTCTGATAAAAGACTCCAGTAGAACCAGATTGTGCATTTATTCTTTCTAAAGCCAGATTGAAAATTTGTAATTTTATTATTAACTTCAAGAATCCAAGTAAGCCTATTATTAACAATTCTTTCTGATATTTTGCATAAGCAACTCATAAGTGCAATTTGACAATAGTTTCAGGTCTTTTATAAGTCCTTTTCAGGTTCTGGGATTGGAATTACATTAACTTGGAATATTATCACTGATTCATGAAAACTTTGAGTATTTAATTCAAGGAAATATTTGGTAGGTTTTTTAAAGAAATTTGTAGTGAATTTCATCTGGGCCAACTGCTGACTGTGATTTGTTTTTTTATTTTTTAATCGTATCACCCCAAGCAAGGCGGTAACGCCACTGATGTGCAGGGGGCTACGTAATAGTGAAAAGATCGGAAAAGAGAAAGCCGGAAACCATATCCTAAACAGGGAACAAGGGATGAGCCTCTTAACCTGTTCAATAGACATGGGTGGAGTGTGAACCGGACGATAGATCTATCTACTCCAATTGAAAAAAAAAAAAAAACAAGAAAACAAAGTGAGAAGATTGGGAAAGAGAAAGCCGGAAACCACATCCTAAGAATCTAATAAGAGCCTGGTTGTAATTTTCTTTATTGTTAGAATAGTAATTTAATTTTTCTTCTCTTATCTTAATATTCTGAAATAATTTACTAGTATTATTTGAGGAAGAGTTTTGAGAGAAGTTTTGTACCAATAAATTTGCAATACACTCTTTGTTAGTTGCTTTAATATTGCTTTGACATAAATGTTTCAACGGTGTTCTTTTATAAACCCCCCCCCCCCCAATGATTTTCCGAATCATATTCCATACAATTTTGGTTTAGAATTAATATTAGACACAAAGTTCTTCCCTGAAGATTGCTTGGATTCATTAATTACTCTGCGTACTTTAGCTCTATTTATTTTATAGATATGCAGATTTTTTTAGGGTTGGATGTAATTTGAACTTACTGCACAACATAATCTGATCACTTTTTTACACTCGTCATTAAACCAAGGTCAGTTATATTTGACAGTTTTCAATCCTGATTTTGGTATGCATTGTTCTGTAGTCCTAAAAAGTGTTCTTGTAAAATGATTAATTTACTCTGCACTGTCTACATTGGCTTCTGGTGTAAGTTTTAGGACACATGCCATTTTTAAAATTCTTCCAGCTGGATCTCTTAAGTTTTCAATATGGAATTCTTTCGTCTGGCAAAAGGTCCAGAGTTTTCCAACACAACTGGGGAGTGATCACTACCCTATGTATCACAAATACAAATGTAATTTTGATAAGTATATCTACTAAAATGAGATGTCAATGTTATTTCCATAGACAGTTTATCCATCACACTGTATAAAAAAGTTTTTTTTTTTATATATCTGAACAATTGTTAGGTAATGAATGACAAATTGGAAAAGTTCTAAATAATGCATTTCATCCTTGAAAATAACTTCAGACTAAAGTATTGTTCTTATTGATAGAATTATATATGTAGGAGATAATATACATCTACAGTGTTTCCCCTGGGTGCATAATTCTATCAATAAGAACAATACTTTTAGTGGGTGAAACAAGTTAACAGTTGTTATATTCAGTTCACACCAAATGTAATTAGTCTGTATTCCATTTCATTATGTTGAAGCAGAGGATTTAATAAGTTATTTTGTATGAGTAAATCTTCCTTGTTCATCAGAACAGATTCCTCTGACAAAACAAAGCACCTCCAGTCAGTGGTGGGCTGGGGCAAGAAATAGCCGGTAATTTTTAATACATTCCAAAACAAAGTTGCTATCCTTTAGCCACCATAGAAAATCTTTCTAATCCACTATCAGCATGAATCACACTAGTCTTCCTGAGAGCAACACACTGTGCCTCTTGGCCTCACTCTCTCAGCTGAGCTTAAGTAGAACGACTACATTGAATTAATAGCTAAATCTACTGCTAAGAAGGTTGGGTCCCTGTGTCAGACCAGGAAGTTTTTCTTATCATGCACATTTACAAATCTACCATCTGTCTGTGCATTGAATACTGCTGTTATGTCTGGTCAGGTGCCTCTGCTGTTCACCTTGGAGTTCTTAACAAAATCCAAAGAAGAATCTGAAATGTACTCAATTCTGACTCGTCTCTCTCTCTCTCACTGATGAGATGTGGCTTCCCTCTGTTTCTTCTACAAATACTTTCACAAATTCTGCTCTGATGAGCTTAGATTCTTGGTGCCTCCCCTATGCGAATTTACTCCTGGCTGCAAGATCTCACTCTTTTACTGTGAAATCAGTTAAGTGTAACGACAACTTCTACTCTATCAGCTTCTTTTCTCACATTACCTGCCTTGGAACTCCCTTCCATATTCTTGTTTCTCTAATAGCTACAATCTCCAAGAGTTTAAATGCAATGTCACTTGTCATCTCCCGTCTCCTTGATTTCCATCCTTCTTATCACTCTACACTTTCTTCTCACACAGTTCTCTTGACACTAATGTACCTGTCCTTTTCTTATCCATTCTCCGACACCTGTGATCTGTTCTCCTCTCTCTTCACTCTCCTATTAAGTAACCCCTGCACACCAGTGGCAGTACTGCCTTTCTTGGAGTGAGATGATTATATATATATATATAAGAAAAGAATATTAAACTGATTTTAAACAGAATTAGATTAATACTCCACATGTATGGGAGATATAATAAGGAATAGCAGCTTGAAAAGACAAATGTGTGAGAGAAGTTCACATTCACACAAATACACTTAGAAAAGAGCATGAATCCTCCTAGCTATGAGTTAAATAGTAGGTCAAACTGTGTTCTTCAGACTTAAGTGGCAGTTCTGTAAAAGGACAACTCATAGTATTCAAGGGTATGTCAGAACAACATTAGATGAATTTCATCATTTATATACAAATTTACTTATATTTATCATTTATTAAAACAAAACAAAAATTACACTATAAGCCACTTTTTTGGAGGGCATATCACCATGGATACAGGTACTAATATCAGAAGAGGGTTTCTTACAAAGTGTTTTATAATTATGGCTTTATGATTTTAAAAAAAAAAAAAAAAACCTCCTTGAAAGGAATGACTGCAAAAAAAATCTCCCTCTCCCAAATTTATAGACAAATCATATATACAGATGCATGTTGGCATTTTTTCCTAGTCAATATTTCAAAAAATAGCCTTGGCAAAGCATTAACAAAAAGATCATGGAATTACAAATGACTATGATCCCAACAGCAGTCAGTCTTATAGATTCATCTTTAAGAGAATGAGTTTGGTTTTGCTTTTAAACATCTGATCTGTGAATTAATTGAAGGTTAAGAATTAGAAATGTGAAGTGTTCAATTGTTGTCAAGCCCCTAGCTGTCAGTGAAGTTGTGAACGAATTTTCGGCGCTCTACGCCTTGATGACCTAACAGGGGTGTAGAGCGCCAAAAATTTGTTCACGGCTAAGGGCTCGACAACAATCGACAAATAACCAAATAATTCAACAATGCTGCTCAAAAGAAATATGAATACGTTGAAGTATCTCTACAGAAATCGGCTCTTATCTGACGTATTACAGACTTTATTCCTCTTTCTTTTTTTTCTTAAAGATATTTTTCAAACTCCACTTTTGGGCTTATTAAGACTACTCTGTTTATTAAATTTAGAACATTGTCCCTTGAAACCATTTATTACATATTGTGAAAAATTATGACTCTCCAAATTATTAAGACCTTCCCCTATGTAGTAAGCATCTAAGAATACATATTCTAATTTTATAAAGATACAAATGTACTTCATCTTCTTGTCAGAATAAGTATTAATACACTAGGTTAGAAGTCAAATATTTTTTATCAGATGGGTCTTGTTCATGGCATGCACCCCACCTTCATTCATATGCATAAGCCGAGTTTTCACAATTGCTGCTGCAGATATGTTGAAATTTAGAAACAAGAAAAGAACATGCTTTGCACTATCATATCCTAGGTAACCATGTCCTAGCAAATTGTAGGATAGAATGATTAAATGCTCTTTCATTGTGTGTGTGTGTGTGTGTGTGTGTGTGTGTGTGTGTCACATGCTGCTAATAAGTATCAAAAGGTTCAATGTATGAGTATATGGGGAGTGTTGAAATAGGCTATAGTTTTCCTAGTCAGGTTAAAACCATACAAGGAGATATTTTCCAAGTTGGTTTGGCCTTTTGCTCCCTTTTTACAAACATGCCAATCAGAGGGATGTTCTGACCTACATTCTTACAATTGTATGTGTTTGCAAAATTTCAATGTATGAGAAACGTGACTGCATGTGACAATATTTCTCACATTGCAGGAAATGAGTTTCCATACAATTTCTTCAAATTAATGTGTGTAGGGTTAGATTTATAAATAACCACACAATAGCCAAAACACAAAGAGAGAGAGAGAGAGAGAGAGACAGACAGACAGAGAGTGAGGTTAAGTGAGTGAGTCAGAGAGCAATAAGAATTGTTAAGAAGAGGATCATGCCAACTTACCTGTGTGTCTATATAGGTCTCAATTTTTGGCTCTACAGCTAACTCTGCTTCAAGAATCCTCTCAACTGGCATGTCAACGTTGGCACTACTTGTACTCTCCACCTCTCCTTCGCCTTTCTCTTTCACTCTTTGACGTTCTTCTTGTACAGCTGCAAAAGAATCGGAGAAAAAAAAGAAAAAAAGATGAAGAAAGAAAAAAAGCTGACATTTTGAAAAAACAAGATTTAAACATGGAGTGCGCAATGAACGTACAATTGGTTGGAAGAATGTGAAGAGGTGGACAAAACAGTAGGCAGAAGTAATAAGGAAATGTTATACAAATGTGGATGAGATAAGGCTCTTTGAAGAACAAGAGCAAATTAGTGGAGAGAAAACCCTTTAAGAAAATGCCAAGTGGGCTAGTCATGAAATTATCAAATTCATACATAAAATAAACACCACATTCTCATAAATTGTTTTTTGTTTTTGTTTTTTGTTTTTTTAAAACAAGAAATTGCTGAAGAAATGGAAAAAAAAACCAAAAAAAAAAAAAACACTGTTGCTCATTTGTAAGCATTTTTCTATGTGTTATATCCCTTCAGAATGTAGGTGATCATGGCTTTCCACATCTTCCCATCCTTTTGTCATTCTTAATACCCTTTCTCCTGTTATCCCACTCCACTATCCAAGTCCATCAGGTATGTCATGCGTTGCTTTCCCCTGCCTCTTTCTCTCTATCCATCCCATGAGCAACAGGTTCTCCAAGCCCTCCTTTCTCATTACATGTCCCAGAAACTTCAGCTGTCTTTTCCTGATGTTAAGTATCAGTTTCTTTTTCATTTCTGTCCTCTATCTGACCTGTGAGCATCAGATTCTCCAAGCCCTCCTTTCTCATTACATGTCCCAGAAACTTTAGCTGTCTTTTCCTGATGTTAAGTATTAGTTTCTTTTTTGTCTCTAACCTCTTCAAAACCTTGCAAATCTGTGGCAAAAAATATCATGCAGGGCTTAGTAAATTGGGAAAAAAAAAGCCTGTCCCATTGTAGAATTCATTTCAAAAGCTTAAAAAACATACACACTATCTTGATTAGGTGGGTTTGCCTTTTTTTCCATCAGAAAAACTCAAGAGAAAAGAAAAACAAATACTGAGCAAGAGAAAGAAAAAGTCTTTATTTTATGAAAGCAAAGTTAGTCACTTAAGTGCCATGCGTGATACACGCTTGTCGATCATGTCTAAAAAGAAACATGACTGACTGGGCAGAATATTTTCCCGCACTAAGTCGCCATTACTTTCTGCAGTAGACTGGTTGCCAACCAAGGCTATAGAATCCAATCTATCTTGTTATTTAACCCATAGCAGGAGGGAAGAGATGGATTAATACCTTTTCTTAAGGGTGTTTGCGCAGAAATGAATGCAATAAATTCCACTGGAACTTGAACTCTCATTTCTCGTTCCAAGCTGATATCCACTGCACCACAATGCAAAGCTAGTCTCATTGAACATTATTACTTAACTGAGTTTAATCCAAACTAAGAGTTCCCACACTTACGGTTATACTTAGAAATATCAATATTTTACAATGTAATTTTATTGACCTTTTGCTCAATAAAAACATGAAATTTTAGGAAATAGAAATTGTACAAGAGCAGAATATAAGTAAGAAAGTAAGTAAAATGTATGATGGAAGAAAAATCTAATAAAAAGGTGAAAAAATTTAATCCTGAGAGACCAATGGCAATCAGTTCACCTGCTAAAATTCATCTCTGAAACAGAAACTACAAAACACTACAGGTAGGAAATGATTTTGAAGGTGCTTCAAATTTTAACATGAGGAGTAAACAAAGAAAATGTAAACAATTGGATTCTGGCCCAATGACTATTCGAGAAGCAATTTCCTTGAGCACTGATAAAATTAGCATAATTAAGAGGGTGAAAATTTTGCTTTTATTACTTTGTACAAACCTGTAAAACTAGGAAGAATAATCTGCTTTCATATCAACAAATGAAGTGCCAAGCAAAAAGTTGGTAAATAGCATCAAATTATAAGCATTCATCTTTTGTTACCTTTTATGGTAAAAAAAAAAAAAAAAAAAAAAAAAAGCAAACACATTTTATGCTTAAATATCCAGTAGTTGAAACAGAAAAGTTAAAGAAATATTTACAACATTAAACCCTAACAACCATCAATAAGTATTTAATGATTTAATGTTGAACAATGATTAGAGCAAAAAGGATTGTTTATGATTTCACATGGCACAAGTAATTCATTGATTAAGGCTTAAGCTCTTTCCCTATTCTTCACTGACTAATCTTATAAAAAAAGTCAGTTGGCTATGCTTTTAAGAGTATCAGTCAAAACATTGTCTTATAAATAATGAAATTCATGCAATCAAAACGTAAAATTTACTTATATTTACCATTTATAAAAGATCATACTAGAAGCCTTTTTTCTTTTGAGTGCATATCATAATGAATATAGGTATCAGAAGGGGTTCTTATCAAGTGTTTCATAATTATAGCTTTGTGCAGTTGTTTGTTCCAATTTTGCTAAGAATGACTATAAAAACATTACCCTCCACAAATTTGACAAATCATACAGATGTATGATGGGATTTCTTCTTAACCAGCATAAAAAAAAAAATTTAAAAAATGGACTGCTTCTTTGTCTCATCAGCTATATTTTTGTTCAAGTCATAAAGCTAGAATGATACAATCACTTGCCTGTATCCCTTTTCAGGGAATTTTTGCCTTATTACTGTTGCTGTGTGTGTGTTTGTATTTTGCTCTTGTTTTTCTTTTGTTACTGTTTTTTTTTTTTTTTTTTTTTTTTGTCAATTACACTTAACCGTGACCAATTACTCTTTAGAATTTAAGAGGTACCTAGTAAGGCTTAACAAGTTTTGGTAGTTCATTCAATATTGGATACTAACTTAAACAAAAATCTCAAATACCAATGATACTATATGGTTGCGTTTCATTCAGGTATTTCCAAAGAAATAGAGCATGCCTACATTCTTACATTACCTGTAAAAGGTGTTGTTAATGATATATTTTCCGTCTCTATCATTAAAAAGTCAATCTGGTTTAACTTTTCATGGGAATATTTTCAGATTTCCAAAATCTGTTCTGAAAAGTTGCCCTCTACTCAGAAATTGCAAAAATAATCTAAACTGTAAAAAATTTTGTTAATCAGTTATCTTTCTATATATAAAACTGACTTCTGTTAGTCTGTTACACCCTCTAAAATAGCCACACATTGAACAATGGAAACCAAATTTTTGAGAGCGGTTCAAATAAGTAAAGGGTACAAAGTACAGTTAATTTTAATAGGGGTCGTAAAAACTGAAGTAGGGTTTTTGTCAAAGTGTTTATCAAACAAATCAGCTTATTCAAATTTCGATTGGTTTGCAAAATCAAACAAAACAGTTTGTGAATCTCAAGAACAAAAAAAAAATGTTAGCGATAACTTCAAAACACTAAATATAGTGAAGATTTCAACATATGTCAGTATGTTTAAAAAAAAAATAAATAAATAAAAAAATTATAGTGAATAATTCTGCAGTCAGTTGTACAGGATGTGACAGAAATACCAGCCACATAATGAGCAATGGTATCTTCATCTAGCTAATGTCTTATTATGTGGGAGGTATTTCTGCTGTACACTGAATTTAACACAAAATCAGTGGAAGTGAAATTAAAAAGAAAACAATTTCACGTCATTATTTTGGGTTTCAAAATAAAATGTCAAAGGTTAATGACAATCTTACAAGTTAGACAAAAAAATAAGAAAATGCTTAGTTAGGTTGGCATGTGCGGTTACATTTTTGTAAACATGTATGATTTTTTCATATCAATTTGCATACAGTGACTTTAAGGGAGGAGACAAAAGCAAATAACCAATAAGATTTTAACAGCAGCAGCAGTTTTGAGATGCAAACTAAACTCGAAATTTTGGGTGCTTTTTAACAGCCCTGATATAAGGGTTGAAATATTTAATAAGTTCTTTTAGAAGTAGAAGAACTCATATTCAGCTCCTCCTTCAGGTTTTTGAGAAAGCCAAGTTTTTAACCATTTTATATTCCATTAATAATGACCATTGCTGTTAAATTATGCCATTTAAAAGCCAATAAGCAAAAATACATTTTACAGCCTTAAAAATCTCCATTTTACTTATTGGCTTTTAAATAGCATAATTTAACAGCAATGGTCATTATTAATGGAATATAAACTGGTTTGCAGATGTAGATGTACTGATTAAATTTACAGAGTCACTAACATCAATAAGTCAGATTTAAGAGAGGAAAGAAAAAAAAAAAAAAAAAAAGAATGGGGAAGAAAGTATATTAATAAATCTGTAAAATTCATCATTTAACAAAAATTGCCTTTTGCTTGGGTAAACATGTCGTATATTTGAAGCTACACATCAATTTTAAGAAATTATGTGGAAACTCACTTCCCATTTTGTGATATTACTCAGTGTTACCAAAAATTACTTTTCTTAAAATTATATCAAAAGAATCTTTATTACAGAAAACAAGGCATACAGGAATACGCAAACAAGAGTTGAGTGGGATAAAAAAGATAGCAAAGACAGACAAAGACAGGTTGAAAGAAATAAGAGGGTTCATTCCTTATGACATGTACCTATAAACATTCTGTCTGATCACTTACTAGCAGACAACTGCAATTGCAGATTACTTTTAGCTAGACTCATCAGAGTGGTTATATACTCCTAACCCACAAAAAGGTGTATATACCAATATGATAGGGGAAGGGGAACCAGAACTATTGTCTTATTATATCCCTTTTTTACTCAAATTGAATATAACATAACATCAAATGCAATTTTTTAATTATATCCCACCAAACTTTTATGTTAATTAAATTACAATTTACTACTATTCATTTTTATCATATTTGATTAAAATGTTTTTGTAATGTTTTTTTTTTAAAAAGTGGGTGATATAAATGAAGAATGGATTTTTACCAATTACTTAAATCATTTTGGATACTGATTAAAAAGCAAAACACACAAAAATGTCTCTTCCTTATTAACTAGTGCATAAGAATATATAAAGAAAAAAAAAACATCACAGTAGTATGAGAGAGATGTAAATCAGTTATGAACAGAGTGGGGGAAAAAAAAGAAAAAATAATGAGAAAAGAAAGAGACAGAAAAAGAGAGGGAGGGACAGAGAAGAGGGGAGAATCACTTGCTACATCATTTGAGCTTGTGCTGCTGGCAAATGTAGGTAAGTATGTCAGTGCTGGTGCACCAGTGACAGTTGCAATAGCAGATACCACCACCACCACCAATGCTATTGCTGCTACCTCCACTGCCACAATATCAGCAATAAATAGCACCCACCAACAAGCAACAGCAAGACATATGCAGTAAATGCAACACTTGTAACAGACAGACTGCACTTGAGTTTGTAATCATTAAATGCACAAAAAAATTTAAAAAATAACCGTCTGGTTGGATTGCAAGCACAGGGTGTATGTGTACGAGAAAATTCTAGAAGTTGGTGTAGGGGTTACTGATTATTATCTATCAGTCACAGAATGATGTTTTTGGTTTTTTTGGGGTTTTTTTTAAAAATCATCTTTATGTCAATATTTTTCAATTCTTTTTATAAAGATTTTTATGGCAAATGTTAAGCCAAATGCAGATTTTACAAGGAGAAACTGAAATAAACTTTTGAATTGTACAACAATATTTCAATATTATTTGTATGCTTGCAAATGCACATTTATTGTTTTCTTGCAAAAGTTTATATACAAGTTAATTTTTTCTAATGCTTTAATCCTAAACGATTAGTTCATTCAAAATTTAGAAAAATTGATAGTTTTAATACCAATTTATTTTATTAACACAATAATTATCCAAGTTCAAACCTTGATAGAATCAAAACTGCATGCATAATGTATTGACATTAAGCTTAAATTACATTTACATAACAAAAATCAATAGGAAAAAAATTATAATGTATTATATCACACACACACACACACACACAAAGTGGGTAGTTCTTGACTCACCATCTTTCCCAAAATCTGAACATTTGATCAAACATTGTATTTATTTTTCAGCAAACCCAATAATGCAATAGATTTATAATTCAAGATATAAAAGTGGTGGTATAGAAATACTGTGCCACCAAAATATTTTATACATTAAATTAATGATGGCATTCATACTTTAGAATTAGTCATGATACTAATTTTTCAAATAGTTATTAAATAACATCTTAGAATAACAGTATCATTGTTTATCAAGCTTTCATAAATTCTAATATTGAAGCATGTAAGCACTTTTTTTCATCAATTAAACAAACCCACACACACCTGTACTTTCTAAAGAAAGAACATTCTTGGGCATCTTTCCACTCCTTACTCTGATTTAAATTTTCATAAACATGGCTGACAATTACCCCTCTCAATCCCCTGATGCCCACCACGCCAATTCCTTTTTCAATGACACACATCATTTGATTGGAAAGTCTGCAAAAATGACAAAGAGGTTGTCTCTGTAGAATGCTTCAACAAAACTGTATAATGTTATGCTTCTGCTAGAAGCTCTCCATTAACAGAAACAAGGAGAAGGCGGGGAGAAGAAAATTAAGAGGATTGGAAGAGAGGAAGAATGGATCAATATAACCCCCACACTTTCAAAAAGAGGGAGAGGGTATTGCTGTTTCCACGGCAACACCAGCAAATGATGAAGTTGCAGCATCCAGTAAAGATGAGTTAGCATTATAACTAAACAGCCATTTTTATACATGTGGCTACCTTTCCCTGAATTAGGGCCCCCCACCTATCATGAGAGAATAAAAAGTTGGAATTTTGAAATAAACATGATCAGGTTAAACTGTTATTTCAGGCCCCTCATAAAATAAAATCAAATAAAAATAGTTATTGATGGTAATTTTTATATATTTAAATTAGATGATCAATTTAAAACTATTTTTGACATTTCTTTTTTAAATTTCACGAGTGAGAGAGAGAGAGAAAATGTAAAGCAGAACAAAAATTTTGAAATAAATATTTATAGATTTCAGTTGATTGGAATTTAGTATCAAGTAGAAAATGACTAAAACATGCTCCACCCCACCCACCCCCGCAAAAAAAAAAAAAAAATGTTCCTTTTAGCTATATAAACTATGGAAAGAAAAAAAAAATAAACATTACCAACTGTTAGCTTTTAAGGCTAACAATATTAAAGTATACCCTTATTTGTTTCATTAAAATATTTTTTCTTAATGAAGACTTATCAGTCTAAAGACAGCAAACAAACCTAAAAACTCAAACTGAAAACTGCATTACAGTAAATTGTTTTAAAGAATAAAAAATGCAGCAGTCATGAAGGTAAAAAAAAGAAAACAGAGACATCCAAACGAATTTTTTTTTTTTTTAAATGTTATTTTGTAACTAAACTCCTAATCATAAAGAATTACTACTTACCTAAATAAAAAAAAGTAAAAAAGATTTTATTTCAGTCAAATATTACCAAGAGTGATTTTGAATTTTTAAAACCTTATAAGATTGTCTGGATGGAACAGAATGTTAAAATCAATCAAAAACCATACTTATAACAATATTCTATCAGTTGCATTAATTCCTGACCACTAAATTCCAATTTTCAAAACACTTTGAACTGAACAACAGTTGGTTTGGTTAGATTTTGGTTAATAGTAGTCAACCCTGATGGGATATTTTATGCTATCCAGTTGAACAAATACATTTTTTTTAAATAGTTGTAGGGAGCTCAGTTTGATAGCTAAAAGTTGTTTTAAATAGATTGTTTAATCTTTCTGTTTAAACCACTCCTTATATACACATATACATAAACAATTTTCAAAGGAATTTAAAAATTCCTATTTCTTCTAGAAGCCCTATTTCCTAACCAGGGGCACCATTTTTAAAATTTTTATATTTGTGTCATTTTAGTATTTACTATGTTTAATCTGATAGCTTTTGCATTCAATCAGAATGTGCTTAACCATCAATCTAGGATTGTAATTAGTGCAATTAGGTGTACATCCTCAGCTCTTAACAGGTGTACAAGAGTTAGTCTTGTATGTTCATTATGAATTCTAATTAGCACAGTGGGTCCACTCTTCACCCCCTTTTACTTTAGCATTTTTCTGTCTGATGCTTCAACAAAAGTAGAGATTATTACAAATATTTTTATGTATATTGGAGTGAGTGAAAGAGAGAGATAAATAGAAAAGATACGTCAAAACCTATCCTTCATATCCTCTACATATGATCCTTAAATTGAAATTTCAAACTATTAAATTAGCAGCTATTTTTTTAATTCACTGATTAACTTCAGTTGATATTTCTAGTCAGTTGAGACATTGCAATAAAAGAAAATTTTAGCACCTCCTTTTATTTATATGTATGAATCAAAAGTATAACAGTTGTTTAATAAATCCAGTTTATAAATTCAAAGTTTTAAGACTAAGCTGTTGTGAAATGAGTTTTACACCATCTTATAAATTTGCTTTAAACAAAAAATGTGGATCATTTTCTATAATTATGCCTCTTTACAAATGCTTGTTACATGTAAAAAACATTGACAATAAGTAGCAATTTGTTACTGCCAGGTTAAAGCTAAGACTTTCCTTCCTATGCATATACACACACACAGTGTTTAATTGTGATAATGTTTAGTGCCAAGGTTGTTACTTAACAGCAAGAAAACCATACCAGTGTCCTCACAAAAGTTCAAAGTCAGCATGAACCTGCTCAGTTAAAATGACAAACTCTCTCTCTCTCTCTATATATATATATATATATACACACACACACACAGAGCAATTTAATATGTAAATGTCTTATGGACCTAATTTTTCAACCAATTCTCAACAGATATCCAAATTGAAAATGACTAAACTTAGTAAGATACAAGGCCAGGTCACTATGTAAATGGTTATGACCTATGAAACCAGCTTACTTATCATTGTGCTATTTCAAGGCCTTCCAACTTGAAAGATTGGTACAACAATCTTTCTACACTCATTCTGGTTGGCCTGGCACCAAATCTAAACAAAGATTGAGTGTATATACTGGACTCACCCATTACCTTTTAACATATAAGGGTCTAGTGGTTCAGCAGTTCAGTTCTATGAACTGAACACCCAATTTCCTGGGCTGGTTGCCAGCCAAAGCTACAGAGCCCAGTCTGGCCTGCTATTTACTCATAGATGGAAGCTGAGTGGAGAAGAGATGAACTCCAACCTTCCAAGGGTATCTGTGCATAAGTGAATGTAATGAATTCAACTGGAATTTGAACTGTTCTAATTTCTTATTCCACGCTGCTATCCTTTGCACTACCTGTGCATCCGCATGTGTGTAGGGAGGGGGCTGCGCGTCTAAGCAAAACAGTATGTATCCTAATGATGAAAGAATGTATATCATTTCACACAAATATTTCCCCCCCAACCTTTCTTGCTGATGCACTTAATTCAGTGATGAATATTAATTAAAGTAAAAGTAAAACATTGTACAGTGAAAGCTCAAAAACTAATGACTTACCCTCTGAAAATTTGTAATTATATTCTCTCTGTATGGCCTCACTTAATTAGTAAACAATTTCTTTGGTTTTCAATGCACAACATACAAAACTGATTACTGAAATTGGCTCAAACAAAAAATTACATTTTTAAAATCATCCAAATTTTCCTTTACTATCAAGTAACATCATGTCTTGTATATATCCAAGTATAGTATCAGTTCTTTATGCAAAAAATAAGAGGTTGAACTATTTTTTTTTTTTTTAAAGTTAAAAATTATGCATTTTTATGACTGGCTGCACTATACATTTTTTTGTAGTGGTTAAAATTCATGACAAAAAAAATATATGGATCACACTGTACATAAAGTTGGCATATATACAATATGTTAATGTGGTTTTAAATGAGTAAAGTAAAACAAGCAGGCAGTAAAGTCAGTGGGCAGCAATGCAAAAAAACTGGAATGTTCTATATAAGTCAGTTAGTTGAGTGCTATATGTGATACATGCTTTGGGCAATCATGTCTCGAAAGAGACATGACTGACTGGGCAGAAGATTATCCCACAGTAGGTCACCAGCCAAGACTACAGAGCCCAATTTGTCCTATTATTTAACCCATAACTGGAGGGAAGGATTAATACCTTTCCCAAGGGTATTTGTGCGTAAATGATTGCAAGGAATTCAACTGGAATTTGAACTCAGCACCCCGATTTGTCATTCCAAATCGATATCAGCTGCACCTCAACGCACATCTTATATAGATACCAGCTTCAAATAATGTCAATGCAATAAAATAGAACTATATTATAGTATTTCTTTTACTCTATCGTAATTTGTTGTCCTATAAGATATGTAATCGAGTAGAGTGAATCAAAGTTTTGATATTTTTAAATGAATCCTACTTGTGATAGCATACGTTTCCTAATCAGCTATCATCAATAAATTCATGCAATGTGAATTTTAAAGGCTTTATAATCATCTTTCACATACTATTATTTATAAAACAAAGCAAATGTAATAATATTCCTCTCAACTTTCATGCATAACAATTTAGAATTTTTTTTTTAAAACAAGTTTGAGCAACGTCACTCACTCTTCATCAAATTTCACTCAACAGAAAGACATTATAATGAATTACATTGACAACACATGACACAAACAAGAAATCCACATGATAAAAAAAAGTGTAAAATCTTTCAAAAAATTTAAATTGCTTACATGAGTGTGTAAAAAAAATGATACAAGGTTCATAATGAAAATAAAAAATATCAACTTATTTTTATTTAAATTTGAATTGCAGATTATGTTAACAAGTTTTGTTTGATTTGTTTTCTACAGTTTATCAACTCTTTGCAGGTTATTTAAAGCCAAAAAATATTTTTTAGATTGTAAGTTTTTGTGGGAGGCAGGTAATGATTTAGTGATACATAGCCGACAGGAGAAGTGGTGTATTCATACCTTTCTCAAGGGTATTTGCACGTAAGTGAATATAACGAACAAGACAGGAATTGGAACTCGGCTCTCCAATTAAGAATTCGAAGCAATTATCCATTACACCACCTGTGTATCCATGCTCACAGCTTCTGGTATTCACAAGCGGTCACAGGCTAGGTTCAATGTTGGTTAACTTTGGGAAATGCAAACAAGAATCTCAAATTGAAACTTCTTAGACCCCCCCCCACACACACTTTATGTACAGATACACCACATGATACTTTAAAAATCAAAACCATAAAAGTAAAAGCAATTATTCTATTTAATTAAAAGGATAAATTAAAGACAGAAGGGGTTTTTAAGGATTCAGTTTTATTTTTTTCTTTTTGACTCATATAGCTTAATTTATTAACAACCTTGGGTGATACCCTTTTTCCAAACCTTTTCTGAAAAAGCAAAGAAATATTTTGATAAATTATTTAAATACTATTAAGTATATAAAAAATAATGACATTGCAAGCTCTCATCATTATATTTATGAACTGTCCAGGGCTGAATTATCCCTGTTCCAAACAACAGCCACTATTTTGCTTATGTTGATAACACACTGGAGATTTTAAAAGATAAACTATGAGCATGAAGTGTTTACTTCATAGCAGATAAAGATAAGAGTATCTCAAATTGCAGACTGTTTTCTTTAAATGCAAAAAGAGATCCCCACTGGAAATGTTGAAAAGGTGAAGTGCCATTAGTCAAGCTAAAATAGCTAAATTTTCCTTTATGATTTTAAAAAATAAAAATAGTAAAGCTTATAAAAGCTAAGATAAGAATGAAGACAAGTTCATCCTGTTATCTCTACTGAAATACAAAATTTGCCTTACTAATTTCTTGACCAAGCATACATTCAATAGGAGAGGTATATTTTTGGAATACATACAAAAATTCTACATAATCCAAGAAGATGAAGTTTTCAACTGTTAAGACCTTTAGACCAGGTGTTTTCAAACATTTTTGACTTATAAACCCCTTTATTAAAAGTTTATCTATGGGTGACACTTGCACCCTGAAAAAAAAAAAAAAAAAAAAAAAAAGTAAATTTGAACATCAAGCTCTTCCATGTGTAAAATTTTTTGTATAAATAATGTTGACATGTAATGGGCGATAGTGCAAGCTTTTGTCATTTGATAACATTAACAATTAAAAATAAATTACCAGACATTAAAAAAATTCATACTTTGAATTTCATGTGATAAGTTAATCCACAGAACCCCTATATTATCCTTGCAAAACCCGTGGTCTGCGGACCACAGTCTGAAAACCCCTGCTTTAGACAAATAAAAAAAAGTCAGTTCTAATAGTAATTTTTAGAAATAAATTGTAATTAAAAATATCCTTGGAATTTCTAATAATTTTTTTTATTTTAACATACATGCAGATTTCCTTTGATTTTTATTATGCACAAAATATCCAAGTTTCACTTTTTAAGCATATTCTCATGTTAATATGAAACTGAATCATTAAAAATACATCAAGTAAAAGCTTTAAGATGAAAAGAAAATTGGATAATACATTAAAATAAAATATATGGTATAAAGAGTGGCATACGATTCTTTAAAAGATTAAAAATATTCTCAAGGAAGACACCAAGATTACTAAAATAAATCTTTAAAAAGCCAAATTTCAGAGAGTTTCTTCCTGAAATACGAAATTATTTAATAAATCTGTACAAAGATGCAGAGATTGTTAAAGGTAAAAGCGGGGAAAAAAAAAAAAAAAATGTACAATTTTTTTATATTACTAAAATATATAAAATGAGAGCTACCTTTGATAGGTCAGAAGAAACTTTACCTAAATGTATAGAAACCAAGGCAATTCTGCCTTGATAGAAACATTATAAGAGACGGTAGGGTGGAGCAGAAAGATGCACGATTATAGTTGATAGCTTTCAAATACAAAAAAAAAACAAGATTAAATGGAGAAAGGAGAAAGGGAGGAGGAGTAGGCCATTATAATCATCACACTTCAAAAGAATCTTGATAGATCTTTAGTAAAAGACACACACACAGAGGAAAAGAAAATACTGCTACTGTAAAAATAAAAAACTAAAAAGCAAAATTTGAAAAATTTTTTCTAAACATCAAAATAAGAAATCAGAGAAATATTTTCTTTTTTTAACTAAAAAGAAAAAATAACAGTAAAATTAAGACTTGATGAAAGGAAATGGAAAAGGTAGGACAGGTAAGAAAAATTTCTTCTACCATATTAACATACATTTTTATCATTCAAATGTTTATGCAAAAAAGAATTATTTTTTTTTTGCCTGAAAAAAAAAAAAAAAAAATTTCAATAAACCTCAGATATAAATGCAACAGAAACTACACAGTCTACACATTGATTAGGAACAAGAGACATTTGTAAATTGGTTGACTTACTATAGTACTACTGAAACTTCCTGTTATGATGTCTCATTAAATAAATAAATATTTCAAATGGAATTTATTATTCAAAAGATTAAAAATGTTCAAATTAATTCACATTTATGTAGGTTGTATGTGTAGTATCTTTTGTAATAAAAACTTTCATTTTTCTTTTATACTAGACATACAAGAAAAATAGTTGAAGTGGTGGCTGGTGTGACATTTTCTTCTTTAAGTAAATGTAAATGTTTAAAAATAATTCATATAGTTTCCATAATATTAAAATCAACAAGTTTAAGGACGTGATTTGTCTCAATAATTTTACTGTGTTTTCCAAGTTTCACATTATTAACAAGATTACTAAAATTCTATATTAACCTCAGTGAGTTTAATATACACTGAATACTTTGATTAACAGTTTCATTTTTTTAAGAACCTCATGAAAGTACTCAAGGAAATATATGTAAGCTATTTCATGTAAATTATAATAGATTACATGTCGCTCTTAGGATGTGGCCTGTCTTATCAAATTTACCAAATTTCACTTTATTAACTAGATTACTAAAATTCCAACAAACAATTAAAAATGATAATTGCAAAATGTATATAATATTAAAGAAATGCTTTGAATGCAAAATCTAATAAATTTTTAAAGATAGCATTTATTTTGTAAACTTATATTTATTCATATAAAACCGATTGCAAAGTATCCAGAATAACATTTCCAAAGTTTGATAGTAAATTGCTATCCACAAATGTAAACCTTCATTTTCACACTGTTCTACATTTCTATCTGATTTTGGGTTGAACAAGCTGGCCACATTATTAAATAAATGTATTTGAAACCCATTTTACTAACACACTAGCAGTATAGCCCGGCGTTGCTCAGGTGTAATGAAAACATATATATATTATCGATTTTCTGCACTATTGTAAGAACTGCATCCTTGAAACTTCTGAATATCGTTTCTTATGTCTTTGTCTATGAGTGTATCAAATTTAATTAAAAATCGAACCACTCCTTCTATAACCCGATTTTTTCGATTATCAATTTTCAATATCAGGGGTACCTTGACACAAAACCTAGCTAAGAACACTCGCAGACGCTTATAGTACAACTGTGTAAATTTTCAAGAAAATCGATTCGGCCATTTCAGAGTCTATAGCTAACAGATACACAAAGTTCCATTTATAAATAAGTTTAGATCAGTTTTCTTTGCCAAATGTGATGAGTATCATCATGCATAAACATTATCTCTGCAAAAGCATTTGGCATCCTCTTGAACCATTCCACATGTACTTTCAAAAATCAATGTCTATCATCTGAACTAGGCATGAGCCTTACCACTTTTCCACCTATAATCTTACTTTGCCTTATGTTTCAATCTATAAGGGCAGTTTCTGCTAGTGGCTACTCAGCATTTTATCTGTTTGATCCATTAAGGGTATCACAGTACTAGTTAGTAAAAAGACCACTGAAAAGTTGGTTTCCATGTATTTGTAGTTTCGGTGTTCATTTAATTTTCCTTGTGGACGTGATTTAAAAGAGGCATAGTGACCAGGTGACTTTGGACCAAATATCTTGGGACGTTCAACATTTCCTTGATGCCCCAATGCCCTGAAAATTTCATAACTTACCGAAGATTTTCTCTTTATGCAGGGCACATCTTGGTGAGAGAGAGTCCTCAACTTGTTCCTATGAAACATGCATTGGATTCATGTCCAGGATCTTCATTTTTCCCGCTACAGTTCAGTAATAATCACTTTTATAATTTTTAGAATTGTTTCACCTTTTGCAAACTCTGAAGTTGTTAAACATCTATATTCATCAAATCATCCTTATGATCTATTTTGAGACTTTAAATTTGCAATGTGACCATTAATTTGAGATTTTGAAATTGAAGATATTCCATTCAAATGACTGCAGTTTGCTAATTTCTGTACAAAACACAAACTGGCTTTCATCTTAATTCTGCAGATGTTGCCATCATTCAACAATAAAGTCAGATTTAAATAAGCATTTAAATTACATATCAATTAAACATGAAAAGGGTAATGATGTGAGATGCAGTGTATCTGTTGACAACAGATTGCTTTTATTATAAACAACCTATCTTTTCAATTAGGGAATGTGGTTAATTTTGAGCACAACAGCAGATAGTAATAAAAATTAAAAGAAATAAAATAATGACTTGAAGATAGTGTCCCAGATTTAAATAAAATCATGGGGGTAAACATATTGCCAAGGAAAGATTTATAATTATTATCTCCTGCTGGGGAGTAGTAGTCGTAGGGTTTATCTGAAATTTAGTTGTAACATGCATTTTAAATCAGGTCAAGTGATTACTTTAACTTATAAATATTTAAAAAAGTGCAAATTCAAATTTTGAAAAAAAAAAGAAAAGAAAGAAAAAGTAATCTTTATTCGTATGACATTTTCCCCTACATTCAGACAAGTTGGTATAGGCAGTTTGGAACACAAGATTCATTGACTCATGTCATGTTCAAATATTGGTAGCAGTAGCAGAAAAGACAAGACAATTCTCCACTCAAATTACCTACACCAAGCACAGGTAAACTCAAGGAGGAAAAAAATGTGCTATCTTATTACTGTTCATACTTAACAGGCAGAAGTAAACAACTTTTTATGCAATAAATATGACAATCATCCATATCCTTATACATGGTTAATAATAGCAGATGACTGGACCATACATTGTGAAGTCTGTCTGTCAATGAATAATTAAATAGTTCTTTAGCTAAAGACAAATGTAAAAGCATTTTTTTTTTTTAATTAATTCCCATAAAAGAGCTTCATACTGATTGATTCAATAACCATCATATGTATGATTTGAGTTAACCATTTCAGAGGCAAATCTAGATTTATATAAATGGGGCTAATTTAATTATTTGTATTTCCCCATGTTTATAAAAACAAAATGATGCTTTAACATTCAGACATGCACTGGTGAATGTGGAAAGGATTATTTCATGTCAACATCAAATTCATTCTTATTGATAAGAACAAATAATCACTTGTTAAAAATACAGCCCCCTTTAAATAATAATAATAATAAAAAATGAATAAAAAAAATTTGCCCCAGGTACCTTTCTGTACATTAATGTGTAAAGAAGAGACGAACAATTTGTATAACACTCACTATTATTTTCAGAAATATTTAAAGATTTAAGGTTGTCATATTAGAGTAGGAGAGATTGATTGAGAACATGCAAGAGGTACTCTAGAATGCTTCAGATGAAAATCAGTCTATTTTGATAACAGAATTTCTGCCTTCCAAGCTGTAAAATTTTACATTTGAAAATATATACTATCAAAATCAATTTGAAAAAAATACTTTGCAATTTGGCAGGTTATAAATTTCTTTATAAGGGAAATCAGAATAAAAATCCCTTAAATGACATTTTGATGATATGATATATGGGTGCATCCCCAAAACTTGGAAAGACAAGAGATTGGTAGCTGATCTCTCATTTGATCTAACTCTAACATTCCAGGAGTGTGTGCGGGGGGAGAGAGAGAGAGAGAGAGAGAGAGAGACAGAGGGGAATGCTGGTTACATTCAAAATCCTTTGAAAATCAAACTAGTTACATTCATCACAGATTAGACCTCAAACTACCACCAGTCACAATGAATGGATATCTCTTCAGGGAGGTCCCATGCCTTGAGATTATTAAGCTTTAAACTATCCCAGAGGTACTTGCTAAAGATGGAGAAAAAAAAAAAAAAAAAATGATCAGTTGCACTCCAGTAAGTACTCCACATGCTACCCGTTACCATTACAAGAGCCAAATCAAGCCTACAATGGAGTACATATGTCATATTTGGATAGGAGCTGCCCAGTCCTCACTTTCCAAAAGCATCTTCAAGTCCTTGTGGCAGACAAATTATTTTCCACCCCACAAATCCTCTCCCACAGACAGAATGTGACAAGCCTCTCAATGCTATATCACTATTTTCACAGAAAGTGTTGGTAAGAACTGTATTCCTTGGCTCCACCAGTTCAGACCTTCACCGTTAGGACCTACCATGCCACTAATATTGTAGCAAACCACCCTTATTCTATCCATATTCCATGGTGAGAAATGTTCCACTCAAGCAGTCTGATGAACTTTGCAGAACAAACTCTTAAAAGGATGTTTCCCTGATCACTACAATCCTACCTTGTTTAAGACTAGGGTTAACTTATCTTCTTCCACTGATCTGCATAAACAGTGCTTGTTACTTTGCAACCTTCTACCTAGAATGGAGCCCAGGCCTTGTCCGCACAGAATAAAAAAAAAAAAGAAAAAGGGGTATATGAGGTTATCAGTACACAATTGCATCTTAACTGTCTCCAAATAAATGGGGTGGGGAGGTGTCCAAGTTGAAATGTTTTGCAAGAATTAACTTATTTCAATATTTATATGTGACACTTGGTATATTTACTTACAATATATGAACCTGCAAGAACAGATAGACATTTTCACATGTACTGTCAATATTAAAATACATATGCTTTTTTTTCAGTCAGATAGAAAAATTTAGTGCTTATATATTCAATTTGTAAACATATACCACCCCTACATGCACACAGAAAAAAAAAAAATCAAGATAAATGCTAAAATATTTTTGTACTGCATTCCTTCAGGACATGGGTGACCATGATTCACAACAAATTTCCATCCTTTGTAAGTTTAAATATTTAAAGAAATTAAGCCATATTTATTATGAAACATTTTAGTCAAGCATCTTTATCAGGTCTGTATTGAATTCTAGAAAGTTTGGGTGATTTCAAACAATATCTTATTTTATTCATAGAGTTAAAAATATTGAATAAACCAAAATCAGACTAGCACAACAGTATTAGAAAGATCATGTTGCAACAATCTTTCAAGTGAGGTAGGCCTGCCAACCTTGCTTTTAACCTGGGCTCAATCCAACAATATCAGTGGAAGAAAATACAGCATTTTCCAAAAGCAGATCCTATCATGGAGTAATACTCCATTTATTGATACTGCTACAAGTCAACATTACTGGATTCTATGTACAGTTCCTGATGAAAATAGGAGAGTAAATATGCTGAAATACAGTGCTGAAGATTTAAATTCAAAAAGAAACTTTTTAGGAGTCATTGAATTGTGACTAGTGCAAAATATCAGGCCTTAATAACGAAATAATTGTACCCATCCAAGTATCTACAGTCAACATTATTCTTCGTATATCAAGGTTTCAAGTTTTTATAACTCAAATTTTGTCATAATTGTTTTTGATTTGAAGTTACATTTTATTAAAAACCATTCGCATTATTAAATATCAGCGTGATATTGTTTTAATTTTACAGCTATTTGGACTGATGACTCATTTTCAATTAATCTATCCAACCTAACTATTCTAGTTTTCATATAAAAAAATAATACAGATACTTTAACTAATTTTCAATACTTAAGGTTAAAAATGAAAAAAGAAAAAAGAAAGCATTCTTAAATCTTTTTTCTAGCTTTTATTGAAAGCTAAGTGATTAAATTTACTATTTCCAGTAAGCAAAATATTCTGATGTATTTCAAATAGAAATTATATTGATTAATATAAAAATTTTAGTCACAACTGAAAATCTGCCATCTTTACCCATTTTGAGTTTTGACAGTCATAAACAAAGTTAACTCTCAGTTTTAAAAATCTTTCAAAATTAATAAATACTTTTCTGAAACTTTGAGGAATATAAGCTTATTTAAATTATAATTAAACTGATTTGAAAAAATATTTGATTTAAAATAAAAGAAATGGATTTTTAAAACAAACATTACATAGCACACCAATCATGTCAAATACTGAAGGTGTTGACATATTTTTACAGAGACTTTATCTGTTAAAACATAATTTAAGAAAATGATGGGTGAGCCCCATTTTTATAATTTTCAAGTACTCTGTCAGTCAGTTAAGTGTTATACATGATACACGCTTGGGTGATCATGTCTGGAAAGGACATGACTGTTTTGGCAAAAGATTTTCCTGCACTAGGTTGCCATTATTTTCTGCTGAAAACTGGTTGCCAATCAAGGCTATAGAATCCAAGCTATTCTGTTATTTAACCCATAGCTGGAGGGAGAATTGAAGGATTCATACCCTTCTTAAGGATATTTGCACTTCTGGATGTGATAAAAATCTGATGCAATCACGGATGACAATATTTTTCAAAGCCAAAAAATATTGAAAAATATTTCTCTGCAATCTAATTTGAGGAGTGTTGACTTTAAATTTACTATTATTTTCTGATAATGTGTATAGTTGACCATATTTAAAAAAAAAAAAAAAAGAAACAAACCAAAAAATAAAGCTACATTATATTTCATGTATAAATAAAATTAAAAAATTATTTAAAGAATCTTGATGCAAAATGATTTGTATTAAGCTTTTCAATTAGTAAATATAACAATATTACATGAGATTAAATTAATGCAGAATTTTAAGATTTTTTTATAAATCATAATTATCATAATTGCAATTTTTCCAAAAATGAATACAATACAATTCTTGTAAAAATTCATCCTTGATTCACATTTTCCAAAGATGAAAATCTAATTTCTCAAAATTTCATGAAATTATGTGTATATGTTTACCATGTTTTCCTAATTTAAAAAAAAAAAAAAAAAAAGTCATTTGTGAATAAATCCTGAAAGATTCATAAAAACCCATCAATTACTTGATTTGTACAAGAATTTCCAAGATAATGTATTTTTGCTGAGAGAAAAAAAAAAAAAAAATGCTAATTTTGAAAATGCTAGAAAAGATAAAATGTAAGATACTTTAGTCTTTCCTCTGAACATTTTGGCAATAAAACTATTAAATTTAGGACTTTTTTCATCATGCTATGCTAACAGCAAAAAAAGTAAAAGTACCTAAAATAATATGTACAGGAGCGATTGATAAATTGTTTAAATTACGTAAAAATGAAAATAACACCGACACCTTATTTTAACAGATATAATTACCAAATTTACAGAAAAATATTTTGAAACTCTAAAGAGTAAATTTATTCAATAAAATCACCATTGGCTTTAACCACTGCCTCAGGACAACTTCAAAATCTCTTGCATCTCTTCTGGATGATTTCCTTGTTTAAGTTGGTGAATGCTACCGTAATCCTTGCCCTCAGTTCATCTTTGGTATTACAAGAAGTTCTGTTAGTCTCTTGCTCAACTGTGCCTTGCACATAATAATCTGTTGCAGTCTGGAGAGAAATAGGCGGCCAGATATAAAAAAAATGATGTGATCATAGAAATTGTTTGAAATCTATGATTGTGTCCTCCTGCTTGTGTAGCATGGTGCAGAATCCTGTTGAGAGATATAGGGTCTTCCAACAGCCACCCTCTTCGCTCAGAACAGCACTACTTCCTCAGGGCACTTGATGTAGGCCTCAATGTTGAGTGTTTGAGTTTGAGGCTCTGTGGGAAGATGAATGGAGGCATAGCACGAGTGATCACTCCAAACACCATCATAATCACCATTAGACTTATCCAACTTTTTCTGAGTCCTCTGCACCCAAACACTTTTAAAGCTTCTGAAGGGCCCCTTCAGATCGGGGGGGGGAGATTCCAGGACTTTTCAAGGGCTTCTTCACAACTGCTAAGTTTCAAGAACTAAAACTGGTGCACGCACACGCACACACACAGAGGATGGTCATCAATTTCAAAAACACAAAATTTGTGATTTATCTCTTAATATTTTGACAGAAGAGATGTTCAAAGAAAACCTACAGCTGGTTCCAATAATTCATGACGCAGGACCATTTGAAAGTAGTAAGTGAAGAAATCAAAGTGTTGAAGGCTAAAACATCACTGAATACAGACCTGGTTATGTTATACATTTTATGTAGCATTCTACACAGTTTGGCATTTTATTACACTTGAACATTTTGAATAACACACTAATTCTTACTGCTACACATTAAAGTTACCTAGATGACTCATGCTTTGTGAATGTCACAAAAATTCTTAAGTGCTGCACATTTCCTGTCAAGTTAAGTATAATTGTTCTAATGAACAGAACTTCAAATAGAAATTTTCGCAAAAAGACTACACATTTTAGCTACCCTTACTACTCATGGCTTTTGTTACACTGGTACACAACACAACGATATTAATGTTTTTTTCAGTTCCCCTAGTTTAGCATTCAGCTCCTCTTCCAATTTTGATATCTCTATGAACTTGTCTTCTGCAGATCTTCACATGGTATTGGACTTAGCAATAAGTGAAAAGTTCTGAGTTTGCTCAGCTTTCTCCACATAGCTGACTTGAGAAAAATCTTGTGTGCAACTTTCATGCTTAATTTTTTTGGTCTTCAGTTCTTTAATTTCCATAATAATAAATTTGTCCCCCCCCACCCCCACCAGATGATTCTTCCTGCCTTTTTTTTCTTCTAAGTCTCAAGTTATTGGTTATATGCTGTTTTAGCATTAGAAGCACTGCAGAGAAGTCATGGGAACATTTCTAGCATCTCCAATGTAGCCAAATAGTCCGTGATAATGTGCTGTACAACCAAAGTCGTTTCTCATTGTCAGTGAAAAATCTTCTGTGGCAAATTTTTCAAAAATCGACCCATGGTTCAGCCATGCAAGTGACCTTATAAGAGGATAACTAAGGGGACACTTTGTCAGAGATTACTCAATGATGGTAATGAACATTGTCTTTGTTGCAATTCTGTATGCAAACAGATCTTCTGTTAACATTTGTCTTTTGGATAAATTGGGGGGGCAAAAACAAAACAAAAACACCATAGCATGGGAAAAAGACTCCAAACTTAATAAAAAGTAAGTTTTTGTTAAAATGTTTTTTTTAAATTATTATTTTTTTTTAATAAAAGTATATATATATATATATACACACACACACATATATCTTAACCCCACCACTACATAATTTCATGAAATTTTGAGAAATTATATTCTGTTGTGAAAATGTTTTATTAGTTAAATGCAAGACACCTTAGGGAATGCAAATTTTTTCTTGCTTTTCAAAACAGCCTTTTTTTTATATATTATTTAACTATATATATATATATATATATATATATATATATATATATATATATATATATATAAAGGACTGAAGAAAAAATATTTTTCAGTGAATTTTACAAGAAATGTTTTAGAACACTAAAATTAAAAAAATTTTATATTTTAAAATAAATTTTATTTTTTCACAAATCGTCTTCGACTCTATAAAGTTAAAGTAATAAAGTAACTAAAATTCAATAAAATATTAGATAATTGCTGAAACATGTTTTCTTTTTCTGTTTTAATTACTAGGTAGTTAAAAACCAAACTAGGTTTCAAACATACTTAGCTTGTCAGCACATCTGGCTGTCATCAATCAATTAAAACATCATAAAAAAATGACCTCCATGATTAAGAAATGGTTGTATATTAAATTTGCTGCTGTAAGCAAGTAATATTTGTTTCAAATCAGATTAATTTAACTTTAAATTTGCTAATTTTTCTAAAAAAAAAACAAAAACAAAAAAGTCACAGATGTATATATTATTTTTGCAAAATTTTTAAAACCAAGAATTAACTTTTGTTTACAAAGTTGTCAGTCTGTCAAAAATAGATGAAAAATAATAACTTTTGAAAACTCTCAAAAAGTTTAGATTCCAATCAATATAATTTTTATTTGAAATACACCAGAGTATTTTTGCTTATTGGTAAGTTTTAATCATTTAGCTTTCCATTGAGGCTAAAAAAAAAAAAAAAAAAAAAAAAAAAAAAGCTTATTTTTAAAATTTATTTTAAAACATAGGGATTGAAAATTAGTGGAGGTACCTATGTATGGACAGCCCAATTTAGAAAATTCCAAGACTTTTCAAGGAGCTTTTGGGCTACTGCTGTTTTTCTCGGACTGGAAAAACAACAGTAGTCTAATGCTCTTTGAAAAGTCCTGGAAAAGGTCCTGTTAATTTTCCAGGACCTGTATGAACCCTACTTCTGGCGTGAATGCTAAGCAGTACAGCATACTGTTTCCAAATTTCTGGCACAGTGAACTGTATCATGGTGCCTTTTTCTCACAGACTGCGCCCAACTGACCCAAATATACCATGCAGAAGACAAATCAAAAGATAACATTAGCGAAATTAAAAATATAAAATGAAAACAATTTACCCATAGCACCCTGTACATGTTAAGCCCGTCTGCACACAACAATTTAATCTAATAAAAACCAAATTTGTTGACTATAGGTATATCTTAATTTTGTGTCGTTATCTAGGAACTTTCACTTTTTTTGCTAAAAACTGATGAAAAGAGGCACCAAACAAAGTTTTATCATCAAAATATTTGTTATTAAGAGGAAAGACCAAAGTATATTTCTTTTATATGCTTCTTAATCTTTTGTGACATGTTCAAAATTACTAAAAATACTATTTTTTTTTTGTTTTGTGTCTTAGTGTGGGATCAGAGTTTACTATGAGAATTTTAGTGCCTTTGTGGTGAAAAACACAATTTAGAAATTCTTGCAAAATAAAATAAAATAAAATAATAATTGTCAGATTTCAATACCCCTTTTAGGACTTATTCAAAAATTAATTTATTTATGAAATTATTATTTTTATAAAATCTTGGTAAAAATAATTTCTTACCCTTCCTTCTCTCAATTTAATGAAATTTCTAGAAATTAAATTCTGTCTGCAAACTTCATTTTTTAAGTTAAACACAAGACTCCTTAGAGAATAATTCTTTTCAAACAGCTGCAACTTTCCCAAAAATCTACTCCAATAGAAAAATAAAAAAATTGCAATAAAATATGAAATTATTTAATTGTCTTTATAAATAATATATATTAAGATCATTGATGAAAAATAAATTTTTCAATGAATAATGAATTTTTACAATTGTTTTCATTTTTCCTTTTTTTAAAATCATAATTCATGGTTTCAAAAAATCATTTAAATAATTCAAAACTTTGTTCACATTATTTTAAGTTATTAGTGAATAATATACTAAGTGAAAATTGTATTTTTCAAACAGAAACTATATTGATTCGAATCAATTTTAAAATTTTTCTAAAATAGCTGATTAGCACCCTTTTTAGCTGACTTTCATTGCAATGCAATATTCTTTACTAAAAATCTTCCAAAAATAAAATATTTTCTGAAACTTTACTTGAATATTAACTGATTTAAAATATAATTAATCTGATTTTAAACAAGTATTATTTAAATAAAAAAAAAAAAATCAGATTTTAAAATCAACAGCAGTAGTGATTTATGCATCTTTCAACATGTTCAAGACCTGCCAAGCACTGATAAGTTATTTACATGTTTATTGCTGTCTACAAAAACTATCTGTTAAAACAATTTAAGAAATTGAATGCTTTTTTGTACAATTTTAAGTACTCAGTAATCTTACAAATGGAGGAAATGTAATCTAATTTTAGAAATGTTGGCTTAAATTTATTAGTCACCAATCTTATTTTCTCATAATGTCAAGTATGTTCTTTCATACTTACAAAATGAGTGTTTAAAAAAAAAAAAAAATTAAATTTATTTTAAAAATCTTAGTGAATGATTTCAATTAAGCTTTTCTATTTTTGCTTAGTAAATATAGTTTTCACTTAAATTCAGTTTTGAAGAATTTTTTAAATAATTTTTTAAACATAAATTATAATTTAGAAAAGGAAAAATAAAATAAGACAGTTTTTGTAAAAATTCATTATTCATTACAAAATTTTTTTCTTTAGACAATAATGTCCGTAATATGTATCATTCATAAAAGCAATTAAGAGCTTATCTAATTAAATAGTTGTACAATTTTATTGCATTTTTTTTTTTTTAAATATTTTACTATTTAGATCAGATTTTTGAGAAAATGGCAAGTTTTGTGAAAAAAAAAATTCTTCAAGGAGTACTGTGTATAAATAATAAAACAAAGTTTGCAGACAGAATTTGATTTGCAGAAACTTCATGAAATTTTTTTTTGGGGGGGGGGGGGGGAACAAATTCTAATACACAAACATTTTATAAAAATAAATTAATTCATTTAAGTCCTGAAAGTTTTATTAAAATTCGAGAATCTAATTACTTGTATTTTGCAAGTTTTTCACTGGAAACAAAAGGCACCAAAAATTCTCATAGCAAAAATAAAAATTCAAAAAAAAATAAATAAAAAAAACATTTCGAACATGTTAGGAAAATATTAAAAAAATAGTAAAAAAATACTTTGGTTTTTCCTCTTAATAATATACATTTGGATGATGCACCTTTTTTTTTAAAGTTTGGTGCCATTTTTCATCATGCTGTTTTTTTTTGTGAAAAGTAGGGGTACTTATTTACAATGTATTCATATAAAGTGCAATGGAATTTTAATTATTTCACTGTAGAATTTTTTGTTAAGAAACACTAATGCATAATCATTTCATGGTTAACTGGTAATAAATCTGAATATTTGCCTTGTCAATTGCTAAGTTTTAGAGAAATAAATTATGGAAATAAAGTATGATGGTTTCTCAAAATTAAACACAAAAGTTGAAAGAAAGAAAAGAGGCTGTTGTCACCATCACCCACTCCTAAAGGTCATCACTTTTAAATGCTAAAGATTTTTTTTTTAATTATAATTTGTCTTCTACTGCTACTAGAAAAATGTAATAAAATACATATTGATAAATGACCACGTTTTCTTTTTCTGTTGAAGCAGGACTTGACCAAAGCAAGGTGCATTCTTCCTGACAAAGGATTTGTCCTTAATGATGTGTTTTTTGTTTTTTTTAACAATTTTGGATGATCTTCCTGATGCTTAACTCAGATACAGTAGTCCAAATTCACCAAGTGTTTTTATAAACATCATCTTTAGGAAAGTTGCCATTCAAGATTTGAGACCACATCGCAGCTTATACACACACACATTATATATATATATATATATATATATATATATACACACACACATATAGTTTTTCAGGCATGCTATCTTTATGGGCTAAAGTGATGAATACCAGGAATAGAGCAAATGTAAATATAAACATTGAGGTCAATCCCCAGTGGTGACAGGGGTTCATGCTTAAACACAATCATCAAGCCTGACACTTTTGTAAATTTTAAACACACACACACACACACACACACACAGACAGAGGCTCCTTAAATGGCTCATCTGCCTTTTGACAGGTTTTGTTTTTTGTCTTGTGGGAGTAATGTACCACTCTCCTTACCAGAAGAAATGCTAGTGGGAGAGTGATAAAAATAAATTTAGAACTCAGAAATATAAGCATGTAAGAATTGGGCAGTTGGTTGTTTTTCAAAATCTGTGTCACTTACTTAGTTTAAGTAATCACTTAATTTTAAATGTATATCTTCTGGCATTAGAGAATCCACCAGGAAACTGTATAAACTTGACAAAACACCAAATTCTTCAAAACATTTGTTTAGCAACATATCAACTCATATGAGTTATTTAATGCCGAAATTTAATTTCCTTGGGGGCATTAGTAATTTTTACAAAAATGTATTGCAGGTATTTTCACTAGAGAAAAAAAAAAAAAAAAGAAGTATATTTTATATTTTCACAGTGTTTCACCCCATTTTGTGGGGGTTAACTATTTGCTTGCAACAGAGACTATAACAGGTGCTACCACCCTGATAGGCATTATTTGATGAAATGAAAAACAATATAAATCAACACCAGGTGATAAAAAAAAAAAAAAGCCATGATGTGCAGGTGCTATTTCTCTAAGCAAATTGAAGCAAAAAGCAAATACAGGAATAATTTCTGATACATAATCCATTTGACTCTTGCTGACAAAATTGGTATCTTTTCATAATACACACAGCCTCTCACTTAAAAAAAAATAGACTATAATGAATTGAGTCCCAGAAAGGATTTTTTTTTTAATGTTAAATACCATAATGTTACCAAAATTGTTATGCATGTCAATGTCTATATGAGGACATTTAAAAACATTTTTTGACTGTAAGTACCCCAGCTAAATTAAGCTTTTATATATATATATATATATATATATATGTGTGTGTGTGTGTGTGTGTTTATACGCGCTAAAAAGCCTGCCTTCTCCTGCCAGATGCTCATGGCGTAGGGGTAGAATCGCCGACTGACGCCGATTCGGTCAGGTTTCAATCCTGGGTTATGAAGCAACCGGAGTCTAAGCTGTACTGATGAGCTGTAATACAGCGAAACAGATCTGTCTGCAGATGACTATAGTATGTGTGTGTGTGTGTGTGTGTATATATATATATATATATATATTGAAATAAGACAAAGTGAAATTTCTGAAAAGCTAAACTACATAATTACTATATTGGAAAGAGGAGGGGGGGCAACAAATTCAACACTTTCAGAATATATTTCTATAACCAACAAAAGGGAAAATTGGGTATAATGATACATGACACCTTTGGGAAGGTTCAAATTTGAGGCTTTCTTTTATATGTTTGTATCTAACGGAAATCTTAATTTAGGCATAAATTGAACTCCAAGTGATTAGATTAGTTTTCTTTTTTCTTGTTGGCAATTTGAAAATGTGCAAAATAGAAGCTTGGTTTAAAAAAAGAAAAAAAAAATGTGCACAAAATTCCACAGCCTTCTGAAATCTGCAGTGGCACTTAATGATAGCAATTTTTTTTTTTTTTTTTTGGGAAAGAAAGTTTTGGAAACTACCTACCAATACTGGACAAAGACAAGGGCGTCCGGGACTGTGGCCCAACTTGGAGATCTGATATATAAAAAACAATTCTTGACTGTAACTGAGTGATAAGCAAAATTTGACTCGAGTCGAAAGGGAGGGAGTGAGGATGTCAGAGACAGCCACCAACAACAGGGACAATCCATGCTTTAAGCCTACCAGAATGTGAAGAAAAAGCACATTATGTATTGCAAAATACTGCAAAGCAGTTCAAAAGCAAAAGGTTCTCAAACCCAGTGTTGGGTATTAAAAGCATTCTGGTTTTACAAGGGGAAAAATATCTTATTTTTTTAAGTTACAGAACAAATTTTATAAATGATATATATGATTTAAATGTGGTAGATTAAAAAATTAACATTTTAATCTAAAAAAATAAAAATAATAAAAATAAAAAATAAAATAAAGCCCTATACATTATGATTATATATTTATGACAAGAGCCAGTGTCAATTACTTTTAATACAAAAAACATCTCATGCTATATTTTTAGCTTTCTTGCTTATATGTGAAGAAAGCTTACCTAACTTTACAAGCATCTCATTGGACAACTGATGTATGGATGACTGAATAAGACAAAACCTATTACCAACAATGATAAAATTATATTTCCAACATTAAAATACTATCCTATGATGGCTAACCCTCTAGGGTATAAATAACATTCACCTAGATCACCTGCATATGTTATTGTGAAGTTAGGTTTTGAGTTTAGCATTGTCACATACAAAAGCTATGACAAACTATATGCATATAATGCACACAGAGTGAGGAGGCAAAACTCGCAGTTAAACCCACCCTCATACCAAATAATAAAACTAAATGGAAAATTAGCTTTACAAAAGGACAAATGGCAATGAGCCTTAATTGTTACATGCACGAATCTTAAAGCATCCCTAGCAGGGTTTGTGTGTCATTGCATACTATTTACAATATCAAAAACATCTTAAACATGGGCAATGGCTTTCAGAACAGTAAAAACTTCATTAATGTCCAAAATTAAAAGGGTCCAACAATATCAATGTGTAAGATAGCTGGTAAGATACAAATAAACATACAAACTGCCAGAAAATCCATGTACCCATACTTGAAAATGCCAAAACACTTCCTCATATCTGTGAAGGCTAGAAATGAATGTACTGTTAAAATACGCTTCACAGTAAATATGGTTTTGAAGTGCCAAAAGTCTTATTTCAGTTGATATCAAAGACACCTACAGGATCAACCATTTGGTATCGTGTCCTCTACCAAGAAAAAGATGTGCCCATACTACTTCTCATGTCTATTATAAGAATCTGATAAGAGTATATTTTGCTCAAAACAAGCTACCCAGAAAGCAACAGGGTGTGAACTTAAGACAATGCTCTCTGAAATGCAACCTAAAAAGTAAGTGTAGAAGTTCTACAAAGTTAATTTTGCTGGTTTTTGTCAACAGACCTCCAAGACTGTATTGGAACTATGCCATGTAGGCATATAAAATTATTTATCAACAAAATCTCACATTTCAACATCAATATCCTCAAGATTGTTGTTAAAAAAGGCTCAAGAAGTTTGTGATTAAGTGTTGTACAACTTTTCCAGGTTGTACTGAGGCTGTTATTGAAGAAAAAAAAAAATAGAAACTATATTGAATAAATTGCTTTGATAAATGATCTGAGTTTTATTAATATCCTTTTATATTAATAGGTGAATTTAAACTAGTTTCAAAACTTGCAGCAATTCTTCAAGATTTGCTTCCTTACCCTATATAATATTTTAAAATTTATCTTTAATGTGTTTAAAACCAAAGACTGATTAATAATGTCTGACAAGTCAAGAAATGATATGTTGTTGTACACTTGTTTGAAGCTGATCAGAAACACCACAACACAGAAATCCAACCTACAAAAGAATTTTCATAACTCACTGTTCTTTCTGAATTGTATTCCCATGGCTAAATAGATGTTATCTAATACCTTACCAGATTAATTATTTGCAACCTTTACATCTTCAAATTGAACACTTCATGGTCTCCAAGAGAAGAAATGAGAAACCACTGTCCTGCTACTACTAAAAAGTATTGTGATAATATTAACACCTTTTCAATGTATACAGGATGATATGGATTACACAAAAATGAAAATAATATCCACATCATTGAACAGGTGAAGAGGCTCATCCCTTGTTCCCTGTTTAGGATGTGGTTTCCGGCTTTCTCTTTTCCAATCTTTTTACTCTTACGTAGCCCCCTGCACATCAGTGGCGTTACTGTGATATGATTAAAAAGGACTTCTGATATTTCACAAGGAGTTTTATTGGTTTTTCACTCAACTTAGCCCCACACATAATCAAGAGGATTGCAGTCTGGAGAGTTAGGTGGCCAGATATAAATGTTGATGTGATCAAAGATATTATCTGTCACCCATGACTGGGTTTTCTTGATTGTGTAGCATGGTGCCGACAAAGTCTTCCAGCAGCCACCCTCTTGATCCAAAGCAGCACTTGATGTAGTCTTTCATATTGAGTGTGAGACACTGTGGGGAAAGTGAATGGAGGTATAATGTTGGCATCACTAGTGATCACTGCAAACACCTTCATTATCATCATTAGACTCATTCAACTCTTTGTGAATGTTCTCTAATGTGCTCAGAGTGACACTTAAATGCTCTGAAATGCTCATATTATAGCTTTCAGCATTTCCAAACCACTGGCAGAGTGAATTGTGTCATAGGACTCTTTCTCACAGACAGTGCCCAACTGACCCTACTATACTGTGTAGTTAACAAAATCAAAACAACATGCATGCACGAAACTGAAAATATAAAATATTGACAAGTTACCCCTAGCATGAAGTATAAGCCTAGGTATGGATTAATTTGTTCATTTTTTTTTTTTTTTTACAGTTTATCAACCCTTTGTGGGTTATTTAAAGCCAAAACATTTCCGGTTATAAGAGGTTGCTTACAGTACCCAGTTTTCCTAAGAAGTCCCCCATCTAAATACTGATTGAGTTTAATAAAGCTTAACTTTGGTGATTAACTGTAGGCTAGAGAATTATAGAAATACAACATTAAGATTGCTTTTTATGCTGATTTGAAATCCAAGTTTGTGGAACCAACTCCCAAGAGGATACTCCTTTGATCACTACAATCTCACCCTGTTCAAGTCTAGGATCAACTGTTATCTTCCCCACATATCCCCATAAACTTGTACCTCTTACTCTATAACCCCTACCTTGAGGGGCTCTTGGGACTAGTACAGAGTGAACATCATTGTTAAAAAAACAGAAAGAAACTTGACTCCAATTTCTTAACAGTCTATTTTAATTACTAAAGTCAAAGATAAAGCAATCCAGAATTGCTAATATGTGAAGAATACAGATTTTACAAGTATTTCATTGCTGGTAATCATTTTCAGATTAGTTTTAATAATCTTTGAATTTCCTTCATAATGCAGACTCACTTCTGGTAGAAGTACAATTCTCACAGCCATCAATTGCCTGTACGCACATAACTAGACTGATCGTTGCAAGTAAGAAAAAACTCCCAGCCAATATAATTCAGACAAAATGTCAATTTGTTACTGTAATCTTTCAATATATTTGTTGGACAAAACAAACATCTGAACATGACTATATTCATGAAACAATCAGTGAGGAACAAACTCACTAACTCTTGCATGTATATCTATATCACAAATATTACATATTAAGAAACATTAGTGTACTGATCACAGTAAAAGTGATGGTTGCTTCAAGGACTGATGTCTAAGCACACAGACTTTATAAAAAAAAAACAAAAAAAAAAAAACACACCAATGAAATACTTAAATTACAAACAATTACCTTAAAGTATACAGTCCTCTCTTCATTTAAATCAAGGGTTTTTAAACTTTTTGACTTACGGACCCCTTTATATTTCCACTATAAATGCTTATGAAATTTATACATATCTTATCCTTGCGAGTCCCCTGTGGTCCACGGACCACAGTTTGAAAACCCCTGATCTAAATAATGAAAAGCTATGCAATTTTGCATGGGTGTACCCATTCAAGGACATTCCAGAGTGTTGTGTTTATTAATTGTGACTGCAGGAAATTAAGCCTTCTTTTTTTGTGTTTACCACTTACAGGGCTCAAGGGCCACTCAAGGTAGAGGGGTAACTGTGTGGAGTTGCATTAGCATAAGAAAGGACAAGATAACAGGAAAGATTCTAAACTTGAAGTTAAGATTTAATTAGGAAATAAAATTGTGGGGTTCAGGCAGATATGCTAGAAGTATAGAGCTGAAGTAGACTTTAGAATGAACTAGAAACCTAATCCTCAACAGGAAACAAGGGATAAACCTCTACTCCTGTTCAAAAGACTGGAGAAGAATGTAAACCAGATCTACCATTGGGAGAGAAAAAAAATAACTGAATAAAATTTCAAATTTCAGTTGGAAGTGTCAGTAGTACAGAGTTGAAGGAACCAGAAACTCAATCCTAAACAGAAAGCAAGGGATAAACCTCTACGCCTTTTCAAAAGACTGGGTAGGAGTGTGAACCAGACAATAGGCGAACATATCTACTCCTATTGAGGGGGGACAAATTTAGTGAAAAACAATTCAGAGTTCAGGTGGCAACATTAGAAGTACAGAGTTGAAGCATGTTTAACAAATTTAAATCTGGGGAGCACAAGGTCCCAATGCAGTTCCTCAAAATCAGCCAAATGTTCTTGAAACATGTTGCCTGCACAAAATGAAGGAATTCATTGCATTATTTTGTTAAAACAATGACCACCAGGGGATTATCTCAAATATAAAGTGGGGTAAATGATTCGTAACAAGATCTGAGAATGTAAGATCTTTCAAGAGAGACACCGGTAGTCTTTTTACACTGCAAATAGATATACCTCACATTATTACAGAATCATAACCAGCTTGCACAACACCTTAACTGCAGGTTGGTGCCATAGTCTTATGCTGCTACGTCTGTACACAAACTAGGTGAGTAGCCAAAAGATGTGGTGGTGTTAATCATAATCTTCTTGATAAATATAAAATCTTACAGAATGCAGTATACAGTACAATATGTTGTCTAATGGGTTGAGTGACAATAGTGTTGACTTGTGAAGCAATCAATGAACACTGAACAGGGCTTCTCCTCATTGTGTAGTTAACATTCTAGTAAGTTGCCATCAGTCTTGTTCTTGCATTAATATGGTAATATCTGTTCAAAATTCAAATTCCTGATATACTGCTACCAAAGAAAAACCTTGAACAGTTGCCACTTGGTGGCCCATCTTTCTGGCTCTAACAATTCTTCTACAATCAAATTGATTTAAGTTCTGTTAATATCCTTTGGTTGCTACAGCTACACTACCTCTCTACCTATTATGTTATATATTGAACGGAGTTCATTTCTATTACTGAAAGAGAAAAAAACATTTAGTGTACTTGTTTTTTGGCACTTCAGTATATAAAGTTAAATGTTGTCTATGAATATGGTTATAAAGGTGGGATGGGGGAGTACAGCATTGGGAAGAGAAATTTAGGCCCCTTAGTTTCTAATCCACTACACTGTCAACAGAAGGTCCCAGTAGTAAGAAGAATCCCTTCCTCCCAAACAAAGCAAACTTGACGCAGAGTGTGCTTTGCTTGCATTCCAGATTTTGGCCTGGGGTATGCCGGCCAAAGATTGTTCATTAGACAATTACAGAGGACATTAATGTCAAAACAGTGACAAGAAATAATAGCATCACATTCCACAACACAATGACATTCAAACAACTCTCTTACCCCCTACACTAGATGCTTATATTTTAGGCAAGTCTATCAGTGTGTGTGTGTATACACTGCCTGTATATGTACACATATACTAGAATAGAGTACTTCACTATTAACAAGTACCCTTGTGCAGTTTTATACACACACACACACTTGCCTCACATGTCAAAAAAATGTGAATTTTTATTGGGGAGAAGAGAATAAATCTTAAAATAGGATTTTATAAATATTCAATTAACTGCATATATGTAGAAAACTTTATATAATATCCATTGAGAAGGTTTCTTTCTCAAAAAGATTTTTATTTCATTTTTTTTTATCTTTACTCAAAGTTACTAATTGTGCCATTAAAATTGCTCTTCACATCTTGTGAGAATTATGGATTTGACTTTAGAACTTGCTCAAAACCTGAAGTTGAAGTCAGGATTCAACTTTAATATGGTCATTAGATAAAAATGCTGTACTTCAGTGAGAAACTCAAATCATATAGTCACCTGTCTACTTTTCTAGCTACTGAATCTTACTAATTAGTACGCAACACATCGACACTTCTCTATCACACATACAAGCTCTTTATATAAAATGATGCTTCTGATAGGATTTAAATCAAAAGTGTGTGTGTGTGTGTGTGTGTATATATATATATATATATATATATATATATATATAGCTAGCTGATATAATACAAATTCTTTCACTATCATACCAAATCTCAAAATCAACATATGGACAACCACCAGAGATGAAAATGCCTATTAGACACTCAAATATACCCTGCATAGACAAACTAGAATTGTTATACAAATGCTGCTTGACAAGACAGATACACGTGAAGCCTGCATAACTAACGAGAAAAATAAAAATAACATTTTTTCACCTCTGTATTCCATTTTCTAGTGAAGTTTAACTGAAAGTGAAACGCTAAAAATGTAAATAGATAAGTATATTAATTTTAAAAGTTTCTAATATTACAGAAGGACCATGAAAAGTTTTCAATCTGACCAAATTACAAATATCAAAATTCCTTTTCAATACCATTTTGATTAGGCCACCTCATATCTTCTGCTCAAATGTTTATGTAAAATAATATAGGCTTAGAGAGTGCAACAAGCAGGACTGACACAAAAGCTTTGCATGCCCCTCCATCTATGACAAAGGCACTCCTCTACTACATCTTAATTTTCATTAGTTAGTATTCATATAAAATAAAAAATTTTATTGTAACTTGATCATTCCATCTTGAATAAATTAATTTTTTGCAGCAATTTTAACAATAACTTGAGATTTTTCTTGTAGAAAAAGTTGAATAATTGTAAAACATTCAATATTATAAATCAAAATAGCTTGAGCAAAAATTCATGGATCTGGACAAAAAATAAAAAAAATGACGTTAAGATCCACAAAAAGTTTTCATCTTTTACTAGTCAGCTGTGCTTAGCTTAATTTTTAAAGTATAATAATGTAGGTAGAAAAAAAATTTTGATAAGATAGTGTGGGTTACAAAACACTGCTCCCCCTACATGGGGAAGTGAGAGATTATTCACCGGCTATACAAGACAACAGATACCATTCATAAATCTATAAAAAAAAAAAAAAAAAAAAAAAAAAAAAAATCAAAATTACTATTTGATGACCTAATTCCCCACATTTTGCAATTTATTTACCTAAAATTTGTCAGAACATCTTTCAGAGCTCAATCTGTATGTCGTAAATAGAAAATCTGAATGAAATGTATTTTTAAATTAAAAAATAACTGAATCACACTCGCACAATACATATAACACCTCTCTAATTCAGCAACTATTGATAGGTGATTTTCTAAGTGCTGCTTAGATGTGGCACAAAGCCGAAACTATGGGATACCCAGTTAGGATCGAACTCACTCAGTTGTAACTGGCTCTAGTGAGACAAGCTCGCTAACCACTACACTGAGGTGCTCAAGCAACCATTGACAGCAACAGGATAGAAATTCCTGAGCCATAATGTGTATCTAAACTTATTTATAAATGGAACTTTGTGTGTGTTGTGTGTGTGTGTGTGTCCTCGTTACCTATAGACTCCGAAATGGCTGAACTGATTTTCTTGAAAATTTACACAGTTGTACTATAAGCATCTGTGAGTGTTCTTAGCTAGGTTTTGCGTCAAGGTACCCCCGATAAATATCGAAAATTGATAATCGAAAAAAAATCAGGTTATAGAAGGAGTGGTCCGATTTCAATCAAATTTGATACACTCATAGACAAAGAAATAAGAAACGATATTCAAAAGTTTCAAGGTTGCAGTTCTTACAATAGTGCAGAAAATCGATTATATATATATATAAATAAAGCAAGATGTTTGTGTGTGTGTCTGTTTATCTGCCTGTATGTCTGTATTTTTTTTCAGCCCTTTAATTTTAGTTTTTGCTTTGGGTTTGGCTCTAAGTAGGTATAATTGTAGTTCTTAGTCTCAGCCATGATATCATTTACTCAGAGGACTTATTTAGCCTTTAAAATTCAGTTTATGATGAAAAAAACTTATTTGATATCGATATCAGGAAATCAAAATTTGACTTACATCCATTCATTTTTCTTTCAGTCTACGGTTTCGCTTTAACTGGAAAAAACTATTGCTTTTTAGTCTTTCGTGCTAACGTCGAAAGAGTCTGAGCAACACAACACTGGGCTATACTGCTAGTATATTATAAAAGATACTAAAACTGCCTACACAAGTTTCATAACGTTACAGGTCAGTGATTTTACTTGATGGCTTAAATGGTTGTTAATATCTTACTTGATCAATAAAATTTTAGTTTGCTGCTCCTGCTAAAAATTAAATTTCAATAGTTTCTTCATTAGGAGAAACTTGGAATATTAAAGAAAGGATTAATTGCAATAAGAAAAAAAAAAAGAAGAGTTGTATTTTTGCATTTGTTCATATCTGAAATGTGAAATTCTTATATAAGCTAGTGACATTCCTTTTTTTCTGGTCACTTTTAAACAATTTTGATAATTTAGAATAAGAATTGTTAGAAATTTTTAAACTGTGTTGTATATCTATTTTTAATTACAGACATATTTAGTCTTCAAACAAAAGTTTCTGTTTCTCTGTGGTTGCTTCTTATCAAAGAGAATGGAAAGCTGCACCCAAAATGAAAGGATGATTCATTCCTTAACAAACCGACATTCAAATTTTTTTTTTTACATTTATACTTCAGACAAGTTTATCCCAAGGAAAAGGGTGGACACAGATGTAAGGGCTCATGAAAAGAATGTGTGACACACACTACTGCATGCTAAGTTGTCGTTACTGTTACTCTGTGTATCAAAACAAAGATGAAGGTTGAAAAAACAAAAAAAGGGAGAAAAGGAGGGCGAGGGGGGATATCTGAGGTCAGTTATCTTTTGAGGAAAAGGAAGTAATTGGATAAAAAACTAAAGCTTATGTAGAAACCAAGTAGAATTGTCACTATCAAAAGACCCTGTAAAATTTAGCTAAAAGACAAAAGTGATACACTTACAAAGAATAGCAAATAGTAATAGCAAAACAATTTGATTGTCTAAGCTCTATACTGAAGTTAGCGTGATTCATTAGGTCCACTGTCTTTTGATGTTGTAACCTAGATAATCACTCTCCAGTGGGATCATCCAAAGTTGTTGAAATCTATTGCGATTTTGCTTTATAATACCTGCACTTTATGTTTGAGCATCTTTGTACAGCTTCAAGTGGCTGGGTTTTGAATTCAGAGTTGCCATAGATGGAGGAACTCACTACATGTGGCATTAAATTGATTAGACAATTGCGGTGCAGTGAATATTGATTCGGAACAACAAATCGGGGAGCCAAGTTCAAATTCCACTTGAATTCCTTGTATTCACTTATGCGCAAATACCCTTGGGAAAGATATTAATCTGTTTCTTCTCTCCAGTTATGGGTTAAATAACAGGACAGATTGGGTTCTATAGCCTTGGCTGGCAACCAGTCTACCACAGAAAGCAATGGCAACCTACTGCAGGATAATCTTCTGCCCAGTCAGTCATGTCTCTTTTGAGACATGATCGCCCAAGCGCGTATCCAGTATAGCACTTAACTGACTGATATGTAATCAATTGTCTCATCCTTTACGTTGTTTTAAAATGTGTGTGTGTGTGTGTGTATATATATATATATATATTGTTCACTGGGAAAGGTGTATGGTTGCTGAGATATTAACGAATTCCTCATTAATTACCATGATTAAATTCAGATAAGTGGAAAAAGCTTGTTTGCATTTAAGAAAATTAAGATATAAAAATTAGTGCATGTACTGATTTTATATCTCGTATATGATGCGACTCCCTTAAAATTAGCTTCAAAATTAGGTCTTCAAAAGCCACATGATATGCAAGTATACACAGTGTGTGTGTGTGTGTGTATATATATGCGTTACTCTCCAGAAATTAATTCTTTCTGGCGTGTGTATACAGCATGTTAAAATTTCTCTTCTGATTCTATTGCGCCCACGGTTCAGGGGGTAGCAACTGACTGACACCAAATCGGTCGAGTTTCGATCACAGCCAGAAGCAAGTGGATGTATCTAGCCACACTGATGAGCTGTGATACAGAAAAACAGGCTTGTATGTGGATGACCTATATATATATATATATATTGGAGCTGATGACTCAAATTTCAATTTTGTGATGACTGTTGCACCAATCTTCTAAATAAAAATAAAATTATAACATTGTAATAGAAAAACATTCATTTTACTGTATTCTCTTTATATATGAGTTTTCTCCCCCTCATTCTGGAAAGAAAAATAATACTAAAGATAACCGAGTGTGTCACATGCCTGAGAAAGGCCAGAGAATACACAAATCAAAATGTATTCATTTTCCCCCTTCTATCCATATAAACTACCTCTTAACATAACCCTCTACATTAGGTGAACCCCTCAAGGCCTTGTACAGGGTGAACCATACTATATAAAAAACAAAAAATAACACACACAAGGATACATATCCATAAAATTTACTTAGTGTTGAAAATAGTTATGCAATAATTCCTTTCACAAAATGGAGTATTTTTCTAATACTTGGTAAATTTGGTGACTAGTTTTAGAATCATGAGATTTGATCATTAACAAAAAAACAAGATGAATACAGAATTCATTAATGTACAATGCAAGGCATTCAGTATCAATATACATACATATACCACCCACCAAAAATAAAAAAAGTTCCTATTATAAGATTGTAGTAATATTTTGACAGTTGTATTAGTATCAACAATGCAATCGGCCACTATCCTATATATATTAAAGGATGTTAAAAGGCTCTCAACACAATCCAATTCCTAAAATCTGACTAAATGACCAAACTCAAAAAAATTTCATCACAGACTACAGGGAGTGTTAAAGTCATAGGCACAAGTTCAATTGAAGTTTCCATCACAGGATTGTTTTTTTTTTTGTTTTTTTTTTTTTTTTTTGGTGGGGGTCATATCTCCTAGTATAAAAGAGCAGTTCAGAATTTCATATAACCTCTTGTACACAAGAATAAATACTCAACATCACAAAGACGAATTAATGGGGGGGGGGGTGGATTTAACTAATGGAGAATGGAAGACCAATTAGTATCAACAATGCAATTGACCACTATCCCACATATGTTAAAGAAAACTAATATTGCATTGTACAGTTATTGCATGCTCTTTTCCAACAAGTGCCCACTCAGGGATTGATCTCTCAACCACTATCTCAAATTCAAAAATCATTGTTTTTATCCACTAGGCCATTGTCCGGTTATATTTGCTCTGAAACTATGATATTAGTCAATATTTTTTCTTTCCCATTGAATTGGGAAAGAAAAAAAAAAGGTTCAGTTTGAAATTTCAACAAGGTTACTAAAAAAGAGTAGATAGGTTTGTCCATCACCCAATTCACACTCCTCTCCAATCTTTTAAACAGGAGTATACATTTATCTCTTGTTTTTTGTTTAGAATTGGGTTTCCAGTTCCTTCTAAAGTCTTTTCCTTCACTTTCACTTCTAGTGGCCCCTTGCATTTTGGTGGCATTATCATGCTTGGAGTGGTGCCTCTTACTCTGCAACTCTCTACCTGTAGTGGCTCTTGGGCTTTGTACAGCATGAAAAATATAAAATATTGCTGAGAGAGTACACAATAGTCAGTGTGTTATGACTATAACGACCATAATGAGGAGATTAGTCCAAATAAGTCAAATTATAATTCACCATCTCGAAAATTCAAATAAATATGCATTGACCCTGTATTTGTATCAATAATGAAAATATTACTGTGCAGTATAGAGAACATTCAAAATTATAACAGAACATTTCATTTAGGAATAAATCAGCATTCATTAGTTCTTTATCTTCTAGAAAAGAAAACTTTAATATCGCTTCATTGGCTACATGGTTTCCAAGGTAGATAGATGTACCAAGAATGATGAAGTGTAGTATTGTAGATCAGAAAAGTTAAGAATTCAAAAGAGAACAATGACATTGTATCACCCTAGGTTTGCACCCCATCATTCATTTTGATTGCATTGTTTTGTAATATTGCAAGGTCAAAAATTCAGAATAAACAATCCAAAATGTTGTTGGAAAAACAGCTCAGTGCTTTAAAGTAATTTAGTCCAAAATAGTTTTCACAAAGTATTGTTATTAAGATAGTTGGTCCAACCCATCCACTGCTCATAATTTCATCTATACAAAATGACCACTTCAAAAAGTTGAGAAACAAAAAGCTGTTCAATGTGATAGAAACTAATAAATGGTGATGCTTAGTATAAAACAAACTAACGACTAAAAGATGATGGTGGGGGGAGCCCTGAGTCATCCATTGATGTTGCATAGATAATAGAGAAAGAGAAAAGCAGGGATGGATGGATGGAGGGGAGAGAGAGAGAGAGAGCATCTAAAGTAACCTTTCATAATTGATAAATTAATAATTTCTTTCTTAATAGCTGTCTGGGTACTTCAGAGGTTTTCACCCAAATGTATGCAGAGGGACATAACCTTTTTAAGTGTTTCATATACACTTATATGCAGCTATATATGAGTGCGTAGGGATACATGTAAGCTTGAAGGATTCAGTATGTATATACACAATAGTGTTAAAGTAAACAGTTATCTATATGGGTCATATCATACTAAGGACTATTTCTCTATATCAGCAGAAAAAAATAAAGTGATTCTTGCATTAATTGCTTATTAACACAACATCTACATCTATGTCTGTACAGGTTAGCATAAAAAGAAACAAAATAAAAAAAAAGTTCACTAGATAATAATAAAAAAAAATTAGTCTAACATCATGTTCACATTCAATGCATAATGACTGGTAACGGGACCATGAAAATGCATTAGTAATTAAGGCTTAAAACTTACCAATTCCATTGGACTATCAAACAACATAATGAACAGATGATTAAAATAAAGAAATGGGTACATATTTAAAAAAAGGTTTACATTTAAATATATTTGTTAATGTATAAACACTTATTTATATATTAGACATATAAATATTAACAGTAATGGCGAAATAAGAGAATAAAACCATGAGAAAAATAAACCATAAGAATTAAATATCACCAGTCTCAAATATAAAAGGAATGAGAGAGGTATAGAGAGAGAGAGTAGTTAGCATTATGCTTCAAGCCAATGTTGCAGCAATATTTGCTCTGAAACTCTACAATCCTTGGACACACAAAGAAAGGGGAAAAAGAAGATTATATGCATTATTCTGGTTGCTGAGGTTACAAGTTGTTTTTAAATAGCCTATTTTTCAGATCTGACCTCACTACAAAGCCAGCATCTTTGGAATGGCTAATAGTTTAAGAGTGAAGAATTGCTTAGTTGTTAACTTTAAGGATGACAGCTTTGTTATTATTCAATAACCTGTATTTGTGAGTGTAATTCAAACTGCTACCAGATTGGAAACTTGTGAACAGAAATTTATTAAGTATAAATCTCTGGCATAAACACTAAATTTTATGAATAGAATAAACAACATTGCTCTTCTGGTGTCTCTTTGTGAACATTCATATAGTTGAAGAGAGAGAAAAAAAAAAAAAAAAAAAAAAAAAATCAAATTTTTATGACTCCTGAAAGAAAACAATACACAATATATATTTATCAGATAAAGTATTTGAAGTTAACAAAATTTACCAGAAATGTTTTTCCATCTCATTCTCTGATGAAGCTTTAATAAAAGTGAAACATATTAGATTTATAAACGATTTGTTGTGTGTGTGTAAGTACACCAATCACTATTTTCAAGATGTATGTTAGCCACTATCAAAATTAAATATATTGGGTTTTCCTAGTATATTGACCAAAGTATATACACTGTGAAACAAACAAAACTGGTAAGATATAAACAAGACATAGTTCAATGTCAACATAAGCTTATATCTTGTTGATCATGCAAAAGGTAAAAAAGTTTCATGTCATTTGACAGCAGTTTTTTGGCCATTAGTCCTATGATAACTATTTTGGGTCATTTTGTATTAAAACTTTTATACCTGATCAATAGACGTGAGTGGAGTGTGAAATGGGCGATAGTTTAGTCTATCTACTCCAATTGAAAAAAAGGAAAAAGAAAGGAGTGAAAGTATTAGAAAAGAGAAAGCCGGCAACCACACTCCACCCACGTCTATTGAACAGATGAAGAGGCTCATCCCTTGTTCCCTGCTTAGGATGTGGTTCTCGGGTTTCTCTTTTCCAATCTTGTCACTCTTATGTAGCTCCCTGCACATCAGTGGCGTTACCGCCTTGCTCATGGTGATATGATTAAAAACAAAAAAAAAAAAAAAATTTACTAACTTGATTTACCTCCCAGTTTTCATGATACATAGGACAGGAAATATAACAAATACACATTGATAATTATAATATGATTTGATGTTATAAATATGAATGCTTATTATATTTAAACAATACTAATTCTGAAAGTTTTCCTGAATGCTTGGACCATAATGAGCAACAGGAAGCATTTCTTGATTATCCTCTATGTCAGTGTTTTCAATAGAAATACTGTAATCGAGACAAAACTAAAGGCATGACAAATTTAGTGGATATGCTCTTCTGTAATGGAAGTATGATCAAATAAGAAATTCTTCCATCAAATTAAAAAAGAAATTTTAAAGATACAAAGATAAATATGTTTTTCAGCTAATAATTGATTTCTTTAAAACTGATTCCTGATATTAATGACATTCTATGTGATGGGTTGGTTGGTTGTTTTGTTTTTATGGCAAATCAACCTCGGCGGGTCATTTATTGCCAAGTAAAGTTATTTATTGCTGGTAATACCTTTTTCTTTCAACAATTTATTGTTGTTTATATAAGTTTTTGTGTCTAGTAATACTTTTTTTCAAGTATCAAGAGTCATGGGGATTTGTTTTTAAGGGCAGGGTCCCCAAGTCCCACCCTTGTTATTTAACCCATAACTGGAGAGAAGGGCGGATTAATACCTTTCCCAAGGGTACCAGTGCTTAAGTGAATGCTCAATTGAAAAAAAGGAAAAAGAAAGGAGTGAAAGGATTAGAAAAGAGCAAAGAGAAAGCCGGCAACCACACTCCACCCACGTCTATTGAACAGATGAAGAGGCTCATCCCTTGTTCCCTGCTTAGGATGTGGTTTCCGGTTTTCTATTTTCCAATCTTGTCACTCATATGTAGCCCCCTGCACATCAGTGGTGTTACCGCCTTGCTCGGGGTGATATGATTAAAAAAACAAAATTTTTTTTCAGATGTTTATTCATTGAACAATACCATTTTGTATATTTTCTCCATGACAGCTTCCAGTTTGTAATTAAGTTTGAAGAGGAAATAATAAGTCCATTGTATGTAGCCATTTCTGCCAAGCTTAGTTTGACATAACAACATAGTCATGAAAGTGTTCGGTGAAGACTGAACTAATTATATTTCTTAAATATAATTGCTAAAAAATGGATGATGAATATATTGTTTAAAATAGAAATTTATGGCCAACATAAAACAAACTTATTTCTCTTTCAAATATGAAAGGCTGTAAAATTTTTATATTTACAGGATAGATAAAAAATGATAAATTTTACACTGAAAGTTCCTGAAACCATTGAAAGCTAAACAATTTAACTTTTTTTTTTATTGGGGGAAGGGTAGACTGATAAAACAATATATACTTAGACACACCCATATTAAAGGGACCCTATTCCAAGCCAGAGGCCTGATCCCTGCACCAATTAAGAATCATAAAACAGCCAGTTTAGGAATTGCCATGTTTTTTCTTCCTTGTAAATAGAGACAAGCAAATGGTCATAAGCCCTTACATGAAACTAGTCTGTGGCGCACTTTGAGATGTTATGCAAAGGTCAGTTGTCGTAAAAGGAAAAGACAAGCAGGAAATAGTTATCAAAGTAGACTAATACATCAGCCAGCAATCTATTTACAAGCAAGAGGGCTTTGTAAGCCTATTAACAAAGATATTGGGATAAAAAAAGGTAATGGGGTTGAAGGCTATTTTCTGGGTGGGGTTCTGCAATAGGTCCCTGATATGACCCTCTCATTTATTTAAACATGTGGTATTTACAAGAGACATACAAAGATTTCAAGATAGACATTTAAAGAGGGAGGGGATCAATAAATTATCCTTTTTTTTCAGCAAAACGGGTATCAAAAGAAATGTAAACTTGAGGCAAATTAAAACAAGATTCACAAAAAAAGAAAAAAATCCACTTACATATAAATAAAAAAACCTGTTATAATTCCAGTTTTGGTGAAGAAGATGGGGTGAATTTGAGAGTAAAATTGTTTGAAGAGGTTTATTTACTCTATATTCAGACTAATTTCCCTATCTTTGTTGTTTTTATCGCAACATTTTGACCTACCTCAGGTGTATATAGAGATGGGTAACAAAGGAAATTCGAAAGTGAACACTTTATTTAATCTATGGACGTAGACTTCTTGTTCCACTGCTCATCTCTAGGGATATTGTCTAGTTCTTATTTTATTTAGCATTGTACAATTATAGCTCGCTCTTTTCCACCAAGTGCCAAACCCATGGATTGATCTCTCAACCACTATCTCACTAAATTCACAAACCATTGCTTTTTATCTATTAGGCCATTGTCCCATAGACAAAAATTTGAAGAGGTTATGTAAAGTTCTTAATTTAACCCGTCTAACCAAATGACAACACATCTAATTTATTTTTTTTTTTTTTTTAAATGCTTCTCAGTCGAGCAAAGATTTGTGTGTGTGTGTGTATGTGTGTGTGTGTGTGTGTGTGTGTGTAAAGTAATGCTTGGATAAACATAAATCCACATGCAGTTAATTATTTAAACCCATATAAAATTTGTATTTCTTTTAATATTTTCACTAAACAACAAATGATTTTTTTTTCTCAGCTAAACTGACATATAGATAATGAATAATTAAAAAAGACATGAAAAATATGAAAAATTTGAATTTCACTGAAGCATTAATTGGATGTGCGTTGAGATGCAGTGATTATCGGCATGGAATGAGAAATTGGAGAGCCAAGTTCAAATTCCAGTTGAATTCCTTGCATTCACTTACGCACAAATACCATAGGGAAAGATATTTATTTGTCTCTTCCTTCCAGTTATAGGTTAAATAACAGGACAGATTGGGTTCTTTAGCCTTGACTGGCAACCAGTCTACTGCAGAAAGTAATGGCAACCCACTGCAGGATAATCTTTTACCTCTGGACTATGATACAAGCAAATCATTTAGTGCACTCTTGACAATTCAGAAATTGATTATTTGGTAAACAATCTAAAAAAAAATATACAAATTATTTTCTATATCTTTCGAGACATGATCACCCAAGCATGTATCACATATGGCACTTAACTGATTGATTAATTGGAATTTGATCCCAAAAGATATGCCCAGGATTATTTATACTCGTAACTTGCAAAACGAAATGAATGATACAGGAAGGCATTTGAATTTTCTTCCTTCTGTTCTTTTAAAAACAAAGGTAAATATGGTTATTAGCGAGGTATTGTGCACTTCAGAACTGGAGTTAAAAAAACGCTAGCATCTACAGTCTTTGTCATTTCTTGTTAGAAGAAAATCAGTTGCCAGGGTTAAGATAAAAGAAGTTAATGAAAACCTCCTCCTCCTCCTCCTCCTCTTAAAGATGAGGATTGTTGACAAGGAGGGCAAAAGCAACAAAGCCATGTTCAGTCGTCTAAAGCATTATCAAGAAATTCAAGATTATTCAAAACATGAAAAAAAAAAATACAAAGGGATGAAAAGAAGGAAAGCCAAGTATCATAAAAAATGTTTATCTATTTTTTTTGAATGACTCTGATATTAAATATCTGCTGAGATATTCTACCAATCTTGCATAAGGCTGATTTCCATTAAGGAAACCCAAGGAAGAGCCTAATGCTCTAAGCTTGGTATGTAAAACCTAAATTAGCTTTGACTACGCATCATCTTAACAATGGTCTCAAGTATGAGAACTCTTTACAGACTGTGATACATATTAAGGGGTTTTGCAATGGATTATTAAGATATGGATAAGAGTAATTTGGGGCATGCATTTTTAATTAAATGAAACAAAAATTGACCTTTTCTGTGAACATCGATATTGCTTTTGCTTCAAGACAGGGGATGTTTTGATCTAAAGAACAGTGTCCAATCAGTCAAACCTGGTGGATGCAGCATTACAAGATGAGACTGGTAGCCTAGTTAATGTGGATAGGAACATTAAAAACACTATTTACTATTTGTATGAAAAGATCACACTGTCTGCTGAAATACTCCAGTTCAAACTTAAGTGACCCAAAAGATGGAAAATAATTTCAAAGTTTCGGTGCATGAGAGAGTCCAGACCGTAACCAAATTAAGAATCCGTGGAAAAGAGATAAAGATGAAAGTAATGAGGCTGAAGCATAAGAAAAGAAAGGTAAAAATCCTATTTTGACTTGTCAAAATCTACAGATGAACTATGAGAACCTTTTATAGACTAAGATTTGCATTGATTAGCAAGATATGGATATAATTTTGAACATGCTTTTGTGATTAAATTACAAATGATTAAATTCAACTATAGTTTTCATATATGCCTATCAATCATGCTAATTTGGGTTTGAAAATCTCCTTTTTAATGTAAATATGTTTTTGGTAAATTACAGATTTTGCAATTTCAGGCTTAATTATGTGAGTTGAACATATAGACTGAAATCTGACAAGATGAATAGAACAATTAAAGAACAGGTAGGAAAAAAAAGTATCTTTAATCTAACAGGTTTCACTTTAACAAGCTTCTTCAGAGAGTTTTTTTAAAAAATGAATGATTTAAAATTCTTTAAAGAACCCAAAGAGACAGTATGTTGACTGAGGTTTGATTTCATTGGTCAGATACATGTCATGTGTAATAAAGCAATAGATGAACATTTTTAAATGTAGAAAAAAAAAAAATTATGCCTGTTTATAAGTGTATGCCATGTGTAATAAAAGTAATAAAAATAAATTATATATATATATATATGTGTGTGTGTGTGTGTGCACTGATACACAATAAGAACATTTCCTTTATAGCATCAATGATTACAGCTATAAATCAGTAAACATCAAGTATAAAAAGTTTGCTTAAAAAATAAAAACAAACATAATTGTTGAGAGAATAAAAACTGTTTCGTTAAAATGATTTTTTTAACATAAAATGTAACCCTAACAAAAAAAAACAAAAAACCTTTCATCCTAATATGGTAAAAGGCTTAGAATCTTTTCCAGTTTAGACCAGTTTCTATAAAGCTTTGTTCAATGATATTTGCTCAATATAATTAATGGTCTGTATCCCATATGCTGGTGTGACAAAATATGATGACTACTGTACTGATTGCAAAAAAAAAAAAAATCCATTCTATGCCATTGATTGATATGAAAAATGAAAGATAAAAAAATGCTGAATGGAAAATCCATTGCAGATTTGGAGTAATGAAGCAGAGATTAAATGTTGGCAGTGCCTGTCATATGTTGATCTCATAAATGCTGCAGTGTTTAAAGTCATCTATCTTCTTGAATTGTCAGATGATATATGTGCAATGGCTTATAACAAGATTTCCAGCATCATTCTGATCTGATTTACAGTTAGCATGAATTAAAATGCTTTATAAAACAGGGAAATTAGAGTTCATGCCTTTTCTAAAGACATGAGCACTGATTAGACATCAGTAATAAGCTGTTTAAATTTTAAACCATTTTATAAGATTTATTTCATGTTGGAATACTTAATAATTATTTACATTTAGACTATTATCACATTTCAGCCGTTGTATCCTCTGGCCTTCTTCTAGTGAATTTGGAGAGAGAATTTCAAAGTGAACCCTTTATTTAATCAATGGGTGTATATTGTTCTCATTACTGTCCATGTCTGGAGAAATGTGATAACAAAAATAAGAGCAACAGTTCAAATGCAAATCAACTATCCTAAAAATCAGAGAAATTCTTAGGGCGATACACTGAATATAGAAATAAAATAAAAATTTAAAAAATTAAAAACCCTTTATTCACAAGGACAAAATACTTGACAGGCATTAAATGGCTCAAATTATGGAGCCCCTTGTCATTAAGTTCTGAAGGATAGGAACAGTGTGTGTGTGCGCCAGTCACTCTTTATATATCAGGAAATTTACAAAACTATAAACATCTATACTTACTGGACATAAATCAGAAGTATTAAAATATTTACCCATAAGAATCAATTATAAATGTTGTATCAGTGTGCATGTTAGACAAAAATTAATTTCAAATATTAAAAATACTAATATTTAGTGTGATTTTAAATGATTCTCACTTATCTACACTATTTATATTTGGATTATTGTCCTCATCTTTGGTATCACAATATTCTGGTTTTTGTGCCCTTCAGTCTTCATCAGGTGTATATATACTAATCAGGGTACCTTACAGGGAATTCTGAACTGAACACTTTATTTAACCTACAGGTATAGACCATTCTCATTCCAATGTGTTTGGGGATATTTCATCTAGCTTTTATTTTTAATACTATTTAGTTATTGCTCATCTGTTTCCACTGAGTTCAAGTACACATATTCAGTATAAAACAGCCTTCTTGATTAGAGTAACCTACAGGTAATTCTGAATAGAACCCTTTATTTAATTAACAGGGTAAACCATTCTTGTTCCACAGTCCATGTCTGAGGATATCCCATCTAGCTTGTATTTTTAATACAGTTCAGTTATTGCTCACCTGTTTCAACTGAGTTCAAGTACACACAGCCCATCCCCAGGAATTGAACTCACAATTACTAGTTCAGCAAATTCACAAACCAACAAATGTTCCTGATAAAGGGCTTATATGTTGTGACAAAAGAGGAGAATAGTTTGTATGTAAATAGTGTAAATAATGATAGCTCCTCATCCTAGAAATTCAAAGTTCTTGGCTAACAACACCTTTCCCTTTGATAAAAGAATTTTTTAAAAAATTTGGTGAAAACAAATTTAAAACCTTTTCCTCACAAATGACCATGACTCTCAATCTGAAAAGAGGAAGTTGGAAATACATTAGAAAAGGAATCTTTGGCTTCAACAAGATGATAATGTTCTAAAATCACGCAAACAGCCTTTATTGAATTGCTCAATTTCATGACTAACTGGCCTGATTAGATTAAAAGTCAAATTTTTACCTCTGGACTATGATACAAGCAAATCATTTATTGCACTCTTGACAATTCAGAAATCGATTATTTAGTAAACATTCTAAAAAAATATACAAATTATTTTATTTATATATATATATATATATATATATATATGACAAATTTGACTGCAAAAGTGGGTAAGTGTGTTTCTATGCACATAAATTAATCATATTCACAACAATGTTATGAAGTGTATTAATAAGAACAGATTATGTTGAAAAATATTTGTATACCTACATACCTAAGATATGTAAATAAAGTAACTGTTTTTTTTTTTAGTTTAACAAGTAGAGTAGTGTAAGCATTAATATCATTTGAGGCTGAACATGGTTTATATTTAGACAATTAACAAACCTAATATTGTTACTTGAAAACATTAGGATGTTATTAAATTACAGCAATTTGAAGAACAAACATTATTCAGAAAATTTTATATAATAGATTATTAAATGGAAACTACACCCAAAAATAATTCAGAAATTAGCCAGACAAAAATCTTATAAGAATTTAAAAAAAAAATTTTTTTTTAAAGATCAAGAAACTGGTGAGAAAATTAAAGTCAAACAATCGTATTTATCCCTGTTGTCCCATACAAGACAGCAGGATACAAAAGAGGCCTAAGAACAAATTGAAAACAAAATAATTAAAAATATGCTATGATCATAGGTCATTTCTTCTTTGGTGGGGGCACCCCCATGTAAGGGTAAATCAATAAATCTACTACTCAAACAGTTATTTACTGAATTTTGATCTGGCATTTTCATCATGTAATGTCTAACCGATGTTATTAATGAAAAATCATTAAATATATTGACAAAGGAAGAGATTATGCTGAAAAAGATCTTTTTGTTTCTCATAATTAAGCTAAGAACTTATAGTGTTACTCTTACTCAGATGGACTTTGTAGTAACATAAAATATATATCAGAACACTGAGTGGGGAACTCAGTGTGCGTGCACATCAATAAATCTATAACTTAATGATGGGGGAAGCATTAGTTTTAGCATAAAAAAAAGGTGGGAGCATAATTCAAGTTTAAAAACTTAATTTAATAACTCAATTTTAAAAAAACTTGAAATTTAACATTTCTAATAAACAAAATAATCACCTATATTGATAAATCTGTCAACACATAATTCTTTTATCAAAAAAAGTTAAAATATACTTTTCTGAAAATTTGTGGAAAATTATCTGACTTAACACAAAAACATTCTTTGAAATTTTCCCTCTTAATAGTAACACAAAGGTTTCAACAATAAAAATTGTTTTCATTATGCTTTGTGTATTTTCTTTGAGTATCCTTTTCTTTCACCTATTTTAAGTTTTCAGTTTTACACAATATATCCATTCCTCACCAATACAGTGAAATATATATTTCATAAATTGGACATTATACAATGAAATTTTCAGATCAAAATGCAACTCATATCTAAATGTCAGACTGTAGACATAATGAACTAATCTTGTAAATAAAATTTATATTTTCTAGTAGTGTTTGTTTTTATTTAGAAAAGTGAAATGCTAGATTAAAACTAAGATTTAAGACATGCTTGGTCTAATGTTTTCCATTAACATGAAATGGAATGGTTATACTGAATCAATTACTTTGTCTGCTGCTAAGAAAGTTGTTTCACCATGACATGCTAGACAATTTTTCTCTACAGAATCTATCTTCCATAATGATAAAAATGCTGGATTAAAAATAAATCCCTTAACATCAAGAGCTAATTTTTAAAATAAATTCTAATTTCGAACTGAACTCAAAATATTTGAGCATCCAGTTATATTTTAGAGCAAAAACAGGTATAATTTTATCAGCAATTTCACAAGCTCAGATTCATTAAGCAAGCTTATGATTTTAGATATTCCAAGAGTTATTACAGCTATCATAAAATGTGTGTGTCGGGGAGGGATCTTTTATGAAAATTATAGCTATTGAACATATATATATATATATATATATATATATATATATATATATATATATATATACACACATATATACACACACACACACACATGATATCAAAGATAGCTTGAAGATGAAAAAAATGTGCTTGATATGGGTAGGGTATCAAATATAAGAAGTCAATTGCTGATACCCCTTGAATGGATGGAGTTATTCCCAGAGGGTCTATCTATGAAAGTCTGGAGTAGGGATGCTGGAGTAACATCAATCAGCTAAGAGACAAACCTTTTACTTATACACACACACACACACACACAGTCTCACTTTCAAGATGAAATCTGGTAAATTATGGTGTATTTTTTTGTTGTTGTTTCTATAGGCTGTAAACACATATATTTTGCATATGAAAAAAAAAAATTTTCCATACTATTAATTCATAAAACAAAAAGAAAAAAGATAATTTGTGAGCTGAGCTTTACTCGATTTTGAGGATATTTTTCCAATATATTCAAAATTTCATTTATCTTCCCACATCAAGATATTTTCATTTATATTTACAGAAAATGAAAATAATTGCTATCTAGCGATTATTTATTTCATAAAATTGCTAAGTTCAAAGAATAAAAACATCTTTTGTCGACAGGTTAAGAAATTAGAAATGCTTTATTTAATGTTAAGTTTGATATAACTTCTAGTTGAAAACTTGCTTTTTTTTTTTAAACAGAATTTTAATCTAGTTCCTGCTTAATAAGAGGATTTGACCTAAATAAGAGATCATTAAAATAAATTCACCTTTAACATACTGAATTATTCTCTACTTTCTTTTCCACTGAATTGTTTTTCAAAGATCTACTGCACAATTTCATTTCATCATGGTCATTTTCTGTTGCCATAGCAGGATATGAGAACACAACTGCAAAATTCTAACATGCTATCATTCATCTGAGTCATTTGCAGTGAAAGGATAAAAACTATGTTTTTCAAACAAAGGTTAAACATTTCTTGAGTCATAAGATTCAAATAATCACTACTATAACAAACTCTGAGAAGACATTTAATTTAAATATCCATGAGGATGGAAGTTCAAAAATGCTTTCAATATTTTCAGTTGTAAGTTAATAAATGTTATGGTCCTCTAGTGGATATAATAACATAATAATAACAACCATAATAATAACAACCCAATTCTTTGTTAATCTTGATTTTCTGGTGACCAGAAAAATATCTGAGTGGGATTTTCAGTTAAAAATGATAACTTAAAATTTTCAGCTTGATGTCTACTCTATATAGTTAAACAAAGATCCAGCTGAGCTAACCTGATAAACACAAAAGATGAGACCAGTTTAGCTTTATACTAAAATTGAACTCATTGCTATATATATATATATATATATATATATATAACTTTGAAATTTTCAAAAAATGAAAATGTTACAAACATGCTCCAGGGACCCATTAGTAAGCACAGATAATTTGACAGACATTGCTCTAAGCTGTCTCTCCTTGTGATAAAAGAGAGACAAAAAACATTTCAGAAACAGAAGTAAAATTTACTGATATTAGTATATTAACTTAATCTGTCATAGAAATAAATAGATACAAATGTTAAACCAATCTCCAAAATGGAACCAGCAGATATGCCTTGAAAATCAACAATCAAGCTTTTACCTGGATATGAAATACTTTAACTAGCACCAAATGATTAAGCTGTATGATAGATTATACATATAACATATACAATTTAGGTACAGTACTAGATGTGCGTTGTGGTGCATTGGATATCGGCTCGGAATGAGAAATCGGGGAGGAGAGTTCGCATTTCAGCTGAATTCATTGCATTCACTTACATGCAAATACCCTTGGGAAAGGGTATCAATCCGTCTATTCCTTCCAGTTATGGGTTAACTAACAGGACAAATTGGGTTCTATAGCCTTGGTCGGCAACCAGTCTACCGCAGAAAGCAATTGCAACTTACTGCGGGATAATCTTTTGCCCAATCAGTCATGTCTCTTTTGAGACATGATCGCCCAAGCATGTATCATGTATGGCACTTAACTGACAGTGACTAGATTGGTGGATAGAGGGGAAAGAGAGACAGAGGAAAACAACACATGAAATACTTTATGGGTTTAAGCAAATGGATAGCAGACGGTTTGGGAGAAATAACAAAACAAAAGGTATTATGAGCTACAAGGGACAGGAAGATGTAGAGGACATGATCGTTTATGTCATGAAGGGACAACACATAAAAGACTAGATTGGCAGCTAGGTCTCATCATTTTACTGCTGAAATTGCTAAATATAACCATAAGTTCTATTCTAATAGTTTTTTCCTCCTGTACTTCTCATCTATGAGGCTCTAATTGCTTCTTGTTTTCCTTTTAACTATAATATTAATTGTCGTCATCTGTCTAATAACTAGCACCAAATGATTAAGCCTGCATAATAGATGCATATTGTAATGCATACAATGCTAGATTGGCAGTTAGGTCCCATCATTTTATTGTTGAAATTGCTACATATAATAATAATAAGTCCTATTCTAATAGTTTCTTCTCCTGTATTTCTCACCAGTGAGACTTCTCCATACTGGTTTCCCTGTTAAGTATAATCTTAATTGTCATCATCTGTTCGAATCCAGTTCTTTTTATTGTCCATTCTCATCAATAAAATTATCTCCATTTCTTTCACTCTTAGTAGCAACTCAGTGGCTTTAACACTATGCTTGATAACCGGGATATGGGGAGGGGGAATAAAAGGCAAAAAAAAAAAAAAAATGCTGTCAGAACTGTTAATAATAAAAAATTTCTATTTTATTTCAACCGATATTTTTTTTAAGTTTAACTTATAATTACAAAGAGGGTTGCCTAAAAACAAAAGAGAATAGAAGTTTATTCCTTAGCAGAGATGGAGGCTAATTGGAAATTGGATCCAATGGAAGTAAATTAATGTGACAAGTACTAGATTCCATACTAAAAAAATATCATCCAACTGTGCCTGGATAGACTTATAGTATGCTAAAACATTTCTAGATTTGATTAAAAATAATTTTTGTATTAGAGCTAAGGGCAGTAACTCAGTTTTCAATATCTAGCATTATGAAATTGAATCTTTCTGTACACATCACATTTAAAGTGATTGATCCTTTCACACTTGCAGAAGACTGTATATAAGAAAAAGATAAATTTCAATTCAATTTAAGATCTATAACTCTAAATTTGACACTTTGAAAAGCTTCCTAAAACTTTAATTTTCTTTAATACTGTGATGAAATGATTGATTTTTAGTGTAGTTTTAAATTTAACTAGGTCTGAATATCAAGTACTTTCAAAAATTCAAAATTAAGAACTCATTTGTCCCTTTCCAGTTCAATTTCTCTTTACATAGACTGAGTGACACTTATTTATTTCATGGATCCTTCTTTCTATTTAGTCATCTTTATTTTCTTTTATCTTGCATGGTCATTCACATTTACCAAACATCATAATACAATCATCAATTAAGTTTTTTTTTAAAGTTTCTTTATAACTAACTTATCACTCTGTATATGAATTCTTTGTATTCATTCCTTGTATTTCCATACAAGGAATTCCAGTTGAATTCCTTGTATTCATTCACTTACATGCAAATACTCTTGGGAAAGATATCAATCCATCTCTTCCCTCCAGTTATGGGTTAAATAACAAAACAGACTGGGTTCTATAGCCTTGGCTGGTGACCCATCTACAGCAGAAAGTAATGGCAACTTACTGCAGGATAATCTTTTGCCCAGTTAGTCGTGTCTCTTGAGACATGATCATCCAAGCATGTATCATGTATGATACTTAACTGACTGATATGACTTTATTTGCTGCCCGAAATGTTTATCCTGCCACTGAAGGTGACTGATGCCTGAATTTAAATTTAATATTTTTTTTTAATTTCATAGTTGTGTTTTCATATCCTGCTATGGCAACAGAAAATTCCTTATATAGGATACTGCAATTGAGACACCTAGAAAAGGAAAGCAGTGGAAAGAGAAGTAATATTAATAATATAGGTTGGTTAATGCTATTAGAATCTAAGGATAAGTACATTGTTCAAAATATATCCCTTATTAATCTTTGTTTCTGTTATAGTGGAACAGCCTGCCATCCCTGAGAACAGAATGCTCTACTTTATAAAAGACGGTAACAAGCGGTACGACGAGGGAAAATGTCTTAGGCGAAGGCATTCACTATTCGATAGTCGATTCCGCTCCAACCCATGACTTGATTTGTTTATTATTGTTAATTGTACCTTAGTACAATAAATCTGTATTTCTTATTCCTGGTGTGGAGTTCCATTTTTCAACTGATCATTTTATATTGTATTCCTTTTCAGGATATATCAGTTTCTAAACAGGGAATTCAACTGTATTTTCTAATTAATTTTAATGAATACACATGTAAAACTATATTAATTATAGGCCTATAAATGTTATAAAAGAGTCCTTTGGTACCTTTTTATTCAAATGAGCATGGTTGTGTAATTGTCAATGTACACCAGTTGTTACTAAGAAATCATTCTCAAATAAAGTAAAGATTAGGTTTCAAAAAGTTCAACAAGAGAAATTTGAATCCTTATTTCTAAAAGTAATCTATGTGCCATGTCCCTTCAGGACATGGGTGATCATGACTTTCCATACCTCCCTATCTGTAGTGGCTCTTAGCACACTTTCTCCTGTTACCCTACCCAAAACCCATTGCCATCTATTTGCTCAAGCCCATGAAGTATGTTAAGCATTGATTTCCCCTGTCTCTCTCTGTGAGTATCATATTCTCCAAGCCCTCCTTCCTCATTACATGTTCCATGTCTTTTCCTGATGTTAAGTATTAGTTTCCTTTCTGTTTTAAGTAATACAAATCCCTAATTTCAATAATTTTTTTTTTTTTTTGCCCATTTATATTTAATTTCTGGTCAAATTACATTAACGATAGCAGCATTCAACCTGCTCATTACAGACAGGTGACCACTTAAAGACGCCAGTTATTATAAGCAGTTTGAAGACTTCTGCTTCACTAACAAAAGCCTAGCATATAACTATATTCATTGTTTTGTTCCTCTCTTTACAAAAATCCTCAGGCAACACCTGCAAATTCCTTGTTGGATTATTTTAAGAAATACAATTTATGAAGAAATTCACTGCACATAAATGCTTTACAAATTTGATTCTGTAACTTTTCTTTTCTGGGTCAGTGGTATTACTCAAAGGTCCACGGTAAATAAGAGACACATATATCACACAGCTTTAAAGTCGAACAAAGTGTTAGCTTAAACGGCTCTCCAAGAAGATCATTAGTAGATTGGTGCTGGATTGATAATACACCATTCGTTGGATGCTGCTTGCAAGACTGATAGATTGCAAACACTTCAAATTGACATTTTCAAAACATGGGTTCAGCAGTGGCTGAGTAGTGACCTTCTCTGTAGACAATTAGTCCCTGTCCTAGTCTTCCCACCAACCACACCCCACTAATGCGTACCACAATGGAGATCTCTTTTAGACAAAAAGGTCACTTGTCCAATCTATCAAACTAGCTCTAGTCAGAAAAAAAAGAGGAGAGCAGCAGAATGTGAGCATGTAAGAAGAAGCATGTCCTACTGAGTTGTATTATTTTTTGTTTTGTTTTTTTTTCTTTTAAACTATCAAAGGAGAGAGAGAAGCAGGAGAGAGAGAAGCAGGAGAGAAAAATAAATGCAAAATAAAACAAATTACAATTAAGCTTGTTACTTTCATCTTTATTTTTCAAGTGACTCTCAGTCACCCCACCTAGTCAACACTATCAAGAGGGTAAAATATTTAAGTTATTTCACAAAATCTGTATAAATATTATTACCATATCTACTTTTAATAGTTTACAGAAACAAAATGAGAAGAATGTGCTCAAAAATCTAGTCTCGAACTAACAGAGAACAAAACAGAAACTAATATTTTTTTAAGTCTAGTTCAGTTATATGAACATCTGACTGACAGAGAATTTCTAGGTTCAAAATAAAGTGATTGGTTTATTTATAAATAACATTACCAAAAATCAATCACATTTCAAAATGGCTATTAACATTCTATCCAATTTCTATACAATTCTGAGCATACAGCTCTTGGAATTAGGGGATACCTTTAAATTGAACTTAAACTATAAGCTATACAACTACGTTCTCAATGGTTAAAAATGGCTTGAATAAATGAGGCCGGTAGGTCTTAGCAGGGATCTTCTTTGTCACAGATTGGCACTTTAAAATCAAAGAACTGTACCAAATAAAAACATCACTTAAAAAAACAAAAAAACAAAAAAAAAAAAAACTTTAAACAAAAGATTAGAAAGCTCTCATCAGTATTGGGAAGAGCAGTAACAGTTATTGAACATAAAAAATCTATTTTCCTAAAAAATTGTTTTAATAAAAAGATTTTATAAATTAAAAAAAAAAAAAAAAAAAAAAAAAAAAGTAACAGTGGCTGTTCAGTCAATGAATGCTGAATGTTTCTTTGTAAGGAAACGATTAATATTAGCATTACTACTGAGCAAAGCTTAATTCTTTAGATGTAATTCTTCATCCAACCCTGCTGATAACCTTTGTTATATAATTGAATGACAAAATGAAAAATAAATTCTATATAACGTGTTTCATTCTTTAAAAAAAAAACTTCATTACACCTATACAAAACATTTTACTATATAATAACTTTATATAATAGGCCATGGTTAGGATCCATATTTAAAAAATTTCATTTATTACATATGTAGTCATATAGCAACTACTAAAAGCACATATAAGCAAATCTGTAATAGACTAAGACTGAATATATACAATTAATGAAAAAATTTGATTATTACTCATCTTTTGCAAGAAACTTTTTTTTTTTCAAAATATTAACTTCAGTGGAAGAAAAATATATCTTCCATATACACAAGTATTTATAATAATTAATGCTTAGTTAAGTGAGCTTACAGCCATATCACATTGAAATGCCAATTCATGTACAATCACTGAAGTTCAGCAATGTGAAGCCTAGTCGGTACCTAGATTGGTGACTGTTTAGGAATACCAGGTGCTGTAAGAGTGGATGTGCAGGTAAGATAATGGATCAGAATTGAATTGTTAATTAAAGACCTGAGTTCCAATTCCCATTGGGTTTGTTATATTCAGTTACACACAAATACCCTTGGGAAAAGTATGAATCACCTCTTCTCTCTTTTCGTTTTTAATCATATCACCCCAAGCAAGGCGGTAATGCCAATGATGCACAAGGGGGCTACGTAAGAGTGAAAAGATTGGAAAAGAGAAAGCCGGAAATCACATCCTAAACAGGGAACAAGGGATGAGCCTCTTCACCTGTTCAATAGATGTGGGAGGAGTGTCTTCATCTATGGATTAATTAGTAAGATGTGTATCACTAAATAATTATCTCAAAAATAAAAATAAAAAATTCTTACAATCTAAAAAAAACATTTTGGCCTTTAAATAATCTGCAATGGGTTGATAACCAATAAAAAACAAATCAATCGGTTATGGGTAAGATCATAAAGAAAGAAAGTAAAAGGTCACAAGTGAAAATCACTAATTGTAATATGAGCACTTAAAAATAAGAATTAGAACATGAATTAAATCATTAATTTTTTTTTTGTGGAACAGATGAGATTGGCAATTGTTAGAATTTATTTCAAACTTATTTTTTTTATTTTTTTTTTAAATCATTTCACTCCATGAAGACAAAGACACAAGGGGTTATTGAGTGCAATAGAATAAGAAATAAAGAATGAGAACAAATTAAAAGAAGACAGTAGATAACGATTGATATTGTATTTAAATTTTTGAAGATCAAAGTTAGTGGTAAGCATGGAGCTGGAAGAGAGTTCCACGAGCAGGAAGCATGAGAGAAGAAATCATTAGCCTAGAACTTACTGTTATATCTAGCCAATTCAGCCGTAAATTGATGAGAACTTCCACTAAACTAGTCAGTCAGTTAAGTGCCATACGTAATACACGCTTGGGCGATCATGTCTTGAAAGACACATGGCTGACTGGGCAGAAGATTATCCCGCACTAGGTTGCCATTGCTTTCTGAGGTAGACTGGTTGTCGACCAAAGCTATAGAACCTAATCTGTCCTATTATTTAATCCATAACTGGAGGGAAGAGATGGATTAATACCTTTCCCAAGGGTAATTACATGTAAGTGAATTCAAGGAATTCAACTGGAATTCGAACTCGGCTCCCTGATTTCTCGTTCCGAGCCGACATCCACTGCACCACAATGCACATCCGCAATTCAAAGTCTAGATACTATAGCAAAGAGTTCATCTGAACAATTATCATGAAGGTATTTATAGAAAAGGCACAAAGGGGCAACTTTACAGTAATGGGAAAGTGACTGAAGGTCAGGAACAATAATATTGCTGATTTATCTTTGAACTTTATCAAGTATCTTTATATAGCAGAAGCACCAGATTAGACATGGCAGCAATATTCAAAGCATAGATGAATGGTAGCCTTATAAATATATAAGACAGAAAAAGTATCTAGCACAATGAATCAACTTTCTTAGCAGCAGACATAGTAATAGATTCAATATAAACGTTCCATTTCATATCAGCTAAGAATTATAGCTTGAAAAAGTGTAGCAAGTCACAATTATGGAGTTTAGTATCATCCATGCTAATGAGAAGCAAATAGAAAGAAGTTTTATTTTGGAGGCATTAAAATTAACAAGCCATTCCTTGCTCCAGTTAACAACTAGCTGCAGATCATTTTTTAGATCAGCTGTCAATTTGACCTTGTTGAACTGATCAGACTTACCATCAAGGCAGGAGTAAATGGTCGTGTCATCAGGTTGAGACAAAATAGAACACCTAAAGAAATGGATTGGTGGATTGATGTCAGTGGTCAATGTCAATTCAAGTTAAAAACTAAGATCTCAAAAGCTAATTTTCAAAGCAAGCAGTTTTGGTTAATTTTTTTAAATTAACCAATATTATTCTTACGCCAATATTATGCTGAACTCAGCTAAATTTAGTAAATATTGATAACCAAGCATCCTATACAGTGGTTAATGAACTAGTTTCCTATAATTGGTTGCTAGTTCAAGTTTCAATGGAGGCTCTATAATTATTGCCTTGTAATGAGCTTAGTAAATAATTACAAAGCCAAAAAATGCCACAAATTGCTAATTATTAATAACATTTTTTTTTCTTTTTTTAAGTGTGTCAGTCTCTTGTTGTAGCCAGTATCAAATTCTGTATCTTCAAAATACTGGAATTTCAATAAAATGGCAACATTTCAAACCTTGAACAATTTCTAGAAGAAAAAAAAAAAAAAAAAAAAAAAAAAAAAAAAACAGCATGGAAAAAATAGAGAAATGATAGTCAAGCCTTATGCCAACAACTATGATACTTTATACAAGACTGACATCTTAAGTCATTTTCCCTCCATCAATTGTCTTTTCTATAAATATTTTCATGGCAATTATTCTAATGATCTCTCCTACTTGGTACATCAATGACATGAATTTAAGTACTACTAGATTGGCAACTCGGTCTCATTGTTTTACTGTTAAATTAGATATAAAAGTTCTATTCAAATGTTTTGTTTTCCCTCACACTGTTCTCCTGTGGAATTCTTCTGGTTTCTTGATTTTTTGCCACCTATGTGTTCTTCAAAAATTTAAATATAACATCAATCACTATCTTCTGTCTACCTGAACTGTTCTTTTATTATTCATTCTCCTCATTAAAGTCTTCCTCTTCTTTTTCACCCTCAGGAACCCCCAAACATCTTAAGGGCATTAACATCTTGCTTGGGATGAAATGATTAAAAAGGAAAAATAAATTAAAAAAAAAAAAAAAAAAAATCATCTTGGACTAGCAGGAGGCTATGATAAAATAATCCTGAGCTTTTATTGTTAATATATAACATCTTGAATTTAGAGAGAAAGAGGGGAAAAGGATAAAAAGAGTGAATTAGCATGTAAGGGAAGGGAACCTACAAATATAAATGTTTTAATGTTATAAAATTCAATCAAAATGTGTCCTGTCAGGTTATCAATAATTGTTTTCTGTAATATTTAACCTTATGTGGCTTTAAACATGTCTTCAACATCAGTTTCATCAGGATCAATATTATCATTTTTTCCCCTCTCCTTTAGAAGATTATTAAAATAAAAAAAAAAAAAAATTAAATGAAAAAGAGGGTTTTTTTTTTTTTTTTTTTTTGCCTAATTGCAAATTACACCATTTTTTAAAATTTATTTAATCTGGTACATGGCCACAAATGCTTACAGTACCTGGTGTCCCAAAGGGGTCACCTGTACTGACCAGTTTCAATATTCTGCTCATCTATATACAAACCTCAGCACCACTTGCTGCTTAAAGTATTTAGTGTCTATGTAGTCACTCAGTGATTAGGCTCAATATTGCCTAACTTTAGTAGTAAGATGAAAACTGGTGCCCTCAGGGTTGACTGCAAGCAAACTATCAACTAATATAATTTGGCTAACAAAATTTGTCTAAAAAAAGTGGGGGGGTCAAAATTGTCGGATTTTAATGAAACTTTCAGAACTTAAAAATGAATGAAATTATTTTTAAAAAAAATTTTTTTTTAAAAAAGATAATTTTGATAGAAATATATTTCATTTTTACATTTGTTATCCCAAACACATTTAATTTTATGAAATTGAGAAATTCTTTGTTGTTGTATTTAACATTTACATTAGTTATAAGTATTTAACTCAAAGTATTTAAATCATTTTTCTTAGTTGAGCAGGACACATATTTACAGAAATCTGCTCTGAATTGTAAAATAAAAAAAATGTAATAAAACTAAGATATTATTTAATTAGTAAAGCTTTTAATTGCTTTTATAAATAAAATGCCCGAGGAACACTAGTGTCTTATGAAAAAAACTTTTGCAATGAATAATGAATTTTTAAGCTAGACTAAACTATCACCCGGTTTACACTCTACCCACATCTTTTGAGCAAGTGAAGAGGCTCATCCCTTGTTTCCTGTTTAGGATGCGGTTTCCGGTTTTCTCTTTTCCAATCTCTTCACTCTTATGTAGCCCCCTGCACATCAGTGGCGTTACCGCCTTGCTCGGGGTGATATGATTTTAAAAAAGAAGAAAAAAGAAATATATTTATTTTATTTTTTCATTTTTTAGATTCTAATTAGAATAATTTATAAACTTTAAAAGTTCTGTATAAGGGTAGGTCTTGAAGGCTATCACAATGCGTTTAGAAAAATAAAGGAAGGTAATGAAGGTGTTGAGTATTACCTATTTATTAATCATTAATATTTCGAGATCATAGTCTCATCTTCAAAATGTTAGGAGAGCTTAATTTCACATCCACTTGTGGTCCGTACCTTTCATCGATGAATACCCAACACCTTCATTGCCTTTCTTTATTTTCTTAAACACATTGTGATAGCCTTCAAGACCTACCCATGCACTTAATATACACAATGCTTCAAGCAAATTACAAAACTACTTTTAAAATACTGTATTAAAGAACACCATACACAGCATTATGAGAAAATAAGAATGGTACTTATATTAGAATGTGCATTGTGGTGCAGTGGATATCAGCTCAGAATGAGAAATCAGGGAGCCAAGTTCAAATTCCAGTAGAATTCATTGCATTCACTCACGTGAAAATACCCTTGGAAAAGATATTAATCCGTCTCTTCCCTCCAGTTATGGGTTAAATAAGACAGGTTGGGTTCTATAGCTTTGGCTGGCAACCAGCCTACTGTAGAAAGTAATGGCAACCTACCACAAAATCTTCTGCCCAGTCAGTCATGTCTTTCACATATGCCACTTAACTGACTGACATATTAAGTTTAAAATAGTAGAATGCTTAAAATATTTTTAATTTTCACGATTATTGAGTAGTTAATTCATCATGTAATTGTATTTCAATTATCCCACCATATAAAATTAAATTTCAAATATTAAACTGTTAATACATTGCTCAATACAAAAAAAAAAAAATCCTGTTAAAAATGCTTTTCTGTGATATTTCAAAGTAAAAGTTATATTTGTTTAGACTTCAAATAATTAAAATATGCTAATTTTTCTAAAGTAAGATTTCAGAAAAGTATATTTTATTTTTAAATTTTTTGATAAAGAGAATTATGTCAATTTGAAAGATTTGCCAATATGAACAAATTTATAAATTTTATTGATAAAAAAATAAAAAGATCCCAATCAATTTAAATTCAGTTTGAGATGCAAAATATTTTGTTTATTGGAAACATTAAATTTAATCTATTATTTTGGGATTTAAAGTAAAATAAAAAATAGCTTCAATCTTTTTTTAAATGTGATTTATATCCTAGGTATCACTTTTTTTTTTATAGAAGTTCTTAATTTTAATAAGCAAAATTTTTTACAAAGTCAAAAAATTGAATATGTCATATAAATTAAATACTTGTACTGTTTTATAGAAAAACAAAATAGAATAAAATTAAGCAAAAAAATATTTTTAAAATTTACATACTTGTAAGTGCATCTATGTCGATTCCCTATCAACACCCTTCTACAAAAACATTTCAATCTTACAAATAGAAAGTAAATAAATTAAAAAGTTAAAAACACACATGCAAATTTATTGTCATCTAATGTCTTGACTAAGAAAAAAAAAGCAAAAAAACAATATTTACGACAGGTAAATACAGTGTGCAAAGAAAGATTATGACAGTGCAACAAAAATTTTATCTATGCATAAGTTTCACAAATATCAGAACCTACAAGTATCGTGCCCAAATTAAACCACATAGCATTACAGGTAATAATGAGGAACCAAGTTATATATGTCACACGTGCACAAGGCTTATGCTTAATTTTTATCACTTAAAACAAAATTTTACATTCAGTCCAATATATAACAAATCAGATCACAAGAAAATTATTCACCACCTGAAATATAAGAGAGCTAAATTAAAAAATGAAGAAAAGTTATCTATAACCCCCACTCCACTTTTTTTTCTTTTTAAATAGTACCTTATTGCAAGACTTATGATCAATGTTGCTCTAAAACCTAAGAAAACTAAATCTTGTATTGCTGTATATATTTATCAGTTATAGATATCATTAAACAATTTAAATCTAGACAAGTTTTTTTCTTGTAAGTCTATTAGCATTAGAACAAAAAAAAAACCTTTAGTGTGAACACATTAATTTATATACATTAACTTATGTTATTTTATTTAACAAAACATTATGTATAGTGAATACAGAATGAAGAAAGAATTTTTACAACGTTCAAAACATTAATTTAAAACAGTGCTCTATATATAATATATAGAGCTGTGAATATTTATAAATTACATTCTAGAACATGTACATAATTTTTTTTATATAAAAAATATTATGTACATGTTCTAAAATATAATTTATAATATTATATATATATATATATATATATATATATATATTCATAAGCATCTTAAAATATTCCCACAGATACTAACAAAAATTATTGCACTTAAAACAAAAATGTTTATTAAAAGTATATAAATAGAAATGTTTAAAGTAGAATATTAAAAAATAAAAAATATAGCAAACAAAATATACCTATACGGAAAATATGAATAACCGATAAATACAGTTATTTGTGCATTAGATACAATTATATAATAGGTTTCAGTTGATACAACAAAATAAGTAAATGATTTAAGTATTAAAATAAAATTAGAAAAATGAACATTTAACAATACAAGAGTCAGATTCTGTAATAGAGTGTTTGACTGAAATGCTTAAAACGTGCCAGTATTTAAAAACCTATTTGCATGCTGTATCTGCTGGTCTTTACAAAGTGGGTTGAAGAAATTTTAGAGAGACTAAAAAAATGCAGGCAATTATCTATATGTGCATGTATACCAACCAACTAGGAGTATGGTGACAATAAAATGCAAAAAAAAAAAAAAAAAAATGAAACAAAGCAAAAGGAAACTTAACACCTTGACACCACTGCTTTAAAAAAAAAAAAATCTGATTAGCACCTCAAACTTTGTTAAGACTAATATTCATATAAATGTTTCAAGTCATATGCCTTCCAACCTTCACAAGGTGAAAATATGGGCAATTGTTACAAAATTTTTTTAAATACATGAATCTGTCTTTGATATTATAAAAACTTTGTATCATGATATTCCAATATATTTTCCTTTCATAAAAATTTTTTTTTCTTTCTTAATATAAAATCTAAACTTGTCTTAAACATTTACATTACTACTACAAAACAGTATTTATCTACAAGGTATTGTATAGTAGACAAATAAAATAACAGTACTTGATAGCTGAATTGATATAAAAATAAGTTGATGACTAAAAACTACAGTGCAACTGAGGTTGAAAGACTCAAGACTTAAAATGTAGATGGAATAAATGCCTATTATGTTAAAGGATTTTTCCCTCTGTGTGTGTTTTTTTTCCCTCATAGCAAGACAAAGACCAAACCTGGTTTGAGAATCACATTAAAGAGTGAAACTGAGTCACCATGCAGTGTTGATTCTTGCCTACACCATCTACATATCTATAAATAAATACTCTTTAATATAGAGCATTCTTCAATTATAAATATATCAAATTCTTAAGTATCTCACACACACACACACACACACACAATTACAGTCTCCCAACCCATCAGTATATGTAGAATAAAGATAGACTTGTAACTGAAATAGTTATGCAATCTATTAGTGTAATACTAATTTTCTGGGTAAGTAGATGCTCCACTTAGAAACGTATCCTCCCCACAACAATCTGATTTTATGGCATTCACAATCAAGCTTAATATGAAAGAAATCATCAATAGCTTTCTAGATTTAAAAATCTTTTTGCTATAGTGAAAAGATTTAAAGAGAGAAAAAAAAAACCTAATTTTTGTTGCTATCTATAAAATATGGATCAGGCTAAACCAACTAAGATACAAATTTGCATGCAAATATTTTCTTTATATTAACAAAAATGGCAACAGAAAGTTTCCTTTATACCAAGCCCAAAGTTGATGATTAGAGGGCAAATTAGCCAAAACATTAATTGCAAGAGAACAATGATGAGGATATTAGTCCTAACAAGCTCATTAATGCCCATCTCTCAATAAAACAAACATTAAAATTTCTTGCCACCACCATCATTTCACTTCATCAGATGACAAGCCAGCAAATAATTTGTGTTAATCATTAACTACCAGCATAATTTTATAACATTGCTTAGATTTCAAGATAGATAAATGCATGTAAAGCTATATATGTTCTTCATTACAATAATATATGAAGCCATATAGATATGCACATATATCATTGACCCACAGTACCAGGATACTTAAAATGTAATTTTTTTTTTCCCCCCAGTAACTGAAAATAAATTTTAGGGGACTATTCAGAATTATATCCATTAGGTTGAATAAAATCTATTTTTTTTTTTTTTATTAATACAATGGTTTAATGAACAAACTGGTATTGGTGATTGTATTCCTCTGTAGGCAATTTCCTCCCAGGTAAGAATAATTTCCCAAATCGTTGCAATTTGGCAATTTCTTCTTTTGTCTTCCATCAGGTTTCAACATAACTGATACCAGGGTACAAAAAATAAATGAATAAAGAAAAATGTCAGATCTCAAAGTTTTCAGTGCAATGTTCAAAACCATTGAACCCATACTAATAAGTGCAGGCAATTCATAAACACATGCAAGTCTATTAAATGATTACAATTACTGTATAAAAACAATTTATACTTGCTAAATGTTGACAAAGTCACAGATTTTTTTTTTTTTTTTATTTAAAATTTTTTTTTTTAAATAGACAAAACACCTTTATCGAACTTATTGCATCAAAATACAAAAGAAAAGGGATTTTTTTTTGAGCAGAGGGAACAATATGGAATAATAAAAAGTTTGGGAGCCAGTTTTAACTAATTTATTCTTTATTGCAGACAGACGGTGTTCTTGACAAGCTGGGATTATCATCAGTTCTGCCATGCTTCACAATATTCATATTTCCAAACAATCACCACCATAGTGCTTTTGTTAACCCCTTTTCTTTAAAAAAAAAAAAAAAAAAAAAAAAAAATAAAAAGTTGTAACAGTCAAGGATTCCAGTGATTATGATCCGCCACACTTTCCAGATTAATCCATGCATTATGACGACTTGGATATATATTTTCCACTCTTTACAATAGAACAGGATTATCAAATTGAGAATTTTTAACAGTTCATTTGCAACTGAAGTGATTATGTTGGACATTGAGGTTTTAACTTAGACATGCATATCACTGCGTGTGCACGCACACACATCTATCTATCTGAAGTTGATAAGTAACAAAATTAAATAAAAAAGGGAGGTAAGTGAGAGGTAAAGAAGCAAGATAGCTAGCCAATGAAGAAAAATGCAGCTAAATTTTTAGATTTTTTTTAACAGATTAAACAAGCAGTCTTGTCAGCAGATGAACTGAGATTTTTTTTTTTTTTTTTTTAAAAAGGTAAAAAAAAGAAAAAAAGTTATTTTTACCATGCTTTCATAATTCAAATGTGCGTTACTTAAAAATTTAACAGCATTAATCTATTTGGGGCTTGAGAAATAACATGAAACCCACAGATGAATTTTTTTATAATAAAAAATACAGGTTTACATTTAGATTTTCCAATGAAATAATGGACATTCATTCTATCTCAAATCCATATTGTCATTAAGTTGTTCTCTCAAGACGGGAAATAACTAGTGATGAGCGATTTTTCATATTGACATTTTGCTCTTATTAAAAAAATTCATCAATGTGGGTTGCTGTGTTTTTTCTACTACCTTGAAAAGACTGCTGCTCAATTTTTAAAAATGCATATTCATAATATGAGACCAAGTAAAAAACAACTTTTTCTTTTCTCTTTTTTTTTTCTTTTTTTTTTTTTTTTTTACTGATCACTAAGAGATTAATGATTTACAATATTAAGGGGCCTACCTTTATAGTCTCGCTCTTTTCCCTGTCTTGAGACATCTTTTGAAAAAAAATAAAAATAAAAATATATTATAAAATTAGAAAGTTACTAATCTTTCAATTCCCTTATAGAATGTAAGGGTGTCTTCCATGTCATAACCTTTTTTTTTTTTTTTTTAAATTATATACAGTATTCAACTCAAGTCTATAACAAAATAAGTGTGCATGTTCTTTAGAAATCTATGTGATATTTTTTATTTCCAAAACAAATAAAATATTAAAAAATAGAAATAAAAATAAAAAGGCTTGGACTGAAATCAATGAAAATATCAAAAGAAAAAAAAAAAGAAATAAAGAAATAAAGAGAAAATTAGATAAAAATAAAAACAAGTGCTTATATAAATGTTATTTTAAAATCTTACATTAAAAACATGACCAAGCCAATATATGAGTGTATATATTAAAGATTATGTATTATATATGTATATAGACAAACATATGAGCACTAAGAGAGCAATTTTAATATCAAGCTGGGTGGTATCGGGTAAGGAATAAGGGAATATTTTAAGCAGTAATAGCGTGTTTGTGTTTCTGACATTCAAGCATAGCAAAACTGATGGAAACAAGTTATGAGGTTTGTTAGCTTAAGGTGAAAAGAAAGTAAATACAGTTAAGTGTTATTTTAGGTAGAATATCTGGAATATTATATATTAATGATTTATTAGAATAAAATTCAATTTGTAAATCTTAAAAATTAGATCAAGAGTATTAAAAGAACTGATAAGCCTTACATAGCTTTTACTTTGTATTTAGAACATGCACGAGTTGAAAAATTCTGGAGTCCACTTATACAAGGGTTTGCATTTTTTTTTTTTTTTTAATTAAAATACCTAATTTTAAAACAAGGAGAACCCATTTGCAGAACTGAACACAAGATACTAAGATCAGGATTTACAAGGTAAGTAGCTTTTCTTTATTATTGACAAAATCTTTTAGAAGAATTTGATATTAACAAAACAAAAAAGAAAATAACTAATAATGCATTAGATATGTAACCTAAAAGATTCTGGTCTCTCCACCCCAATTTTTTTTCTTTTTTTGACAATGACAAAGAAATTAAAACATGCTTGCACAAGAATTTTCTTTGAAAAATTAAAGAGCTGGGGATAAGGCTAAAGCACATGCTATGATTTTTAGGTTTCATTTTTGTGGGAAGTGTTTTTTTTTTTTTAATTTTTTTTTTTTTTGGGGGGGGGGGGCAAACATTTTTGAAAAACCCATTCTAGTTGTCATCAGGAGGAGGTGCTTTACCTGTTCACTTTTTTTTTAAGATTTATATCTCAATTATATGTGGGAAAAGTGATTTCAATAGTTATTTTTGTTTTTAAATTAACAGAAATAAGTTTATAAGAGTTTAAACTATTCTGCTCTTAAGTACAGAGAATGCTCCCAAAACGTATGATACTTAATAAAATAAGTAAAGGGTATTCACTTCATATCGACCCACCCTAAGCACTATTTTTGTAATTTTTTCTATGTTAATACAATTCAAATTAAAGTAGTCTTCCTGCAATCTTACCAAAAACATGCATAAATACAAACTGGAAGGAAAGGTTGAACTCTCATTTCTCAATTCATTTCTTAAGAAAAAGAAGAGGTAACAAAGAGAGAAAAAGACAAGGTATAAGGACAAAGAGAGATAGGGAAAGACAAGGAGAGACAAAAAGAAGGAGGGAGAGACAGAGAAGAAAAATTGATACAAGTGTTGGAGAGAGAAAGAGAGAGAGTGTGTGCGTGTGTGTGGGCGTGTGAGAGAGACAAATGGAGGAGAGACGCACGAGGGAAGGACACAGAGCGAGGGACGCACGAGGGAAGGACACAGAGCGAGGGACGCACGAGGGAAGGACACAGAGCGAGGGACGCACGAGGGAAGGACACAGAGCGAGGGACGCACGAGGGAAGGACACAGAGCGAGGGACGCACGAGGGAAGGACACAGAGCGAGGGACGCACGAGGGAAGGACACAGAGCGAGAGACGCACGAGGGAAAGAGAGAGTGAGAGATAAGTTGGAGTAAAGACATAGATAAATGGGAGAAGAGATAAAAGTAAGATGAAAGGAGCGAGAAAAATAAATAAGAATTTACAAAAATAAGTGTACAGAGTGAGAGTATAGTAAAAATAAATGATATTTAAACACAGATTGGAAAAGAAGAGATAAACATGCTCACACAGGGGAGGGACTAGGCTCAAGGACCAAATATTAGGATAAATGGATGTAAGTTTGAACAGTCTAAAAGATTGCCAGAAAAAAAGCAAAAATTTCAAAAATAATGTTTGTAACCAAGGACAAAAAAAAAAGAAAAGAAAATAACCAATCACAATGGCCTTACCTTAAAGGGAAAATTTACAAGCTAAACTTTATTGCTTAACAAAAATGGTGCATGGAGAATGAAGTTGGTAACATTAAGCTCGAAGTAATGGAATGATAACTGATGGTGCCAATAACTGATAATTTTTTTATCCTGCTTACCAAGCCATGACAAAATGCTTGACAAGCCATAAAACAAAGTGTACAAACCATAACAGTTAAAATTGTGAGTATAAAAAAAAATGTTAAGAAAAAAGCGTAAAAGCAATAGCCTAGAATCCATTTTAATGTAATCAAATAGAATCCATCTGTTTTAGTCAGACTGCTAATTCTTTTAGATTGTGTTCAATAGATCATTTTTTTTTCATTTATGATAAATATTAATGTGTATATTGTGTATTTATGCTTAATATTAAAGTGTATAAAGTGATAAATACAAAATTACTAAGATGGTCCTCTACACCACAAAAAAACAGAAGCAAATTGACCAATGTTCCCTTTTTTGCATTAAATGTTAATTCAACCTTTTTGAATTAATTTACTTACAAAATATGTTAAATATTAGAAATCTTTTCAAATTCTCTTATGTGTTACATACATCAGCCAGTTAAGTGCCATACATGATACACACTTGGGTGATCATGTCTTGAAAGAGACATGACTGACTGGGCAGAAGATTTTCCTGCAGTATGTTGCCATTACATTCTGCGGAAGACTGGTTACCAACCAAGGCAGTAGAACCGCAATCTGTCTTGCTATTTAACCCATAGTTAAAGGGAGAAGTGACTCTTTCCCAAGAGTATTTGGACATAAGTGAATGCAGCAAATTCAACTGGAATTTGTTCTCCAATTTCTTCCACTGCACCACAACGCACATACATAACATATTTAGCTTAAATTTAATTTTTGATTTTGAAATAAGCAATATGAATTACATAAATTGAATAAAACTGGCATGAGGCCAAACCTATGGAGTATCCATTGAGGTTGGAACCAGCTTATTTTCAATACACCCAATTTATTTTAAATCTGTTCTTAATTTCTCTTCATTGTTCACTACTTTTTCGAATTATTCTAGACATCATGTACCGAAGAGTTTGGTTTGGTTTGTTTTACGGCATATCAACCCCTTGGGGTCATTTAATGCCGAAGCATTAGTTCCTTCAAAAACATATTATGGCTGGTAACATTTTTACTTCAAAAATGTATTCTTGTTGGTAGCATTTTTCCTTCAAAAATTTTTATGTATATATTTCATAAAAGTGTATTTTTATACTTTCATGGTGTTTTGACCCCCATTTGGAGGGGTAACTATTTTCCCATAGTTTGGACCCTAACAGGTGCTACCACTCCGAGTTAGAGTGGGGCTGGGAACAAAAGCAATTAAGAGATGGTTCCATGCTCCCCACAACCTCCCCATCATATGCCTTGCTGCCAGATGCAGTTTACCGTCATTCCCAGGACCATATGTACTGGAGAGATTATACCTGTATGTTTGTGTCTCATGTATGTGTGCATGTGTTGAATGTAGAGATAAAACACAAAGAATGAAGTAGCAGTCTGAATATATAAAAACTTACAAGAATTGTTAACTTTAGATGGATTGACATAATTACAAAGTATGGACAGGTGTCAGGGATTCAAAGAAAAAAAATAAGTGCAGTGGTACTAAGGAAATAAAAAATAATGTCCCACCCCAACAAAAAATTATAAATACGAAAAGAGAAACACTCAACATTGATGAAAATCTCATAAATAAAACTATTATTTAACAATTATTTTAATGTATCTACATAGACCATAATTCACCTTGTTCAGGCGGTTGTTCTCATCTTTATTGCCAGTTTCGTAACATTTCAGCTGTTGCACACTGCAGCCCTCTTCAGGTGTTTGAAAATTTGAACCAAAAACTTCATTTCAATCACAGGGAGTATATCATTCTCATTCCATACGACATGCCACTTCTGGGTGTCTTAGTTATCTTCCTTTAACTCAACTCTCTAAATTCACCACTACTGTAGCCAGGTATTGAACTCACAACTCTTTGGGCCAAGCCACTGGATCTAACCAATGCCAATATTCAGTAGGCCATGTGTTCTTGAGGGTATCAGTGTACAATGGCTAAAATGCCATGAATGTGGTAATAAAGATGAGGACAACAGTCTGAATAATGTAAATACTACCTCATCTCAGAAGTATAAACAAATATAGATCATGTACATATATATGTATAGCCAGAGTAAATATTTCTGTCTGATCTATATCATATACAGCCTTTATTTTTATGCAGTAGTTAAATTTACAGTAACATCAGGCTTTTTATATAAATAATCTCCAAGTATTTCTAAAGATAATTTTGTGTAACATAGTAAAAACATTGTGAAAAGGTTAAACAAAAACGATGAGTTTAGGTCAAATTTTTAATGCATGGTCTAAAATAAAAAATAAATAAAACTCCTCGAATTAGCCAGTTTAAAATCTTAAGAAATATTTAAACGCCCACTACAGCAAAGAAATCAAGGATAGAAAGCATTAAACTTCCTCAAGCAAAAATAGGAAATAAAAATATATTAAAAAGGTTAAAGCATGTATACATATCTAATAAGATTTCTTGACTATTCAGGTCAGTAGACAAATAAATATACAGTTTAATAAATAAACCTAGTATCCACTCAAATACAAGTATCCACTAGATATGTGTGTATTATACACACACACACGTACACATATACATACATATATATTTTGTGTATCGAGGCAGCAGATAATTTTCTAAACATATATTATTAAACATAACAGACAATGCATGTCTATTATGTTTTATCATGAGCCGTTCTAAACATCGTATTTTGACTAATTTCAGGTAAAAATAAAGACAAATTGTCCAACATTTGGATACTTTTTTTTTTTTTTTTATTATGTTGGTTCTAAGATTTCAGCTCACATGAGCCATCTTCAGAGAGGTTACAGGGACGTTAACATAAAGACATCCACCATCAATGATGATTTATCAGGTGTTGACATAAAATATTGCTATGCAATGATAACAGTCACCGAATAGCGGACAGTTCATAAATTTGCTATATATATATATATATATATATATACACACACACACACACACACACACACACACACAGTGTGTGTGTGTCCATGCAAGTTTCATTAAGAATAGTAGACAAGGTGCTATGGTTGAGTTTTTTTTTCTCTCTCTCTTTTCAGGTTGTAAATTATATTAAAAATTTGTCTATTTTATTTCTCAAAACTTTTTCAGCTATACTTTAAGCCATTACCAAGGATGAATTTTATTTTACTCTAGCTGAATATATAAGGTGTGTGTGTGTGTATATATATATGTATATATATATATATATATATAGAGAGAGAGAGAGCGAGAGAGAGAGAGAGTGTGAGCCATATTACATAATTTATGTCCTAAAAAGATAAAATTATGACATGAAAAACTGTATAAAAAAAACTTAAGCCTTGTCTGTTATTTTTCATGAAACTTGCATAAAAGAGATTGCTGCTCAAATACGCAAAATATATATATTTTATTATTTCAAACATTATTTTTAGTAGATACTAGTATTTGATTAGACATGTTTTATTTTTAAACAGGATTCATTTTGTCCATTGGCCTGTACAATCAAGAAAACTCAAAAGAAAATGTAGCCTCTGGTAGGATTTCAGAAAAAACAAAAAAAAAACAAATACTATTTGATCTGGTGTGCTTCAACCAATTAGTTATGAAAACCTTCACAACCAAGCAAAGTTCTGTTTGACTTTAATGTACACTTGTTTCTTCAGATCTTCTCAAAAAGGCACATCTGCTTAGTTTCATATTTAAAATGCAAACAAAGCAATTTAAAAATTTATGAAATAATGGACGATATTTTAATCTGATATATTTTCATTATCTTAAATCAGTGGTTCCCAACCTTTTGGCACTCGTGACCCCTTACCTAAAAGTTTGAAACCCATGCAACCCCCTACTTAGGGCTTACTATCAGCAGCTTATTTTTTTTTTAATTTTCTGTAAAGGACAGGGAAAGAAACATTAAAAAAAAAAATTTTTAAATTCTGTAATTATTACCAAATTAAAGCACATTGGTCCAATTCACAAAAAGAACTAGTAAGATGCCTGATGTTGCATTTCAGCAGTGAGCGTTGAAATTTGTGGTCGAGTGTTTGTTAGAGCCAGTCTCATGTCATCTCTAACATCCAATCTGTTCCTATTGTTTGTTTTTATTTTGAAGCGGGTCGTTAAGAGTAAAGAAAAGAAGGATGGAGCCGAGGAGGGAAGAAAGCTGCAATTCTGAGAATGAGACCAGGCGTGGAACTGAAAAGTATAGTATACAGTGTAAATGTAAAAATATATTTAAGTGCTTGAAAAATGTAACTGATGAAATACAATTAATGTTATCCTAAGCTACTTCTAACAAGGCTCCCGCCAAGTTGTCACGACCCCCCCCCACCAAGGTGTCACGACCCCCACCACCACCACCAAGGTGTCACGACCCCCCTGCCAAGGATTTGCGACCCACTAGTTGGGAACCTCCTTAAAAGTTAACCTTTTTCCAAATCAGAATTACAGAAATTTAGTTAAATAAAAACTTAAATAGGTGCTCTTGGAAAAGATGACGGTCAAGTTCATTCAAATTTATAGAAGTAGCAAGATAAATCATACAAGTGCTTCTACCAAATCCTGCAATATGACAGTTAAAAGAGGCAAAATCTTACACATCTTATCACATTGACACCTTCAATGTATATTCAAATAAAAGTTTAAAATACTGAAATTTTATTATAGGAAACAAAAGAAATAAATTATTAAAATGCTTTCATTTACATCATCTAATACTGTTAAAGAGGCATTTTATTTTCATATTTTTTTTTAAGACAAAAATATGCAGGTAAAAGGATGAAAGATTTAAGCAGATGTGGTATGTAGGGGAGAATAGTGATTTTTAAAAGTTTTACTTAAGACCAGAAGTGACCGTTCAAAAGAATATTTTAGTCAACTGTAAAATAAAAACTTATCTTTTACATTCACACACATCTTTTTAAAAATTTAGAGGTGGGAAAAAACTCCATAAATAATCCCTCCACAAATTCTTCTTTCAGACTAAGAAAAAACAACTTTAATATAAAGCACTTGTTTCTTCTTACTTCCCCCCCACAAAAAAAAAAAAAAAAAAAAAATTTTTTTTTTTTTTAAAATTATAAATTTTTAAAACAGCCAGAAAGAATATTATTTTTTACCACATGAAATATTTCGCAAGCAGACCTTTTGACAACAGAATAAATTCTATAAATGAGCAGACATCAGTTCTTCAAAGAATTCTTTTCATGACTGCAACATTAACCAAATTTCTTTAAGCAGCATATTCCCTCTCCAAAGTTTTCAGTTTTTAATGGACAGAGCAATTTCTCTCATTCTCTACTACCACAGAAACTCTTTTCAATAGAAATTGTTTATAACTTTATATTTCAATAATTGATTAAGTTCCTCTTGCACCCACACAACACATACCATTTAATATCTTTTCTGAAAAGGTCTCTATAAAAAAATAAATAAATAAAAAAATAAAAATATTAAATTCTACCTTATGGTTGAAGTATTTAATGTTTTTTTTTTTCCTAAGAAGAAAACAACAAAGCTTACCAATAATTTAGAAAATGCTGATCTCCTCTGTTTAAATTAAATAAAATTACCATCACTTTAAATATCAAAACAATGTCTGCCCCCCCCCCACACACACACACACACAAGGGGATATCAATGTTATTGAGCCAACCTCTTCATAAAACCTTATCAAAACATTAGAATTTTCTTTTGGAAGGGTTTCTTGATAACTTTTCAGCACCTCATGTATAAACACACAATCACACAGAAATCAAAATATTTTTAAAAATAAGAATAAAATAAAGGATACAAAAAATATAAAATAAGAGTAAAACTACAAAAATTATTCTTTTTAATTGTTTTTTGTTTTTCAAAATACAAGTACAGCATAATTTCATGAAAGTAGCTGAGGGCTGGGATTCCTCACACACTGGAGAAGAAAAGACCTAACTACCAATTTGTACATTAAAGATACAAAATTCTCCCCACCCCCAACCCAGTGTGAGTAAAGTGGACATGGAAGAAAATAGTTGAAAAGAAAAGTAATTTGATTGACTGCTATTATCAATTCTATTATAAAATAGAAAAAATATATTGTAAATTAATATACACTGACCTACCGAAAATAATGAAACAGGTGCCTAGTATCATGTAAATGATACTAGGCACCTATTCTTACAACTCCTCTAACAACAACATGACATTGATTCCACAAATTATTTTGAGAGAGAGAGAGAGAGAGCTGTCCATATCTTCATAATTTTTGTATGATGCAGGATTTTGCATACAAATAGACCTTTCCACTACATATTTTAAATGTTCATTTGGATTTTTGTGAGGCAAGCACAATAACCAGATCATCAATTAGAAGTTTCTAGAATCTTTAAAACAATAAAGAGCATCTTGCGCCCAACCACACTGCACTATCCTACTAGAAGAACCCATCATCGTTGGAGTTAAATGGGAGTTTATAAATGGGTGCAAATGGTGACACTGTGGTGTAGAACAGCAGCCACTGGTCAATGATGCGGCAAAGTGGATCACTGAACTCAACCCGTCATATCCCACACTTATGAACCTGCCACCAATCTGCAGTGCATTCTTGACACAACCGAGTCCATGGTTTCAGAGGATCTGTATGGAGTACAGACCCCACCATCAACATGAAACAATTGGAGCTATAATTCATCAGACATCAGATATTGTAAGTTTTCCAAAGTTCAATTAATAATCAAAGGCACCCTAGTGGACATAATTCGAGCCAGTGTTACTTGTTTGTTCCTACAGACAATTCTAGCCATACATGTCTGATCACTATCATTTAGGACCCATGGTTGGCCACTACTCTACTGTCCACAATCCATTTGGTATTGCTGGTAAATGGTTTATAAATTAATGTCAAAATAGAAAAAAATATTTTGTATTACACATTTCATCCTTTAGACTAAAGTGATGTTTCTGTTAACATAACTGCACATGCACACAAAGATGCTAAAATTTTCTGGTATATAAAATGTATATATATCTCTTTCTCCAATATACTGTTATTCTCTAATTTTTGGCACATCAGTGTGTGTGTGTATTTTGAATACTGCTGCCACATCTGGTCGGGGGCCCCTGCTATTCACCTCGGGGTTCTTGACAAAATCCAACGGAGAATCTGTAATGTGATCAATACCGCAGACGCTCTTATTGGCGTGATGTGGCTTCCCTGTGCCTCTTCTATAAATACTTCTACAGCTTCTACTCCAAAGAACTTAGATCACTGGTGCCCCCAAGGTATGAATTTACACGAGATACTAGATTAGCAACTAGGTCCTACCCTTTTACAATGAAACCAATAAAATGTAACCGCAATTTCTACTCTAACAGCTTTTTTTCACGCACTTCCCACCTGTGGAATTCCCTTCCATATACTTGCTTCCCCGACAGGAATTTAAATGTAAGATCAATAGACATCTCTTATCACACTAACTCACATCCATTCTGACAAGGTATTTTTTCATCTACTCCACCCTCATCCTCGGTATCCTCATCCGTCTATTACCCTTCTCCTGACATTTCCTATAACTAACTCCTCTTTCTCATCACTTTCCCCCCTATGTAACCCCCTGCACAACAGTGGCAGTAGAATGCCTTGCTTGGGGTGAGATGATTAAAATATATATATATATATATATATATATATATATATTAAAGAAACCTACATTCTGAAGAAAAAATAAGCTTTAGAAACATCAGATTTCACCACTATAAAATTGTTTTCATATTCAGTAGTTAAAAAAAAAAAAAAAAAAAAAAAAAAAAAATTGAACTTTAAAAACAGTAATAAATTACACCCAATCCCAGCTTAAAAATAATACTTAATTAAATATAGAAGAGACAAACACACAAAACAGTTGTTATGACAACTAAAAAAGGAGAAAAAAAGTCTAATTATTCAGATTCTTTGAAGCAGAGTATAATAACTAAAAGTCAAATCTATAGAATACAAAACTATTGTTGGGAATCTTAATGAATAAATGAAAATGTTTTCATCATTTCAAAACAAAATTAATAACCCGCTTCTGAGCTGAAAGAAATTACATTTATTTTTGCTGATAGTATTTTTTTTTCTTTTAAATTAATCTTTTCATCCTTATACTGTCTAATCATTATCAGGTGAGGGTATTATACATCTACATTTCTGACACTCCAAAGAAACAAGGCTATAAAAAAAAAATTTAAAAAAAATTAAAAAAAAAGAAAAAAGGTCAGTTCTTTCATTGTTAGCCAGGATTTATATCACTTTTTATTATGCAAATCAATGTTTTTTTTTTTTCAAAAGTGGTATCAGTCATCCAAAGCTGATAAAATTTTCAGAATATATTCATAATTTACATGTAATATTTAGTTTTATTTACAATAAATTTTGGGTGAGCTGAGATTAATTAAAAACTATAATAAATATTGATTGTTACTTTTAGTTTTCAAATATAAAAATTACCATGAACTGCAAGACAAAGTTACTAAGTGATGGAAATTGTAAAAAGTGTTGAACAGAAATCACAGAATAATCAGGGGAAAAAATGGAAAATATTAAGTATTAATTAGCAAGATCAGAACAAGAAAAAACCTGACTTAAAAAAATGTGTTAAGAGATTGACAAAAAATATAAAAGGTTAAAGAAGAAAAGTTGATTGACCAGCAAGAAAATATTTGAATAAGTTCCTAATGTAAATAGAGAAAAGGCAGAATATTGTCAAAAAAAAAACAAACTACCATATATCAAAAATATAAGTTCATAAGTTGGATTTTAAAAAAAAAAGTATGTCAAAAATGACTATCAATAGTAATTTTTTAGTGATGAATCTAGAGTTACATTAGGTTGGAATAGAGGTTAAGTTAGTATTCCAAGCAATAAACTTATAGGGCTCTTCAAAGTTGATGATACCATGATAAACACAGAATTATTATAATTTCTTAAGACGTGTGTTGAGTCAATTACAACCAAGAAGCTTTAAGATAAAGATTATATTCATTCAAAAAAACGTTTTTTCACAGTCAGCAAAGCTGACAAGCGAAACCCTTTTTTAAGGTGGCCAAAGACAGCAAATTAATGCAATTGCTTCCCAGCCTCCCCAGATATTAATTCAATAAACAACTTGTGGCCTATCATTATTATAGGTTTGTGTGTGTGTGTGTGTGTGTGTGTGTGTGTGTGTGTGTGTGTGTAAGAGAGAGAAAATAGAAAGAATATTCAAAGATTTCTGGGAAACAATAAAAACTGCTGCCATTAATGTTCAAGTTGAAACTGGAGAAAACTTACTGAATTCAATCAGTGAAAGATGGACAAATGTTATGAACTACCAAAAACACTCATATTAACATGTAAAATAAAATTGTTTCAGCTATATGAGAAATTGTGCTAATTCAATGTTTATCTAGCCTATATCTTTGAGTTATTTATCAATAAAAATTTTTGTTGCACTTTGCATAATCTGACATGCCCAAAACAAATTCTTATCAGTATTCTTATATTGAAGCCGAAATTCACAGAATATATCTACTGAAAATGTTAACATCATTTGGTAAATACAAGTTTTATGAAAACATTGATTTGCACAATAGAGTCTAACATCATGGCATGAGTTGATAACGTTCACAACTTCAATGTGAAATCAAAAAGAAAAAAAAAATGATTTAAAGCTGAGAATATTGGAGTAACTTCCTGCAACTGCTAATTTTTATCAAACTTCCCTTAGTGTTTCTACTGAACAATAAAATCCTGTTGGTATAGTAAAAAAAAAAAGTGATATCAGTTGAAACAAAGTATTTGTCACCAACTATATACCTATGCCAAACTAACTGATAAAAGGAATAGAAAATTCAAATTTAGTTACCTAAATTTCAAAGTATAGTAAAAAAAAGAAATACAATACAAGCGGGTGCTGAAAACTTTCCAGCCTAACCAGGAAGAAATTACAAAAATTCTTGTGCTGCATTAGATTTTGTAATTGTACCAAGCTGAGAACTTTTCAGCACTCCATGATATTGAAAGAAGAAAAAAATCTATATTGTCCAAATAAACAAGGACAACAGAGGCCATTATTTGTAAAGTGCATTAGTACCACTTGAAAGGGTAGAGATGGGGTAGAAAATAGCTGGAAGAAAAAAAAAATGGCTGTGTAGCTTTGCTCTAGCAGCAATAAGAGCAAGGAGAGGTTGGGTATGGACATGCTGGATATTGCATTGCAAGGAATTTTGAGACAATTAGAACGGTCAAAAGGTGCATTTTTAAAATCCTTTTTAGTGCATACTAAGTTGGTTCATGCCTGTTTAAGTGAACATACATTGTCCACACACCAAAAACCTCTTGTGATTATTTTTTATTAATATTATTAATAGCAAAATAGCTTTGTGCATCCCAAATTGGGCAGTTAAAAACTTTTAGGAAACAAAATAATCAAAACAAAAAAGGAGAAATAAATCAGACATAAGAAAAATATTCAACAGCAAGCATTAACAACATTTTTTAAAATAATAATGACAATACAAAATAATTTATATTATATATAAACACACATAGGGCAAGTTGTTAAAATTGCTGTGTTTAAACAAATTGAACTTTTGCTGATTTTAAAACAAACATTTTAATTTACTATTTAGGTTCAAATCATTTTTTTTTTTTTAAATTTATTTTCAAGTTACCATGTTTCAAAATTGTTGGTTAATTAGAGAAATGCTTGCAAACCAATTTTTTTTTCTTACAAATCCATCAAGAATATTTTCTAAGCAACTATTTTGATCTGCATAGCATTTAAAAATTTCAAATTTTCAATAACATTGCCATAAATGCATTGAGAAATAAATATCAACTTAAAAAAGAAAAAGAAAATACCAACAAATAAGCAGTCTTTTGGTCATTTCTAATGAAAAAGGAAAATACATTTAAAAGACAAAAGATATTCCACAGCAAGTTTTAACATTTCAAATAAAAAAGATACACAAAGTTAGCATACCACAATATCAGTCATTTTTTTTTTTTTTTTTAATAAAAAAAATATATAAACAACCACAAAGGGGAAAACATATATGCAACAAGATTAAATATTTTCTTATAAGGATAATAAATTTGACTTGAGTTAAACAGTATAATAATTGCACAAGCAGGTGTATATGTGGGTTAGGAAAAGCTCTTTGCCAGGGCGAGGATCAGGCAGATTAAGTATTTTAAAAAGATAAAAAAAATTAAAATAAAAATTAAATTAGGATTTAAAGTTAAAAAAGAGATAGACAAATGACTTAGAAATTGTTTGTTGACCATTCTACTCATTTTTGTTGTCAGGACAACCAAAATGAATGAAGCATAAAAGAAATTTCTTGGACTTGGTTTCCAAGACATCAAAATAGTTACATTATTTTTTGTTTGTTCCCCACCCCAAGCCACACAATATGATCATCCAAATCTGAAAAGGATAATTTATACAGTTGAATCAGTTTCATGGCAAGGATTGAAAATGTTATAATAACTATTATTATTATAGGTTGAACTGAGCTTGCCCAGAACACAGCAGCAGAAATAGTGATGTTAGCAAAGGGTGCTAAGAAGGGTGCTGGAAACTTACTGTTATACAATGACAATCAATGGACACCTGGTGAGTTAGTGTGAAGACATGAAATCGAGAGAGGGGAAAAATTTGCTCAAGCAAGAATATTTTTGAAAGCTTTTTTTTTCTTAAAAAAAAAAAAAAAAAAAAAAAAAAAAAATCATTGTTATAACACTCATTATCTTAGCCCATAAATTGTTATAGGTCGAAATTCACATTGTGATCAAGTAACAGAATTTTTTTCTTCATAATTTAAAAATGCTTTTTACAGTAATGCAAATAAAAAGAAATAAATGACAATAAGCAAATATTCTTTCCTATTAATAAAGTTATTCTTTCAACTGAACAATTGCACAAGGCAACATTTGTAAAACAGAAAAGTAAATCGAAGATCAAACTCACGGATTGAAAACAAGAGAATGTTGACCATAACTATAGCAAATACATAAGCAACAACAAAATATCAATGATTTCTGATTCTTCAAAATCTTCAATTACTAAGATAATCTGCTACTTTTAATACAAGATGTCCCTAAAGTCTGGACACACAGAAAATCTCATTAACTATATTTTTTTTTGATTGATGGATTGTTTTAACCAGCATATCGACCTCTGTGAGTCATTTAATGATAAAACTGGATTTTTTTTATTCATGAATGTTTCAAAACATTTCAAGTGATTGTGAGATTTTAAAACTTTTCAAAATATCACAAGTTGTATATTTCATGAGTATTTCAAAATGTAAGTTGCATGTCCAAGCTCTATTTTCTATAGAAACTGGAAGTATTTTATTTTATTTTATTTTTTTTTTAATCATATCACCCCAAGCAAGGCGATAATGCCACTGATGTGCAGAGGGCTATGTAAGGGTAAAAAGAATGGAAAAGAGAAAGCCGGAAACCACATCCTAAACAGGAAACAAGGGATGATCCTCTTCACCTGTTCAATAGATGTGGGTGGAGTGTGAACCGGGCGATAGTTTAGTCTATCTACTCCAATTGAAAAAAAAAAAAATAAAATAAAGAGAGAAAAGATTGGAAAAGAGAAAACCAGAAACTGCATCCTAAACAGGAAACAAGGGATGAGCCTCTTCACCTGTTCAAAAGATGTGGGTGGAGTGTGAACCGGGCGATCAGATATTCTATTATTTGGACAGTGGATACATTTTTGAAGAGCATTTTAAAATTCTGTGCTTGGTAATGGTTGCTACATATTTTTTGGGTGGTTCTTACATTCTATCAAAATGTTTGATGGTGAGAAATGGATTGCATTATGTACACTGTGGTATAGTTTGTGTGTGTCCGTCACCAATTCTTATTCTGTTGAGCACTATGTCTTGCCTATGGTCAGCCAATGGCTCTATATCTTCCTTTCTGATTGTCGGCTGATGTTCATATAGTTTTTCGTTTGGGAACATGTCCCCCAATTGCTTGCCATTTTATTTTGATGTATTGCATAATTTTGTTTTTATAATCTGTATATGGGAATCTGATATTGGTTATTTTCATTGCCTCTTTTGCCAAGGTGTTGGCTTCATGAGTCTTTTCAATGCTTATATGGCTAAAAATCCAGGGTAATATTTTTGTTTTGTGCTTTATTAACTGATGGCAAAACTTCTAGGATTTCTTGGATGTAGGGTTGATTCGTGTTCTTTTCTTTAGTTGCTGTTAAACTAGAAAGGAAGTCTGAGAATATCAAACTTCTTGTTTTGAATTTTCTCTCATTTTAAGTGCCATTTTAATGGCTTGTAGCTCAGCTGTATAAGATCAATACATTATTTGGTAGTCTGATTTGTTTATGAATTTGTCTGTGGCTGCTGCACCTATTTATTCTGTCTAGGATTTGATCCATAGAATGGTTTATAGACAATATTTGTCTTAATTCTCTGTACATATTTTGTTGATTGACACAAAAGAAAAAGAAACACTGTTAGGTTTGGAGATTGTCCATAGAGCTACCTTATTTATTATAACTGGTGTTACATTATCAGGATCTTTGTTTATTTGTTCCAGTGCTTCATTAATGTGAAGGTGTAGCTGTTGGTTTATTTCTATAGAACTGGATATATTGAGGTTCATATGTATTTTTGGTATGCTAAGTTATTTGGGATGGATTGTAGTTTTAGTGCATATTGTAAAGATAATTTTTCCCCATCTCTGAGATATAGGTGGTTCATTGGCTTCTATAGAGACTGTATGTGTTCGGGATACTCCAAGACTTAATCTCAGTCTTTAATTTTTGTACGATTTGTAGTTTTTTAAGATAGGGTTTATGTGTGCAACTGTAAATAATGATCTGACATGTGAAATACCTATTAAGTATTACTTTTTGGTTGATAACCCAATTCAGTTTTGACACTACCTTTAGAAGCTTCAAAGCCTTTTCGTATTTTTGTTTAAGGTAATCAATGTGCACCTTGAAGTTAAGTTTGCTATCTCATATGATTCCTAGATATTTTATTTATTGGACTATGGGAATAAAGTGTCTATTAAATTTTAACCCTGGATCAAGGTGATAAGCTCATGTTTTGCACAAATGCATAAACATTTTTTGTTTTTTGAGAAACAGAATCCATTTTCATTTGTCCATTTTCTGTTTTCTTTAAACATACTTGTACAAATCTTTCAAGGGAAGGCATGTTAGGTGATGAGTATTATATTGAGAGATCATCTAATCATCTACAGGATTTTTCAATTCCTGTATTAATGGTTTTAATAATTCTCAAAATAAATAGTAGCTGATAAAATGCAACCTAGAGGTACTCCTCCTTGTGTGTCTGATGATGTGCTTCCATTTTGTACTTTGAATATTTGGTTTTATAGGAAGTTTTGGATGGATATAGCCATTCCTCCTCTTATTCCCATCTTGTGTATGTCTTAGGATTTTCAAGATCAAAGAATATTGATACCACATAATGACCTCAAACAAAGACATACAAGTTGATCATTGGTTCCTTAGGTTTTTTTCTAGAATTCACTTTGGTAGTTAGGTAAGATTTTTTTTCTTCTAGGTACCACAAAAATTGAATATTTACCATTCTCTCCATCTTGCAAATGCAACATGTTAGTACAATAGGTTGGTAGTTTGTTGGATTGGAATAGTCTTTGCTAGGTTTAAGAATTGGAACAATAACTCAAGCCACCATTTTTTTAAATTTGTTTGAACATCATATATCATTGAAAATCTGGAGAGAAGTATTAAAATAGACTTATGGAAAGTATTTTAAAAATTGATAATAAATTTAATCTGGACCAGTTAGAGAGTTTTTACTTTTGTTTATGAAGTCTTTTAGCTCTGTCAGAGTAAAGAGAATATTTTATTCTTCTTTGTTTAAAGTGAATAGAACTTTTTCTCATTCTATAATGTTTTTATAATTTTTTTTTTAAATTTAGGAGTGTAGTGATTTGCTAAAGAGTTTCTTTGAAATTCTGTTGCTATTAAGTTAGCTATTTCTTTTTTTCCAGCACATTTATCTGTTTGTTTTAGTTAAGTGGACTGTTGCAGTTTGTGATGTTTTTCCATTAATTTTTCTTATTACCCATGGTTTTATTGAAGCTTTGAAGTTTAGTCTAAAGATGTAATTTTTTCAAGATTCTCTTTTGGATTTTTTAATTATACAGCGTGCTTTTGCTTTTGTAGGTAGATTGTAGTTGGGTCGTGTAAGAAAATCTTTAGCATTTTTTTCCTGGTCTTAACTGCTTCACTGCATTCTGCTGTAAACCAAAGTTTTGATTTGAGATGTGGTTTAAAGAAAGATTTGGTTATTGTTTGTCGTGCTATTTGTGTTAGTATGTTTGTAAAAGAGACTATTGGTTCTGGTTCATGAAGAACTTCCATGTTGATTTGGGATGAGCAGTGTTCAATGAATTTTAGCCAGTTAGCTTTGTGTAGTTCCCATTTTGGATTCCTTTCTTCTGGCATAGGCTTGCTTATATTTAGGAAAATAGGTGACTGGGTCATAACTACATTGGTCATCATCAACTTTCCATTGAAAGTTCATAAAAATTAATGGGAAGCATATGAGAAGTCAATAGCTGATGATGACCTGGTACCTGGGTTTAGGTACATATGATTAATAAGGATACATAGATCAAATGATTTGAGTAGAGATTCTATAATTTTATCAGCTTAATTGGGGTTCCTACAGCCCCACATCTTGCTGCATGCATTAAAATCTCCCATTAGCAGAAAAGGAGTGGGAAGTTGGCCAATTGGCCTTTCTACTTCAGTCTGATTGCATCTCTTGGGGGACTTTTATCCCCTGCAAAAGGTGAAGTTGGCATTATACAGGACGGATAGAAAGAATTTTCTTTTTCTGGGGGTTTCTTAAAGGAGAAGCCGTAGTCAATGAAAAATCACAGATGCAACACACTTGATTGAACACACAAAACGGGAATGTACTAAAAAAGATGCCAATATAGAGTTAATCATTGCACCAAGTTCACAAGAGTTTTGCAAACCTTTGCATCACAAATGATGAAAATCATACTGAAGATGTTACTTGTTAATTTAAATTATTGTTGAAAATTTAATTTCTTGAAAATATGCACTTTTGCGCCTATGTACCCAGACTTTACGGATACCCTGTATACTGCTGGCAAATCATTTAATTACTAGAACAAAAAATGGTGAAGCATTTGTTCAACTGAGTGATAAATTGAAGCAAGTGAACCCAATCTTCTTAATATTAATAGGTCATATTATAGATCACATATACAATTGTATATATGAAAAGTCACTCAAGTAAGAGAGTTAAATCTAAATAGAGAAAAAGCACAAAGGGATGGTAACTATGAACAATGTAAGAAATATATCAATCAAAAGCCAAAGTAGGTAATTTATACTTCTTTGTTTGGGGAGAATATTTTGACAATTATGTATACTTGTACTAACAAAATAACTCAAACAAATCTTCACAATCATGACCAAGTCACATATATAACTATTTTTGTTTAACAACAACAACTGTAACCATTGTTTTGCCATTTCCGTATAAGAATTTTTGCTTTTACTTTTTACAGTTACTACTGCTTCTGTGAACCAGCTAGTGATAAGGATAGTTTTTCATGCAAGTATTCACTTGCTCATTCAATTATCATGGCATGCCAGTAACACAATGTCTTGTCAAGATATCTGGTTTGGTGACAGTTCATTGATAGCATCAAGTGTGTCAATACCCTGCATTCAATTAATATGATAAACAAAAAATGTGACTAATTTTCTTAATCAACCATATTGTTATATGTTAGGCAATCCTTGTCTTAAAAAGACAATCTTAAGATTTTTTTTTTTTTTTATTAATATTCAAATGTATTTGTAGAGGGAACAATAATATACAAAAATATACATAAAAATTGTTTTTGAATTTATGAGGTGTAAAACAATCAAATATTGTCAAAATGTTTGGAAAGAGAAAAAAATTTGAAACCACTTGTTATAATCGTTTTGGATTCTTCAGAATTTTCTAAAGGTTTTTTGAGGCATGCAATAAAGATTTCTGCACATCAAAATCTACATGGGTTACCAAATAAACTTTTGCATCATCAACGCTGGTTACATTTCCCCAAGCTATACTCTTCTGACCCAATATTTTTTGCATGAAACATTTCCAGAGCAATGTCTCATTAGGTAAACATGATTAAACAAAGGACAATATATCTTCAGGCATGAAGATTCGTAACTGGATGTTGGACTCAGTATCCACTTTTATATTTGCATGAGCTATCTCTGAAATTGAGCACTTTTACTCAAATATAACACACCATAAAGTTATATAGCTTATTGCAAACATCATCTAAATATTCATAAGATAAAAACTTTTTTTTTTTTTTACTTTAGAACCTAATATGCTCCACTATGGCTTGAAATAGCTGCAGATATACAATTATCTCCTTATGAAGCACATCATAACACGTAGCAATGAAATGAAACTTAGGCTGAAGATTTAATTTATGCAGAAAAAATAGTTTCATCATTCAAGCTTTGCTCCAGGTTGAATATAGATCTTACTTTTCTTTCTATGAATTGAATGCATCGAGAAAGAAAAAGAGAAAGAAAGAAAAAGAGAAAGAAAGAAAAAGAGAAAGAAAGAAAGAAAAAGAGAAAGAAAAAGAAAGAGAAAGAAAAAGAAAGAGAAAGAAAAAGAAAGAAAGAAAGAAAAAGAAAGAAAAAGAAAGAAAAAGAGAAAGAAAGAAAAAGAGAAAGAAAAAGAAAAAGAAAGAAAAGAGAGAAAGAAAAAGAAAGAAAAAGAAAGAAAGAAAGAAAAAGAGAAAGAAAAAGAAAAAGAGAAAGAAAAAGAAAAAGAGAAAGAGAAAGAAAGAAAGAGAAAGAAAAAGAAAAAGAGAAAGAAAAAGAGAGAAAGAAAAAGAGAGAAAGAAAGAGAAAGAAAAAGAAAGAGAAAGAAAAAGAAAGAAAGAAAGAAAAAGAAAAAGAAAGAAAGAAAAAGAGAAAGAAAGAAAGAAAAAGAGAAAGAAAAAGAAAGAAAGAAAGAAAAAGAAAGAAAAAGAAAGAAAAAGAAAGAAAAAGAAAGAAAAAGAAAGAGAAAGAAAAAGAAAAAGAGAAAGAAAGAAAAAGAGAAAGAAAGAAAAAGAGAAAGAAAGAAAAAGAGAAAGAAAGAAAAAGAGAAAGAAAGAAAAAGAGAGAAAGAAAAAGAGAGAAAGAAAAAGAAAGAAAGAAAGAAAAAGAAAGAAAGAAAGAAAAAGAAAGAAAAAGAAAGAAAAAGAAAGAAAAAGAAAGAAAAAGAAAGAAAGAAAGAAAAAGAAAGAAAAAGAAAGAAAAAGAGAAAGAAAGAAAAAGAGAGAAAGAAAAAGAGAGAAAGAAAAAGAGAGAAAGAAAAAGAGAGAAAGAAAAAGAAAGAGAAAGAAAAAGAAAGAGAAAGAAAAAGAAAGAGAAAGAAAAAATAAAAACTAAAATGTTTTGGGGAGAATGGCATGGAGGGAGGGGGCACACATACACAGCAAATATAGCTAGTATTATCAAAATGGTAATACTATATATATATATATATATATATATATATATATACACAGCTTGTATATTATATTCTTACATCTCATTGTAGTGATATAACTTTTTTTTTTAATTGTATCACCCCGAGCAAGGTGGTAATGCCACTGATGTGCAGGGGGCTACATAAGAGTAAACAGATTAGGGGGCTACATCAGAGTAAAAAGATTAGATAGGAGGAGAGTGAAGAGAAAGACAAACCAGTTAGAAAGGAGCAAGAGAAGGATGGGAATACAGGTGTGATGACAGTTGCAAAGGTGGAGAGAAAAGAAAGGATATACAGGGTGGTGTAGAAAGAACTAGAGTCAAGTGGTTAAGAGATGAGTATTGACATTGCATTTAACATACACAAGTTATAAATTTTAAATAAATATTATTCACTACTTTGTATTGAGCCTCTTTTTTTAAGAATAGTGTTTATTTTTTTTTCAAAATTTTATCCCATCCATACCTACCCTATGTGTGTGTGTGTGTGTGTGTGTGTGTGTGTAAAAACTACAAATTAACAGTGATTATTGTCATTACTAAATTTAGTAGGATCCCAAAATACAAATATTTGGGTAACCAGCAAAGTTTGAACTGATTACTCAGTAGTGATGATCTGTGAGCTCAGCTTGTTAACCATTGCCTCATGACAAAGCACCCAACTTGAAGTGATAAGTTTCTTGCTTATAGTTTAAGGTTCAGGCAAAAATTATTCAATAACAGATTTGACAATTATTTTAAAAGAAATCTTCAGTTCCTACCATCATTAGCTCTCACGCTGATACCACTTCACCCATCAAATTTAGTAATTCTCTACTTTGAGTGGTTTTCAAGCCTTCTATTGAATGAAATCTACTATAAAGAAATAACTGCTGATATTGTATTGAGTCATTTTCATTTACTCTCTTTGTTGATATTAATAATAGTAACCAATATTATCCAACAAGTTATAAATTTCTTTTTCTTTCAAATAGTTAACATTTTGACGACTTACTACTGCTTCTATGAGCCAGCTAGTGATAAGGATAGTTGTTTGCGCAAGTATCCACTAGCTCATTCAAATCATTTATAACATTTTATTCTGAGGTTATCAAGAAGATGTATATGCCTAAGAGGAGGAGGAGTTTTAGAGGTTAGTTTTGCACTGGTAACCATTGATGCAAATTGTGGGTTTTTTCTTTCTTTTAGAGGATTTTTAAAACATGTACTTTATATAGCAAAGAAATACAGTATGCACTGTAAATATTTACTTCTGCATAGTCTGAAAAATATTGATAATTTTAAACCATCAGATAAAATAAGTTAAAGAAGCTTTTGGCTGACTTGTACAATGGAAGCACTCTAAACCCAAATGAAGAATAAGTAGTCATTTTTATAAATAGTAGCTGCAATAATTTAAGTAACACCAATTCAACATTATTGTCTCACAAGCTACTTTGGAAAACAAATTAAAACACAGAAGAATTAAAGAAACAATTAAGAGTGATGAATGCAATAACTTCTAAAAGCATTTCTTACAAATAATATTTGATAGTTTTAAAGAAATGCAGATATTGCATTCTCTAACCTATTTAACTTATTCTTTACGATTCATTTACATTTGGATAGTTTTAGGAATAATAAGAATAAAAAACATGACGAATTTACATAGCAAATACTTACACAACGTCCACCCTCGTCACTTTTATAGATAACAATGTAGAATGTCTCTATTGGATTAGGGTAGCGGGGGGGGGGGGGGGGGGGGGCAACATATATAGATGATATAAAATGGGGTGACAGATTCTATATTATAATCAATATATAAACTGATCCCCAACTTTGTGGGGTGATAATATATATTTTTCTACCCCTAATTTTAGCTTTAGGAAAAATTTCAAGGTGTCATTAGCGTTCAAAAATTTCGATCTATATCTAAGCACAACTCCCTTTGAGCTAGACTGCAAAATGTAGACGCTAAGTCAAATCTATCAAACAAATACTTACACAACATCCACCCTTGTCACTTTTATAGATATAGATACAAAAAAAAAAAAAAAAAAAAAAAAAAAAAAAAAAAAGATATTACAAATATCTAGTGTAAAATAAAAAGGACCTTTATACACAATTATATATAAAAAGGAAAACAAAAAAGAGAATAAAATCTAACAATAAATCAGTTATTTCCTTAAAGCTGAGTATGAACAATTTCCAATTGAATTTCTCTAAACATTTTTTTAAACAATTACACTGATCTCTTGTAAAATTTTTAAAGAATTATGGAAACAGGTCCAAAAATTCCCAAAATCATTTTTCTTTTGTGCACTTATATTAATCAAATAAAATATAGTTTTAACTGGATCCTCTTGCTGTTGCAAAATATGAAAATGCATTTTGTAATTAATTTTAAAAATGTCAATCTGAAATATATTATTCTTTCTCTTTACAGTTTTATGAAAATCACTGCTACTTGAAAGAAAATATCAAATGATGTTTTTAAACACTACAATTCACATTAACCAATCAACAAATCAATGTTTAGCTGAAACTGACACAAATTCAGGACACCCAGTGAAGATCAAACTGTCTACAGTAGTAATGTCTTTAAAACTAACCTCTATACCAGGAAGAAGTGTCCTAATCAAAGCTATAACAGAAATGGTTTGGATTTTGCAAGTTTTCAATAAATATTGATGTAGCATCAATTAAGGATATATTAACTTTTTTTTTTACTAGCTAATAAAATTTTTTTTTACTTACTCTTAAAGCTCGGACCATAAACTTAGAAATTGTCATCAGTCTGACAACTAATAACTTATAGTTATAAATAGAAAGCAATAAGCTATACCTCCCACCCACTGAGCTGAAGAAAACACTAATTAATACTTCTCTGCTTATTTAAAAGTTCTGATTATATATATATATATATATATATATATATATATATATATATACACTTATTATCTTCAATGAATGTATAAAAGGCAAGAGTTTTTATGTTCACTGGGTTAAGTTGTAAGGTTAACAAGTGCTTAAGTGGCTAACAGTTTAACAAGATCTAGTAAAAGATTAGTCATAAAACTTCAAGCAAATGAAAATGGTCAAGTGGATCTCTTTGGAGTTGATAAAGAGGTATTCAAGTTAGGAAGCATATGTTTGATCAATGCAATAAATAAAAATTGCATTTTTGCAGATTTTAACAAATCTAACAAGAGTTTTATTTATACAACTTCAAGTATTAACTTTCAGGATTGCTGTTGCTATTCAAAACATTCAATTATGTGAAATATAGGAAATATATATCTTTTTCATATGGACAACAGCATTTTAGGTATTTTTAGTATTTACCATAAGTTAATGATTTTTTAATAAAGATAATTACAGATGACTGTTCTTGGGATTGAAACAAGTTTCCCAAAGTTTGTAAGTAAACAGTTCAAATAGATGAGCAAATAATCTTAATGAAAGTTGCAAATAGCCTTTCCATAATGTTAGCAGTAACAAGAGAACACACTAGTACTCGAACAATTATTAACTTAATGTGATGGTTAAGTGTTATAGCAATTGTCAATTTAACCCAATAAAAAAAAATCCTCTGGTTGATCCTGAATCATATTACAGGAACAAATATTGAATAAAACAACAGCAGAATCAACCAATATGTCTCTCGGTATTGAAAGCATATTCCCATAGATTAAATAATACGAAATTCTAACAGAAGAATTTGGGATACATAGTAACTGGAAAAAAAAAAAAAAAAAAAAAAGAGGGCAACAGTTTGAATAAAGTGTATAAAGTTTCTGTATAACATGTAATTTAAAAAAAGTTATGTTCAGCTCATAAACTGGACATAACATTTTTTTTTCACATTACATATTATACATGAACTTATTTCATCTTAATTTTACTACTACTACAGAAAAATATAAGAAATCTTTTAGTACAATATTTTTCTATTTTGTCAGTTAAGTGCCATGCGCAATACACGCTTGGGCGATCATGTCTCTCTCGAGACATGACTGACTGGGCAGAAGATTATCCCACAGTAGGTTGCCATTGCTTTCTGCGGTAGACTGGTTGCCAACCAAGGCTATAGAACCCAATATGTCCTATTATTTAACCCATAACTGGAAGGAAGAGACGGATTAATACCTTTCCCAAGGGTATTTGCGCATAAGTGAATGCAATGAATACAACTGGAATTTGAACTTGGCTCCCCGATTTCTCGTTCAGAGCCGATATCCACTGCACCACAATGCACATCCTTTTTCTATTTTACACAAGCTAAATGCATAATAGAGAGGAAACTGAATGGAGTTTTATACTTGAGATAAACATTGATGATAGTCTTTACAAAGATTTTCAGGTTAGGAAAGGGAAATACCAAACAAAACTCTTAAGTAAATGACAAAAGATTTGAAAGGTAGTGGAGGAAAAGAGTTCAAAAACCAGAGTTATACAAGTTGTTGAAAAAAAAAAAAGAGAAAGAAAAAAAAATCTCATATATAGGTCCCGTTTTATTGAATGAAGAGCAAAAGTGGGCAGGGAGAATATGAAATTGGATGTGTGGAAGCCTACACTAATCATGATCAATGGTTTTGAAAGTGATCAGCTTTTACATCACTTTTGCTGAAAAATGTATTTTGTATAATCGTTTATAAATTCAAGTAAGCCGAAATGTATCCTGTGTTTAACAATATACAGGTTATTTTTTTTATTTTTATTTTTTAATCGTATCACCCCGAGCAAGGCGGTAACGCCACTGATGTGCAGGGGGCTACGTAATAGTGAAGAGATCGGAAAAGAGAAAGCCGGAAACCATATCCTAAACAGGGAACAAGGGATGATCCTCTTAACCTGTCCTATTGTTCTGATACAGCTAATTTTCATATAGCATAATGATGATCCACGTATACTGTCTTAATATGTATAGGAAAAACTACTGAAAAGTTGTAAGTTTAAAAATGTATGAAAGGCCAAGGCCGGTCTGAAATATCAAATATATATATATATATATATATATATATATATATACTGTCAAAAAATACATTTTTAAACTTACAACTTTTCAGTAGTTTTTCCTATATATATATATATATATAGAGAGAGAGAGAGAGAGAAAGAAAGAGAGAGAGATAACAAATGGTGTTTGCAACATAAATGGCAAGACAATATACATTATTTTTAAAGGCATATTTTAATAAATATTTCACATTATTTTTAATATAAAATTTTAAAATTTGCTATATATAGACAAAGTAGATAATTGTTTTTTTATCATTTATATAAAAAAAAGATTACACGAGTTAGAAAAAATATCAGTATATATCTAAAGAAAATGTCAAATAAATGTAATTTTGGACTCAGCAATGTTAGTTGTGATTGTATTTCCTGCAGCATTCATAGTAACCATTGTTGTCATCTGACATTTCATGTTACTACAAATTTGACAAGTGAAGCCAAAAGTATTTTATGATAATATGTCAATCAAAACAATGTTTAATTAGATTTTCTTTAAATTGAACTGAATTATTTAAACAAGTGAAAAAACAATGTTTGCTCATTTTTATTATTATTAATACATTAATAAAACATTACAGAATCATTTAAAAGATAGTGAATTTTAATATCATTTTAACTGGATTTCATTAAAAAAAAAAAAAAAAAAAAAAAAAGAAACTACATAACTTTCCTATTTAGTTGAAAAAATTTATTTCAATAACTAAAAGGTAGTCTTAATTTTTATTACTAATAAAAACATTAAAAGAACTATTACAACTTTTCTGTCTGTAGGATGGATATTTGGTTAGTAATTAGTAAATAATTACAGATAAGAAACCAAAACTACTTATCCTTGAAAAGGTTATGATGAATGTTTATTATAGTAAGAATGATTTGATATATTGATTTCTTCAAAGTGGCCAATATAAAATAGTTTATATACATCAACATGGTGTAAAGGTAAGCAGACTTGCTTAACAGATCATTATTTGCAAGATTAATCCTCAATGCGTACACCATGCATCAAATCTTGTATCAGACTAAGCTTAGTAAATACTAATATATTTAAATATTGGTATTTAAAACACAAAATCTTCCTTGCGATAGGAAAAGTTTTGGCTGCAAAAATGATTACTAATATTTTGCTAATTTATAAAAATATTATTCAAAACAGATTATATTTGATCATTAATACTGGGTGTAATAGGTAAATTGTTGCCATTTTATATTTTTCAATTTTGAACATGTGTGTTTGTTTTTGTCAACTGCACATATAGTAGGATCAGATGAGAAAAAGAGCATCATGACACAATTCACTCCACCAGAAATTTAGAAATGGCATGCTGTACTGCTTGGCAGTCATGCCGGAAACTCCAATACAAACATTTTAGTGTGTATGTGTGTTAATGTGAGAACAGTGCAGAGAATTCAGAAAGAGTTGGATGATATATCCAGTCAACTACGTGTTTGGAGTGATCACTATTTATGGTGATGTTATGCCTCTATTCATCTTCCCACAGGGCCTCAGACTCAACACAGAGGCCTCATCATGGTGTTTGGAGTGATCACTAGTGATGGCAACGTTATGCCTCCATTCATTTTCCCCACAGAGCCTTCGACTCAACACGGAGGCCTCATCATGGTGTTTGGAATGATGACTAATGATGGCAACATTATGCCTCCATTCATTTTCCCCACAGAGCCTTCGACTCAACACGGAGGCTTCATCATGGTGTTTGGAATGATGACTAATGATGGCAACATTATGCCTCCATCCATTTTCCCACAGAGCCTCAGACTCAACACAGAGGCCTATATCAAATGCCTTGAAAAAATAGTGCTGTCCTGGATCAAGGGGTAAGCTGCTGGAAGATCCTATATCTGCTAACAGCACTCTGCACTATGCCACACAAGCAAGAGAACCCAGTCATGGCTGTCAGATAATTCCTGTAGCCATAACACCCCTTATGTTTGACACCTAACTCCCCAGACCGCAACCCTCATGATTTTTATGTGTTGAGCACAGTTGAACGAGAGTAATAATAAAGATGATATTAAAGCAAAGACTATGGCAGCATTCACTTAACTAAGGAGACAGTTCAGCAGAGTTGCAGGAGATACCTTTGTCATCTGGAGACCATGTTTGAAGCCTATGGTAGTTTTATTGAATAGATTTACTCTTTAGCATTGTAAGATATTTTTGAATAATTTTACTAAATAGATCTGTTAAAATGAGATGTGAGTGTTATTGTCATTTTTGTATAATTTAGACGACAATTCATCAATCTCATCCTGTTAGTAAGTTCAAAATTGAAATATTTTTTTGCTTCTTGTCTACTTGAACTTTCTTCGAATGTCATTAAGAACAATCTAATAAAAAATGATGTTATTCAAGTTTTAATGATTTTACATATGCAATACAGATCAAAAGGAATGAGATTTTTCTTACAATCACTGAGTATCAAGTTTCACTAATGAGAATTCATTATTCTTCAACTACAATGCACTCTTAACTTATACCCAAAATAACTTGTTAAAATGGTCAATATGTATGCAACTGAAGCAAAATTTTTACAAGTACACACACACACAAAAAAAATAAATAAATGAATTTTGTATACAAATGTTTCTTTGGTTTTTTTTTTGTTTTTATTTTTTTTTTTTTTTTTAACAACATATTGACCCATTTCCATTGCAAAGCCTATTTCCAATGCATTTTCACAATGATGAAAGGAAATAAAATTTAAAATGCCAATTGTTATGTTTAAACAGACACGAGTATTTAATTGAAACAACAAATAACATCAAACCAATTTCAACAAAGGCCAGCAATCATGTATTTTATTTCATTCACTTCAACCATTGGAGTATCTGTAGCAAACACATCACTGCAAAGGATAGCCATCTACCAATACTACCTGATCTATTTACTAGTACAAAACAATGAATGCAGATGGTTTACCTGTTCACACTATTTTATCTTAGGCAGTATAACCACCCACCCACACAAATTTATATTAATTAGTTGATGACAGGATTCAAATCAAACCATAACATTCCAATCCAGGGATAATGATCTCAAAAAGAAATCATCATTATGTTGACATCAGAAAGAGTATCCAGCTGTAAAAACACACTTCTTATAATAAAATAAATTAGTTAAAATAAGTGCACAATCCTGCACAAGCAGACAATAACAGCCCCTACAAAACTTTATATATATAATAAAACAAGCCACCAACACACTAAACATAAAGCAAGTATATTTACAAGAAGAAAAAAAAAAAAAGAAAAAAAAACATACTCAGAAAATAAACACTAAACACCAATTAAAAATACTTCTGAATATTAGAAACTAAAAATCTAGGGAAATGGGAGTTTGAGTCAAATTTTATTAATATATTACTCTAGAGATTAAACACTCCTGGTCCCAAATATGAATAAAACAGAAAACTATCTTGTAACTTTCTAAGTCTACTATTTGTCCATCCATTGAATATTGTCCCATCTAATCTCATGCTTCTACTATGTATCTAAAGATTCTTGATAAAATACAAAAAAAAGAACCTGTAATGTTATCAGTCCTGACCTGGCATCTCGGCTTTGATCACTTTCCCACTGCTATAATCTAGCTTTCCTGTGCCTTTTCTATAAATATTTTCAAGGTAATTGTCTCCCCTTTGGTACTTTGACTTTATGAACTTAAGCACAGTACTAGACTGGCTACTAGGTCTCCTTTTACAGTTGAAATGGCTAGATGTAATCATAAGTTCTATGCTAACAGTTTCTTCTACATCAGTTCTTTCTTGTGAAACTTCTTCTGCTTCTTTCTTTCCAATCAACTTAGATCTTTAAAAATTTAAATGCAATGTTGTTCACCATTTTCTGTTTCCTTACTTTTTATTTATTTGTTGGCCACTCCCCTTAAATCCCCCCCCCCTCAAGATTCTTTCCCACTCATTAACCCCCCTTGCATCCTAGTGGCATTATCAACTTGTTTGAGGTGAAATAATAGAATAAGAAACAGCCAAATTATTTCTTATTTTAGTTTTTCCTTCACACACTGATAACTAAAGCATCTCGGCCAAAGCCAGTCAGTTGTCAATGACAAAATAATTAAAATTACCAAATAATGAATGGAAAAATAATTTTTGGGAACTAAATGACATTTTTTTTTTTTTTTTTTTTTACAAATCGACCAGAATGTTCCTATAAACAGCTTTTGAAACAGCCAAAATTTATATATTAGATAGAAGTATTTTGGTTCGTTTTTGTTTTTATAAATTGAAATGCATCTGTTTAAAAATAAACAGCCAAATGCATGAAAACCTAGAAGATGTACAGATCTTTAAAATGTTTGAAACAAGAGACAAAAGAATGCATACAATGAGAGAAAGTATATAAAATATTTGTTTTTATCTAGATCCTAACCCCATATTTACAAACCTTAGCTTCATATTATACAAAGTTAAATGGTAGAAAATATGCAAATATCTCAGCTACAAAGTCATCACCAAGAGTCATGGGGAGAGCAACATTTATGAAAATGTTGCCTTTTTTTTTTTAAGGTTATGAATTTAAAAATGCCATTTGCGAGTGTATATACAGACACACATATATATGTGTGTGTATATATATATATATATATATATATACACACACATATAAAACAAAAAGAAAAACTTGTTTTTATTCAGTCTTTTTACAGATATATTTTATTTATATCTGAATTTTTACACACAAAAAATAAAGTTAATGTTCAATTTAAGGTTTGTTTTTTATTAAATTCAGCATTTACACACTTTTGCTTATTAGATATTAAATGTTATCACTGAGTATCCTCTATAATTTACCGTGACTTTTCAGTTAACCTGACGTTTTCTTATGTACTTTCTTAAATTTAAAAAGTTAAAAACTAATATTTTTACCTTTATTTATAAGTATGTTGCAAAATAAAATCCTAACATTTGCCTTGATAAAGTCAATCCACATACAAAACAAACTGGCCAAGTTTCCCTTTGGTCCTTATTCATGGTTCTTTTACAGATATTTCTTTTAGCTATATCTGAAATTTTAACACGCACTCTCTCACACACACTCGATAAGGTAAGAAAGATCAAAACTTAAGTATAAAGATTTAATTCAATATTACCTGTAATCAATTCCTATTATGACCTTATATAAGCTAAATTACTTATTTGCCCTCTCATATTTACCTCACACACCTACAAAAATTAAGCATGCAGTTTCAAATATTGTACGTGCCATTAAACTTCATATTATTACTCTTATTGCAGAAACTAAAAATTCATTGTCATCCAAAAGCATGCAAGAAAAAAAGTTTATAAATAGCAAAGGCAAGCTATTGCTACAACTGGCCAGCTTAACCAAAAATAGAAACCTGGCATTTGGCATCTCACCCCCACAACTTATTTCACTCTTTTTCTCCCTGGCATAAGCTTTTAGGGCATGAAATGGAGTCACGCTTAATACAAGTGATCACTTACACCAAAATAATAATTCAAAATGTAACAATCATGGTAATTTGGTCAGCCTGTTTTATTAAAACTAATTAGATAAAAAGATTGTTAAAATTAATCTTTCAAATATGCGGGATGGTAAGAGAATGTAGGTACCTCTACATTTTTGCTAAAAAACAGCATAGCATCATGAAAAAAGCCCCAAATTTAATTAAGAAAAAAAAAAAATGTTTTGTCAAAATGTTTAGATAATTATTAAAAGGAAAGACCAAAGTATTTTTTATTTTGTAATCCTTTCTAACATGCTCAAAACTTTGGTTAAAAATCCTGTTTTCTATTTTGGGCCAGTGTGAGACCATCACCTTTGTTTCCGTTGAAAAAACGCAATTTGTAAATATTTGCAAAAATCAAATAATTGTCAGATTTTAATTAAACATTTAAGACTTATTCACAAAATTATTTATATATATATATATATATATATATATATATATGTGTGTGTGTGTGTGTTTGTTAACCCTCCACCTACCCAACTTAATTTCATGCAATTTCTAAAAATTAAATTGTCTGCAAACTTTGTTTTATTAGTTAAACACAGACCACCTTGGAGAATGTAAATCATTCACTCCCCACCACGCCCACCCAAATAGCTGCCATTCTTCACAAGTGGACATTTGTCATTTTTGGAACATTTCCTAAGTACTATGGTCTCGTCTGAAAGTAGACAGTCATAGGAATCCAAAACTGTTCTAACTTACAATCATTTTAAATTAATCAAAAGTTGCACATTTTTATATGCTCAATTCTGGATAGTTCTCAAAAAGATATTTAAAATATACTCAGTTACTTTCAGATGGTAATTGATCATTGCCACTTTTGGCACCAAATTTCAGTTTGCAACTTCACTTTTCTTGTATTTATCACAAAATCCAGACTTCTATACCAGTTATTTTTTTTTGGGGGGGGGGGGGCATTTTGTCACTAAAAACATCTACAGAATAAATCTAAATGGGTTAAGCCTTTTTCAGAAATTCTGACTTCACTGCAGAACAGGGTTTATAAATGTAAGCACTAATATTTTTTTTTTAATTAAAAAAATGGTAACTTTTGTTTTATTGTCTCTCTTAAGTACAACTAACATTAAAAACCTTTAACACTCTTTAATTTCTACTGTACTACTTAATTCCTGTCATGGTTGTTTTCTGTTGCCAAAGCAGGATATGATAACACAACTGCAAAATTCAAGCATGCTATCATTCATTTATCCGAGACACTTGCAGTGGCAGGATAAAATTTTTGCTTTGCAAGCAATAATCAACTCCAGAATGTTAAAGGTTAACTGTTCCATCATTGAACTTAAAATTATTCATAGGGCTACCCCACCCTACCTACACACATATATTCACTTGGCTGTTATAAAAGCACACTGAATTACCCAAACAAAATAGAAATCCAAGTTATTCAAGACTTAATGAAAAAATATATTTGTGAAACTAAAATTTATTGATCATTTTATTAAAGAGAAGAAAAAAAAAAAAATAGCCAGTTGAGTATCTGTTGCCAAGTGCATTTTAAAATTGAATCTGAAAATTTTCAAATCTGTTTAAGACTTATAAGCACTGCCTCTACCAAATGATTAACAATGCACTTAGCAATTTATTTAACCAAGTTTATAAAATGGTGAAAATTTAATTATAAATAAACACTACATAGTATTTCTTTCATATCTGATTCATAACCCAGCAAATCAGAGTTTATTTGTTTATACAGCATTTTTATTTAACAAGTCCATCCAACTATATTTTTAACAGGAGATATTTCTAGTGGCCAACTGGAGTGTAGGGGGTGCACCAAGCAGGTTGTTCCACTTGTTTACCATTTTGTATTCAAATTTCATATCTGACAAGTAAAGCTGGGTTTCTGGTTTCAGAATGAGAAATATATGCGAATTTATGCACCACAATTTACAGTAATTTTAATAAAATTTACCATTAAAAAGCATGTATTTATATATGATTATACAAGGGTATCAGAATCTTTATACAAATGTGTTTACAAAGATTTTCAGAATTAAAAAAAAAATCTTTTTTTAAAATCTTATCAAAACAAGACTTTAGAAAATTGCTTGGCTGAAAACATTCTAGAGAATTTTAATTGAATCTCCCTTCACTCTTGTGTGTTTAGTACAAAGAAGCCAATCAAATTAACAAAAGTAATTAACAAATCCAAAAGACTTCTGATCTGAAATTTTAGGTCACATAAAAAAAAAATGAAAAAAATTTTTAAAAAAATCTTTTTTATAGAGATAATTTAATTTTCATCACTATAATTCAAAGGCTATTATTAGCATAGTTTTTAAAAGAATGTTTTTAACTTGTTTTTCCCCCCTCCCCAAGACTGACTTATAAAATAGCTGATCTTAGCCAGATAAAATAATGCTGGCAAAGAATTCAAAATATTGCAAGCAAGCAGCTTTGATTTTCTATATTTGTATTCAATGAATAATTCAACACAAAAAGAATTCTTTTGTCTGTCTTTGAGACAGAAGATTGAAACGACTAGCATATTTTTCAGGAAACTTTAGCAGTAATCTCAAAAACATTTTTTTTCAGTTAAGACCGTTTTAATTTTGGTTATAAATGATCCAATATTAAAAGTTCTGTAGTCCATCCAAAACAGATGCTACTTTTAAAGTAAGGAGATCAACATAAAGAACTTAAATATCACTCTTATCCAGTTTTTCTTCCTTTGAAAGCAGATTAGTAAAAAGTTATTTAAAATCATAAAGAATATCAACTGGACTTTGTAACCACCACCATCATAATTTTCAAGCAAGTTTTCAAGTAATCAAACTTATGAAAACAAGAAAATTCTTTTCAAATTGGATATGTTATAGTTTTTAGAATTTGATAAACCGATTAGCACAATAACTAATTCAGATCTTAGCCAAAATTGTGGTGGGGGAATTATATTACACTACATCACATTTTATTATGCAAACTGATGTTTTCACAATAAAATTGGTGTTAACCAATGGTGGTAATTTTTTTTCAGGATATGCTCGTGATAAAGACATCATAAGAAGGTATACAGAAATGAGAAGATATAGAAATTGCAATGGGTAGTAAATAGAAATTGCGATGGGTGATAAGGAAAATAAAAACCTCAAAAACACTTGGTAAAGCCATTGTGTAATAAGAAAATGCCTTATGAAATTGTGAAAAGTTGAACAATCAAAGAAATTGCAAACATTGGAAAGATAAGTAGAAAAACTGGTTTAAAGGCGGCCACAAAAAGAGATTTGAGGAAGATTAAAAGGGCTAATAAGCAAGAGAACTGGATTGACCAGCAAGAAAAGATTTGAATAAGTTGGAGTTGCAAATGAAAAGAGAAAGAAACGAGGCAAAATATTAAGAACTTTGGCTAAAGAAATGAAAGAAATCAAATATCACAAATAGAAATGTGTTAAGTTGTAAAAAGTACATGAAAAGTGTTTTCTAAACAGTAAATTTTATTGATGAATGTAGAGCTGCAATGGATGGACCTCAAGACTGGTATAGAGATTGGATCTTTTATGAAAATAGTCAACCAATATGACTTAGAAACAATGTATTTACAGGTAATTATTTGGGATTCATGCTTTAAGCATTAAAAAGCAGATTACAGTATTCAGATAAATGAAACATTAAGTTTTTGGACAAGACTTTTTTTTTTTAATAGTTCAGGTCACAAACAACAATCTTTACGCTAAAGATTATATTTATTCAAGATAATGTTTCTTAACATTCTTCTGCAAATTTAACTTGCCCACTCTGCCAAAAATAGTCTTAAATCTAATGGAACTGCAGCCTCTCCAATAAGAGATCTGTAGCCTATCATTAAAAAAAAAAAAAAAAAAAAAACTATATATAAGCAAAAATCTCAGGGAAACAATAAAAAATGTGCTGCGATAAGTAAATGACTGATAAAGGTTAAATTACCAGCTGGCCCCATATTTGGGTATCTGAGATATTGTGCTAATCAAATAGATATTTTTCTGGCCTGTATCTTTTAGATTTATTTATAAATAAAAATCTACATTGAACTTTGTTTACATAAGAAAACTTGACATTCTCAAAAGTAGTTACCAATATTTCTTTCTAAATAAACATATTATAAACTGCATCCAGAAAATAATGATAATGTTGGTTAGTTTAATATAAATTTTATTGAGAAAACATTGGTTACATAACAAAATTTGACTAAAATATAAACAGATAAAACACAGACAACTTTTTCCCAAGTTCTTTTAAAGTGATCATTTTCTAAATAGCCAAAAAGAAGTCATACCCAAAAGTGAAATTACAAATCAATTTTTTAGAATGTAAGATGATTTGAATCTTTGAATTTAAGATAGTTAAGTGCCATACATGATACACGCTTGAGCAGAAGAATATCCTGCAGTAGGTTGCCATTACTTTCTGTGGTAGACTGGTTGCCAACCAAGGCTATAGAAACCAATCTGCCCTGTTATTTAATACATAACTGGAGGGAAGAGACAGATTAATACCTTTCCCAAGGGTATTTGCGTGTAAGTGAATGCAAGGAATTCAACTGGAATTCAAATGCAGCTCCCCATGTGCATTGTTGTGCAGTGGATATCGACTTGCAACGACAAATCGGGGAGCCGAGTTCAAATTCCAGTTGAATTCCTTGTATTGACTTATGCACAAATACCCTTAAGAAAGGTATTAATCCATGTCTTCCTTCTGGAATTCTTTATTGATTAAATAATAGAACTGACTGGGTTCTATAGCCTTGGCTGGCAACCAGTCTACCACAGAAAGCAATGGCAACCTACTGCAGGATAATCTTCTGCCCAGTCAGTCATGTCTCGAGAGAGACATGATCACCCAAAGCGTGTATCACATATGGCACTTAACTGACTGATATAAAAAAAAAAAAAAATCAAACCTATTTTAGCTTGCATATTTAAAGCAAACTGTTCACAATAACTGACTTAATTGAAATAGCTAATATATTGCTTTGAACCATAACAATTGTCCCCAAAGAGGGTTTTTTTCATAATAAACAGGCAAGTCGCTTAGAATCAGATCTTCATAACTAACAGGAATGTCCAATCACTGATTCTTACAAAGTATCCTGTTGACAATGCAAAAAAAAAAAAAAAAAAAAAAAAAAAAAAAAAGGTGAGTAATTGTTGACTTACCCAGATTCAGTAAGATGGACCAAGCATTGAACATTGAAAATATTTCTTACAAAAAGTTTGTCTCTTTAACTGAGCAGATTCACGCCAATTTTAAAAACTTTTTTTTTTTTTTTAAAACATGTTTTGGGTATAAAACCTAAATGATTTCACTTAGATTCTTTTTGTTTTCATCACTTTTGTTATTAAATATCCCACAATAGATCTGCCAAAATTGGTGAAATATTGTAAGAACCTGGATGTTTTTTTTTTGTCTTAGTAAATTGTTTTCTCTTAAAAGAACAAAAACATGTCACAAACTTTTTTCCATTTTATCATACTTCTTAAACTTAAAATTATTCTTGATATATATATATATATATATATATATATATAAAAAAACTCAAAACAATTTTTTATAGTCCACAGAAGAGACAATTAAATCAATGTCAGTCAGTTAAGTGCCATACGTGATACACGCTTTGGGTGATCATGTCTCTTTCAAGACATAACTGACTGGGCAGAAGATTATCCCGCGGTAGGTTGCCATTGCTTTCTGCAGTAGACTGGTTGCCAGCCAAGACTATAGAACCCAATCTGTCCTATTATTTAACCTATAACTGGAGGCAAAAGACGGATTAATACCTTTCCCAAGTGTATTTGTGCGTAAGTGAATGCAAGGAATTGAACTAGAATTCGAACTTGGCACCCCAATTTATTGTTCTGAGTTGATATCCACTGCACCACAACGCACATCCTTATCAATGTAGATAATAATAAAAAAGGGGTAACTTAGGTTGTTTCCCTTAGATCATGCTGCTATAAAGTGGGGGGGAAGGTTAAAGTTTATTTTTTGTATTTTGTAGAAGTTCGATAGGTTAATTTCCAGTGATGAAGCAGCAGAAATTAGTGTTGCCAATGTGCAATGGCTCAATCTCAATAGTTACTCATTCAGTACTGAACAAACATAGTATTGCTTACATTTCTTTTTTTTTTTTTATCATCAAGCAGGGAAGAGGAGGAGAGAAAAAAAGAGAGGATCTATATTAACCATATATATAACTTGCTATATAACTAATCCTAACTTTAGAGATATCAGGCGTACAAAAAGTTAGGTAATATTTTTTGGCTGTAGAGTGCAAAATAAATCCAAAATTTAAAAACAAATGGTGACCAAAATTTCATTATTAGAGGTGTTTGAAAGAAAGTATTATCAAACGCTTTACAGAGATTACAATGTGAAACAATTGCTTCTGATTGAATAAATGATGCCTTCAGTACAAGAAGGTACTTTCCACCATGTATATGAAAATCAGTTAAATGTAAGTGTTTGTATGTTAAAGTAGATGCTTTCAGCTTCCTTTAAAGAAAAAAAAATTAAGTGGTTATCTCAAACAGATCAAAAGTTATGGCATTTCAAAAGTCAAACTTTAAACATGATTTTCTTATATTTTCATTTTATGGCGGAAAAACCTAATTCTAAACGCCTCAAATAGCCCTTTTCTTTCTGCTGTCCAAGAGATATTGTGTGTGTTTGGAAAAACTATTTTACTCAGTCATGAACACTAGAAAGAGAAGGTGATTCAAATAGAAACTAGTTTCGTAATCTCTGGAAAACTTTTTGTTTTATTGGAAATAATGCATGAATGAGTCATTTAAGTTGTGTAAATTGTGCTTCTGGCACCAAAATATAAGATTGGATGTAAAAGAAAATTAATTTTTCATTAAAATTCTGTAAAAAAAAATTATATATATATATATATATATATATAAAAACGCTTTAGTATTGAGCAGATAAAAGAATGTTAAGAAATAAAACACTGGGAGTGAGGAATATATTGTTATTTTGCACCCTGGCCAATATAAGAGCGGGGAAAGCCCTGGACTCTCATTGCAATGGTGGTGGTGGGAGAGTAATGATAATGGTGCTGCTTTGTGAAGCCCTTCTCCGAGTATGTTTGCAAGCAACAGTGTTAGAGCCAAAGGAAAATAAAAAAAAGTTTAAAAAAAGTAAGACGAGCTCACCTTCACGTTTCATTCCCATTGCCAAGCACTTCATATACCTACAGTATTGGCACCTGTTCCGTTGTCGTTTGTCAATTATACAGCTTCTGTCATCACGGCAAGCATAGGTAAGATCTTTACGCACAGTTCGCTTGAAAAAGCCTTTACAGCCTTCGCAACTGTAAAAACAAAAGAAAAAAGATTTACAAAGATTTTTTTTAATTTACTTATGCAATTTTTGCAATGAAAATTATTTTATAATACCTTTTAATTTTCTTTTCTTTTTTTACTGAATTGATGTTTGTGACAGTTACCCATTATTTATTACATAAGAGACCAAGCTTACATTATATTTGCTCATCATAACATAAAATTATCTGTTATTACAGGAAAAAAGATAAAAATTATATATAACAATCATAGTTACTAATTTTAAATTTAAAGCACAAAACTTATTTATAATAAATATTCTCATAAGACTTAAAAACCAAGAAAATTCAGCCAATTGATGAAAAATATAAATGAAATATTAATCCACCAATCATCTTAAAAAGATTAAACGGATGCAAAAGCAAAATTCTCTACAACAGTCCATTCCTTAATCATCTGAAACCTAACAGAAAAAAAATTTATTAAGTCTGCTGTATGTGAAAGGCTTCTGAACATTCAATGTTACAAAATAGGTCTGGTCACCACAAACTAACATCTTGTTGTAATCAAATTGATTGAAATATGGCATAACAAATTAAAATGATTAAAGCGAAGTAACCACTCCAAGAACTGAGAGCAGACAATCTTTATGCAATTCTAGTCACACCATATTGCTCTACAAGAATGGCTTCTCTCTCTCTTTAATTCTACACTTAGAAAAAAAAAAAAAAAAAAAAAAAAAAAAAACTAGTAATAGTTAATTTAAATGACATGAATATTTTAATTTTGCTGGCTAGACAATGAATATATAATAATATATTGCCAACATAAGTTGGCCCTTAGCATTACTTCTCTTCTGCATTCTTTTTTTGAGGCCTCTCAATTGCAGTTTGCTTTCTGCTGCCATAGTAGGAAATATCAACACAACCATGAAATTCAAGCAAACTATTGTTCTGTGATTAGAGTCCCCTTCAGAGACAGGATAAACTTTTTGTATGCAAATGAAATCACATACAGTGTGATAAAGATTCAGGGTCAGACATTGTACGATGCAGTGTTTATCACCATTTTTTTTTTTTTTTTTTTTTTACTTCACTTCATTTCACATTTGTTGAATAACTAAAACTGTGTGGCAGACCTTAAATTTTAATAAGGAAAAGTTAGTCATAAAATTTAAAAATATTAAATTTTGGTTTAGCATTCCCAAAGATTAGCAGCATAGTTTTCATTTAGAAGGATTTAAGAAGAATTTAATTTTATTATTTTAAGAGAAGCCGGTTAACGTTTGATTTAAATCCCTCGACAAAAGAAAAAGAGAAGGATAATCTACTCCTTAAAGATTAAGGAATTTAGCATCCAGTTTAAAATACCAAATGACAAAGACTTGATTTAGACATGTTGTAGAGTAAATAATACACACCTGGTAACAAAAACGAAATAAGGTAGACATCTTAAAAGAAAGAACACCAAGTTAGTCAAAAACACATTGGAGTCAGTCAAGAGTATTTCTAATAGACATCACTGCAATTAGCCTAAGCAAAGAGTTAAAATGTTACAACTGCTAGAAATGAGTTATAAGTTAAAACAACAAGGAAGCTGTGTGTTTAGTATCTCTAGCTTAAAAAAAAATTTATATAAAAATGCTACATAAATTACTCTTCTGTTAACTTAGAGCACATTAGTACAGCTGAACACTAATTGAGAAATACTGGTATAAGGAGTTAAATATTTGAAAGTATAAAAATTTTTAAAATCCTCTATAGCAAAAGAAAGACTTTAACAAGCTGTTACCAATTTTAGTCAGTGTTGGATCATGACTACAGTATAGACTGTAGATGTAGTATCTAGACTCATAAGAAGCAAAAAAATATTCACTTTGCTACTACTATGAAACAAGAATATTTAGGAATCTTAAATCTGTTTCAAGAAAAACCTACCCCTTCCTCTTTCCCAACTCAAGAATTTGGAAAAAGTTATATCCAAATCTTGCAGTGTCAGTATAGAAAAGATTATCCTGAGTGACAAGAGTAAATATAAACAAAGACTTATTGAAATTAGAAGCATGTACTTTGTTTACTATAAGTGTCAAAGTTGCAAAATAGTATAAAGAACAATGATAGATTAGACATGAACAGAAACATTTTAAAAAATTATGCAATGAAATAAAAAACATGTTCTACTTCAAGATAAGATTTTTGGTTTTCTTTACAATATCATTAATAGTGACTGATTAGTTTCAGTATGATAGTAAAAAGTCCTTGAATTTATGTCTCAACACTAAGATTGAGCCATTGGTTTATTTACTTTCTCTTATTCTTCTCAATTATACTAAAATACCACAAACCTACATTGTGTGTGCGTGTGTGCACGCACAATGTATACAATGGGTGCATGCTGAAGTGGTTAGAACATTCATATTCGAATGTCAAGCCTTCAAGATATTTCAGTAAAAGCCTTGCAGCCCTGACTAAGTTGATGAAAAATCTGAAAACATTAGTGCAATTGATATATCTAAAAAAACAACTGAAAATCAATTCTTACAAGTTAATTTTATATTGGACAGACAAACACACAAAATTTCTCTTTCAAATGACACCAAATTTAGCTGCCTTGGAGTTACTGGTGATGAGATTTGGCACTGGAAAGCTACAACTTTATAAAAGTTGTAGATTTTTGGTGCAACTACTTGGTCAGGTGATAGCTGTATGTCATAATACACTGCCACCCTCTTGCAGCACATTCAGGTGAAACTCACAGGAACATTTACACACTTCAGACCTTTAAAAAAAGGTTTGATAAGGCAAGTGATATATATATATATATATATATATATATATATATATATATATATATATGTGTGTGTGTGTGTGTGTGCACACACGCAAACTGTTGTGGTGGGTAAATTGACGCCATTTCTTTCTTTTAAATTTTGTGCCACAGTATAGTAGGTGCAGTTGCACACTGCCTATGAGAAAAAGAGCACCGTAATGCAATTCGGTTCATCAGAAATTTGGAAACAGCATGTTGTACTGCTTTGCATTGATGCTGGAAGCTCCAATACAAACATTTCAGAATGTTTGGGTATCAATCTTAGGACAGTGCAGAGGATTTGGAAAGAGTTGGATGATATATTCAGTTGACATCATGGTGTTAGGAATGATCCCTAGTAATGGCAACGTTATGCTTTCCATTCATCTTCCTACAGGGTCTCATACTCAACACGAAGGCCTATATCAAGTGCCTTGAGGAAATAGTGCTGTCCTGGATCAATAAGGTGGCTGCTGGAAAACCCTACATCTGGCAACAGGACTCTGCGCCAAGCCAAATAAGAACCCAGTCATGACTGTCAGACAATTTTTTTTGACCACATCACCCCTTACACCTGGAAACACCTTTGATTATTAAGTGTAGCCCATAGTTAAGCGAGAGACCAACAAAACTTCTTGTAATGTCAAAAACAAGGAGACTGTCCAGAAGAGTTACAGGAGATTATGAAATCATCTGGAGGGCACAATTGAAGCTAATGGCCACTTTTTTAATATATCTACTCTTTATTAAGATATTTTTGCTGTTAAAATGAGATGTGGTGTTTTCATTTTTGTGTAATTTGGGGGATAATTCATCCGTCAAACTATATATATGAAGCACAATTTTTTTTTTTTAAATTGTACCTAATTTGAATCTTAGTATTTGGGTTAAACTCCTACTGATGGATGTAAAAAGCAATACCTACATAAAATATTTTTGGAAGTAAAGCAAATCCATAATACAAAACTAATAATAAAAATATTAAAAAATATGTAACAGAAATATTCAAACTGGCAAACATTTTTTTTTAAGCCAGGTCTTTTTATGATGGCTTTTCAGATATTTTTCTCCCTTTATATCTGAACTGCTATGACTATTCTTTGGGGAAAAAAAAAAAAAAACACATAGGGTAGTGATTGCCATGGGTAGTGTGAATTGGTTTACCTATCATCCAGTTCAGACTCCTACCTGTTCCTTTAAACACAAGCATAGGTTTATCCCATGTTCTCTATTTAGGATTGTGTCTCCAGTTACATGTAAAGTCTTTTCTTTTTTTCATTCTCTTTCACTTCAAGTAGCCCCTTGCATCTTAGTAGCATATCACCTTGTTTGGGGTGTATTTATGTAAAAAATAAATAAACAAAATAGAAATAACACATGTATATAATTTTAAACTTAGAATTATCCATCTCCTCAAATAGTTGCACCCACAATGGATAGTGCCCAGTCTGCCTTACTATTTATTCACAACCAGTGGAGAAAAGATAGGGTTAGTACCTTTCCCAAGGGCATCAGTACAAGTAAACAAAACAACCACTCCTAGAACTTGAACACAACCACTTTAATTTTCCACACATTGAAAGAGTAGTAGTAATCCCTAATTTTGTCTAAGATTTACATTGATATTACAACTATAATGTAGAATCATGAACAAGATCCTTAGTATTCTATTACTACTGCAGTTTGATCCTCACCAGGAAAACTCAAACATGATATAGTACCAAACATAGCCAAGATACACAAAGTACATGTACTGGATATTCAGAAATATTTTTTAATATCTTGTTTCCTCTAACTTCTTTGAACAAGATTTGATTTTTTTTTAAGAAAAAATAATCCTAGTTCCTCCTTAATTATTTAAATTTACATTCATAAAAACAATAATCAAAGTGCATCAAATTTTTGTAATTATGAGTTTAAACTAATTATTCCAGACTGCTTCAGAAACCTTCAACATCAGCCTCTCAAAATGAAAAAAAAAAAAAAAAGGCTGCAAACTAATAATCAAAGATATTCAGGTCTTCAATGATGCAAAGATGGAATTGGTTATTTGTTGAACGAGCTTTTCTGAAAATGTCAGAAGCGAAAGAAGTGGCTTTGACACTTGGACTCAATTGAGTGGAAAGACTCGCTGAAGGAGGCAGAACTGCTGATTGGCATCTTGGCTCCATTTCTTCCACTTTGGCTTTTCAATGGTGCCACGTTTTTCTTGTCAAGTGGCGGGTGAAGAAACTCTCTGAAGAATCCTCTTATCATTTGGGTCAATTCATTGATGAGGATATTTACCTTCTAGGTTAGTTTTCATGTTTTTTGTTTGTTTTTTTTTTCTTGTCAAGTTTGATTTTTTTTTTCCTGCTTCCTCTTGCCTTTCTAATATGCATTATTTAGGCATACCACTTCAGAGAATATATTTATACCATTGCTTATCAAATATATGAATTGCAAGCCCAAAATCTGGATGCTTGACCACAGCCTTGAAATAAACACATTTGTCAACAGATCTAGTGTATTTCTCAGCTTATCAAATAACTAAGGTGCAAAAATAACCACAAATCTTTATTAATATTATTTAAATTTAAATTCCAATTTAATTGTTTTGGGGTAAGAAGAAAATAAATAAGAAGAAATTAATACCAATGAACAAACCATATTCAGCATAAAAAAGAAAAGATATGGCAGTAAATGTTGCTTATGCAGAGACCAAGATATAATAATGGGTCAATCATAAGCAAATACAGTCAATTAGCTAAGAGTCTAAAAATAGACAAACCGAATATGTAATGTGATCCACAGGGAAATTTGTAAACAACTGATTTGACCATACAAACCAACATATGCAAAAAAGCTGCCTTAAAGAATTGACAAAGTAGAATTCTAGGAAACAGATCACCTACTCTTTGTCAGAAGATGTATATTAGTTGATATTGCTAATCAAGAAGACTAGAGTAAACAGACAGAAAAAATAACAATTATACAATATTAATGAGTGGGCCCATGCAGTAAAAATTGACGGTAAATACTTATACTGATATGCCATCTAAAATGAGGGCAACATATATATATTGATGTACCTACTATTGAGTATCTTTCATTAAGACATTAAAAAAAATTCACACCCGTGAGCAAAACAGGAGGAGATATATATATATATATATATATATATATATATATTTTTTTTTTTTTTTTTTTTTTTTTTTTCCCACAATTAGCTTTAGTTTTCTTGTTCCATAACTAAACATTTTATCAGAAATACTTGATGCAAAACTTTACAGTTTGTATTCATTACTTAGAACAATACAATCACATATATTATGAGAATACATGATTATAATAAAAAAAACCAAATGTGAGTAATCAGGAATTCAATAAGTCTTTTTTTTTTTGTTAGAGGAATTCAAAATTAGTTTTAATGTTCTGAGAAATTTGGCTATCAACATTATATTTTTAAAAAATACACAAGTTTTGTACAGCACATATGTTAACTAATTATTTTTGGACTTAGCATCCAAAAATTAGCACATTGGTTTGCACCAAAATATCTAGGCCAGTGTAATTTATGCTATAACGACAAGACCTCATCTTATGGCCGTTTCTTTACAGTTTTTGACAGGTTAAGAAATAATTGATAAAGGTCATCGTGCTTGTGTATATGAAAGGAAGCATTTTAATAGATACTGTCAAAGCCATAAAGTAGAAATGAGTTTCTGAAGATGGTTTTAAATAAGCAACATCGGAGAAAAACCCACCCTTTCTTCATTGCCCCCACATTCAAACATTATGGTATAGTTAAAAAAATTTTTTTTTGTTTTGTTGTTTTTTGGGGTTTAATTTTCAATCCTATTTACATAAGATTTACAAACAATTTTGTATAGAGTTCTTTAGGAATTAAAAGAAGTCTTCTGTTATATCTAAGCAATGGCAATGAAGATCCTAAGTGTTCCAATTCCTCAAGACATTTCACAACACATACATATCTACAGACTGATAGGATTATATAATCAGACGAGCATTCTCACAGGTTACAGGTGAGTAAATAGAAATGTTAGATTCATTCCACAAAAACTCTAAAAGGGTAATGAAACCTATTGTAGTCTATTTATCCAATTTTCATTTTCTTATTGCTCTTAAAACAGCCAAATATCATGATATACATGATATATTTATATAGATACCTCCAGATTCAAAGGTTTAAAATGACTTTTTTAAAAGTGAAAAATTTTAAAGCTTTTATATTAGTTTTAATTTCAAGTTAATAAAATAAATTTAATATTTCCAATAAGCAAAATATTTTGCTGTATTTCAAAAATAATTAAAATTGATTGGAAGGAGTTTTCATTTTTAAAATTCCAAAAATGTTTTTATTTTACTGCCTTTTTTAGCCAAGGAATGTAACTATTAAAACATCTTCCAAAAATAAAATATACTTTTCTGAATCTTTATTTGAGGAATATTAGCTGACTTAAAGTATAATCAATCTAATATGAAAGAAACTATTTTAAGTTTAAAATATTGCAGAAATACATTTTTTTAACAAAACAGTAGCTGTAGCTACTTATTTAAGTTGTGGACAGCTTGATGACAGATGGATGTTTATTCAATGTTTGTTTTGCTTTTTGGAGGGGAGGGAGCTTATCCATAAACTAATTGAATTGAGCGCTTTATATAATTTTTTAAGTACTCAGTAATCTTAAAAATTTAAGAAAACATTCTCGTAATCTAATATTTTACTGATTTAATTTACTATAGTTATTACTATTTTCTGACAGTGTGTATGAACATCTTATCTATAAAAATTTGCACGTTAATATACCTATCGCCTGGTTCACACTCCACCCACGTCTATTGAACAGGTTAAGAGGCTCATCCCTTGTTTAGGATGTGGTTTCCGGCTTTCTCCTTTCCAATCTTTTCACTATTACGTAGCCCTCTGCACATCAGTGGCGTTACCACCTTGCTCGGGGTGATACGATTAAAAAAAAAAAAAAAAAAATACGCGAAAAAGAAAAAAAAAATCAAAATGCTTTTAAAAATAATGGTGTTGCTTATTAGTAAACAGGGTTTTTACTTAATATCTAAAAGAGCAAAATTAATACAAAATTTTAAGATTTAAAATTTAATTATTCTAATTAAATTTTTTTTTTAAATTCTGGCAAAAGTTCATTTCATCAGAAAATATTTTTTCTTAACACAATAGGATCCCTAATACATCTTATTTATAAAAAGCAATTAAAATGTTTTCTAATTAAATAATGTTTTAGTCTTATTGCATATTTTTTTATTTTATGATTCAAAGCAGATTTGTTTTGGTAAATGGTATTTGTGCTTTGCTTTTTTGCAACAATCAGGATTTAAATTCTCCAAAGAGTTCTGCTTTAACTAATATAAATATTTAAGGAAGTAAAAATTTAATTTCTTGAAATTTCACAAAATTAATTTTTTTTGGACACACACACACACACACAGATGTTAGAAAAAAAAAGTTTTCATTTCCAAAATAATTTCATTCATTTCTGAATAAATTTTGAGTTTCCTTAAAATCCAACAATTTTTTTTTTTTTTTTGATTTTTGCAAGGATTTCTAAATCTGCAATTTTTTTTTACCACAAAAAAAGATCCTAAAATTTCCTATACTAATCTAACCCAAGCAGATGCAGGATAAACAAGATTTTTCTTTAACCAAAATTTAGAACATGATACAAAGGATTGAAAAATTTAATTAAATAAAGACAATTCTTTGATCTTTCCTCTTAATAATAACGAAGTTCTATTCCATAGTAAGCCATATATTAGATATAGACATAGAGAGCAGTAGTAAACAAGCCAGTCCTACAGATTTTTTAATAGAATGAATTCAATTCTCACTGTATAACATTATTTTCACCTTGTGTCAGACTAATTCTCTAAATATGAGAAATACATTTCCTTATTTTCAAAATGTAGACATTCTTCTGTTTGGCTAAGATGCCCAGATTTACAGAGATCCCCAAATTCAACATAAACCAATGCACACATCCAAAAAGATAAAAATTCAAACTAAATTGGCAATCAAACCAACAACAGGAACAAGGTAAACCAATTATTTTTTCAGGTGTTTCTGCTCAGAGGAACATTTATTTTTAATTACTGCTCTTCACTTCAAAAATGGAAAGGTTTATTTAGAAAAAAAGAAAAAAAAAGAAAAAATATAAAATTATTTTCAAGTTGAATTATAAATAATGAACAGTTAAATCGTTTATATATTTTGGAAATAAATTTCAAATCGTTTATTCCACTTAATTTCTTACTTCCACAGACAAGAGAACATTCGACATCTTAAAAAGAATAGATTTTATAATACATTTTTGGAATAGCTCCTCACATAAATGATAGAAACTATTTTCCATTTTAGATGATTCACTATTCATTCAGATTACAACTCTATTTTTAAGAAGTCATGCTGGCTTTGTAATTTGGATAATTCAATCAGTGTACATGATTTTAAAGTTAGTGCTGATTTCATAAAATTTCAACTTGTAAATTGTAAGTATGGCTGGATACGCAATGCACGCCTTGGGATTTATCAGGATTAATGTCTTATTTTCAAGCTGTTCTCTGCACAATGCTTCTGCTAATTCATTTTCAAGTATTCAGCTCAGTATTTGAAAAATGTAACATTTTAAAAATAAAAACTAGGACACATCCACATTAAAGAATCAAATATACATACACAAATGGAGACTTAATTGAATTTGAAATTTCATCTTTATAGCTATTTCTTAATATTTTATTGTTTTAGAGTTTATCAATAATCCATTAGCTCGTCTAGTAAGAATTTCTCTTTTATGCTACTTTAACTTCCAAGAAAATGCATCAATCTTCTGAAAAATTATACCCCCCACTGTTGCATATCCATTACATGGATCATTGAATAATTCTTATTCAAAGAGCTGTTTTTGTTTAAGCACTTAATAGTTCTTGCTTAAGATATATGTTTTGAATTCAGAGCTGTCCTCCTCGTCCTAGACTGGTTGCCAACCATGACTAGAGCCTGGTATGCTATTTAATCCATAGCAAGGGAGGGAGAAAAGATAAATTCATACCTTTCTCAAGAATATTTGTGTATAAACAAATGAAATGAACTCAGCTCTCCAATTTCTCATTCCAAAGCCACTATACCTTACACCACCCACACAGTAATATCACTGTGTGGGTGGTGTAAGGTAGTGTGGCTTGGAATGAGAAATTGGTGAGCCGAGTTCATTTCATTTGCTTAACACCAATCAAATAGGACAACTTACAAATCTGGATTCAAAAATGATCTAGCTTTGTGCCAAAGTTGGTTTAAGGGTTAATATAGAGAAGCTATTTCCAGTGCACAGTGGCAACTTGACAGGTTATTGTCCACAGATAGGTTACAAGAATTAACTTATTTTTGGCTTCCTCTCACATTATTCTATAGTGTAGTGTTAGAAAGACAATAAAATAGAGAAACCTTTTAGGCTTCACAATGATTTCTTGCCAGGAATTCTAATACATTTAAATGAAGAACTAAATTCCATTCTATATCTTGGAATAGAGTTATTACTATGAGGTTTCCAAAGATGCTTGTTTTAAGACTATGTTCCCATTCCTCTCCATTTAAACTTAAAACTAGTCTGCAATAAGTGAATATACTCAATCTTATAAATTTCGTTACACATCTAATTCATTAGCTGAACTAATTTTGCATTTCGGTTTAATTTCAAAATGGGTCAAGATTACTATTTAACTATTTATAATGAAACAGCTTAATATATTTTTTAAAAATACTTTTGAGGTGTGTATGCACATAGGAAATACTGCATGGTGACTAGTAGTTTAACACCTTAAACAATCATCAGACCATATTGTACTCCACTTTCTGTAGATGTAATATGAAACTGGATTTATAGGAAGAAAACCAGATTTTGACAGTTTTTTTTTAATATTTAATGTCTGCTATATGTTTTTTATATATATATATATATATATATATATATATTTTTTTTTAATCATATCACCCTGAGCAAGGCGGTAACGCCACTGATGTGCAGGGGGCTACATAAGAGTGAAAAGATTGGAAAAGAGAAAACCGGAAACTGCATCCTAAACAGGAAACAAGGGATGAGCCTCTTCACCTGTTCAACAAACATGGGTGGAGTGTGAACCGGGCGATAGTTTAGTCTATCTACTCCAATTGTATATATCTAATGTTTGTTTATAGTCCCAACAAAGAATTGTTTATTCATTATTTTTATATTTTTTTTTATTCATTTGTTGCATACTTCTTTAGTCCTAAACTTTGATACTTGCTATATGAAAGAGAGAAGACAAAAACAAGTTGGAAGGAAAGTAAAGGACAAAGGAATAAATAATAAAAGGTATGAGAGAGTTGTATTATTTAGTCCAAAGCATGCCCCACTTGCCAAGAAAATAGTGGCCCATAGCTCCATTTCCAAAGCATCCACAGTTTGGAGAAAATTGATTATCAAAGAAAGCTTATCTGCCAGTGATCTTTCACATCTTTCTTCAGCTTCCTGAAGTAGCTCAGAGATCAATTTCCCCCCAGGCAACAGTAGCAGATATCTATTAAGCAGGTGACATTCTCAAATTACTTCCCCCCCCCACACACACACACACACACCTTACTATTGACACATAAAATTGTCACCACATTGCACATTCTCAATTTTCTTACCAGCAACTCAAAGCAATAAAGGAAAGCAAAAAAAAAAAAAAAAAAACCATGACAAAGCAGATGTATTGTCATTTATTGTTTAAATTGCTTCCAGGAATAGATTAACAGTAGCTTATTCTTTTTAAATTTCTTTAAAAATAAAAATAAAAAAAAGTCTAATCATATAATAGGAGAAGAGAAATGTGCAAACTTTTTCCAAGATACTTTCACTGATATCAGCCAAATATTTGCTATCTTCACTTAAATGTTTTTTTTTTTTTTAGAAGAATTATTTATAAGGAAGGATAAATGAGCTACAAATAAAATTCAAACTAATTTATAAAATTATACAGACTTTATTTTACCATATTTAAAATATTTCTAATAGGATATTCTATTTTTTTTCCTCTTTAACTTCAAAATACTCAGGCTATTCAATAAGTCTCCAAACAATAGACACACTCAAGAGTGTGTATGTATGTATATTTCAAATTTATATTGCAAATAAAAAAAAAAATTAGGATGGTAGATATTTTTTGTACAAACAAATTACAGCTAAATTGGTAATGACAGCAAATAAATCACTTAAATTCAATCCTTAATGCTTTACTATGATGGTAATTTTCTAAACTCCACTTAGATGTGGTACAAGGCCAAAAGTATGGGGTACCCAGTGAGAATCAAACTCACTACTCAGTTGTAATAGGTGCTAGTGAGACAAGCTTGCTAACCATTACACCAGGACTAGATGCCTAATGCTTAACTATTATGACTGCGTTACACTTCAGTAAATATACATATGTTGCAAAATGTGTAGTGTATGATTGATTACCATTTTGCATATGCGTCAAATTTATTTTTAAGAAGTCATCACAATCCTAAGCCATGTATTTATCTTACAAAGACAAATCAATATACTTGAGTCTTCCAGAAATTCTCAAAAAGTAGACATCATGGCAAGTAAAGCTTGTCAGAAGTTGTGAACATTAGTTTAACCCTTGGATCAGATAATACATCTAAAGTAGGTAACAATCTAACCAGGTGTATAAGGAAGAAATGAAGGTTATAAGTTTCCAAAATATTATAGAGGTTGGGGGGGGGGGGGGGATTTATATATATATATATATATATATATATATATATATATATATATATAAATTCGTTACTGTCATTCACATGATATGTCTAACATGTTCCAATAGCAATGATCTGTCTCCCCCCCACCTACCTTTTCTTCTTCTTCACACACACAAATTTATTTTCCCAAGCTTTGATCTCACTGATAAGATGGGTGGTTAAATTTACGCCTCAAAATGCCATCCAATATAAGAAAATTTTAATTTCTATATGTAATACTAGCAGTATAGCCCAGCGTTGCTTGGGTGTAATGAAAGCTTTAAAACTAATCCATGGTCCTGGAGCTCAGGCTCTTTGGACGTTGGCACAAAAAACTAAAAAGCAATAGTTGTTTCCAGTTAAAGCAAAACCATAGACTGAAAGAAAAATGAATGGATGGAAGTCAAACTGATTTCCTGGTATCGACATCAAATAAGTTTTTTTCGTCGTAAACTGAATTTTGAAGGCTAAATAAGTCATCTGAGTAAATGGTATCATGGCTGAGACTAAGAACTACAATTATACCTACTTAGAGCCAAACCTGAAGCAGAAACTAAAATAAAAGGGCTGAAAAAAATACAGGCAGATAAACAGACACACACAAACATCTTGCCTTTTATATATATATATATATAAATTGATTTTTTGCACTATTGAAAGAACTGCAACCTTGAAACTTCTGAATATCGTTTCTTATGTCTTTGTCTATAAGTGTATCAAATTTGATTCAAATCAGACCACTCCTATAACCTGATTTTTTCGATTATCGATATTTATCGGGGGTACCTAGACACAAAACCTAGCTAAGAACACTCGCATACACTTATAGTACAACTGTGTAGATTTTCAAGAAAATTGGTTCAGCCGTTTCGGAGTCTATAGGTAATGAACACACACAAAGTTCCATTTATAAATAAGTTTATATATATATATATATATATATATATATATATATATATATATAGTAGCAAACATAGGCAGTTTACTTTAATACAACTGGGAAGAAATAGAAACAAAAAAGATGACCAACTGAAACAGAATTAAATCAAATTTAAAAAAAAAACAGAGAATAAAGCAACTGAATCATCATATATGCTATGCTTCAGTATCCTGTCTAGAACAAGGCCTAGCATATAAGAGAGACTTATAGGGAAAGAACAGACCTGAGGTTTTTAGGTTCCAAAAGAGTGTCCTTATGAGGACAACAAATAAGTAAATATAAAGAACAAGCAAAAGTATTACAATAATAATTTTTTAAAAGTCACAATAAATAACTAATACCCTAGTAAGGACAGTGGAATAAGACTCAATCTTTGCTTGTAAATTGAATAAAGTGTTTAGGCCAAAATTCCATGAACATTATTAAAGAAAGTAATAGGATCTAACAACCAAAACACTGTGACCAAAATGTGAAGAATACTTTGAATAAATGTGTACAATTATTCACTTTAAAATTTCAAACAAAAATAGTAAATCTTGTACAGAAGCTTATTTAAATCTGGCCCCTCACAAGTAACAGTTATTCATTATTGAATATAGGCAATTTCCCAAATAGATTACAGGTGCTTGCTTTAGTTTTAACCTTTTTTTTTTAACCTTGATGCTCTTGACCAAGAGTTGCTCACTTTTCAGCCGAAGTGTAAACCATAGCAGACAACAATGAAATGTGAGGAAATCAAATGAACAACACACCTATTTTCCAAACAACTTCCTTTCACCAACCTTGAAATGAAGGAAAAAAAGAAGGAAAAGCACATTGTCGTTTGAGTGTCTTATAGCACAGAGTAAAGAGAAAAATAATTCATTTAACTCTGTAACATTTTGACCCAGTGATTATCATTGTCAAATGGTGACATTGTCTCAATGCTCAATATCACAAAATGATTTGAAAAGTTTTAATCTAAAGAATCATTCTTCAACAATCAACTTGTAAAATTAATATTTTCTCTTGCTTCATTCAAGAGAAAAAAAATATATATAGGATGGTTAAACCACCACCCCAAAGGAATTTCATGCTGATAAAGGCAATGAAGTAGATGTTCTTATTTAGAAAATACTAAATTGTGTAATCTGTGATATAGGTAGAATTTTATTTTAATAATAAAATTCCCCATTTACACTAATGATTACATATATGGATCCCACAAATAATAAAGCTGGCTATAATCAGATATAAATATATATTCAAAGAGTTGTTCATATAATACTTATTTATGCTGTTTCAACCCCCACCAAAAAAAAAAAAAACATCTGCGAAACTTTAATTTTGATAGTATGCCTAATTAAAAAGTGTATACTTTATTTTACCAGCCCCACAGACAAAAAAATATTTAATAGTCCATGATAGGCAAATGTTGGTCATGGCATGTCAAAGTCATTCAAAGAACAAATAAATAAAATATTACCAACAAGACCTAAAAGTAGAAATTTTGATGATTTCAACTAAATTTGTGAATCTTAATTAAATTTCAATTCTGACATTCGGTCTGTGCATTAAGGTTATGTAGAAAATAAGCTTTACTACATGGTCAAATAAAAATAAAACACCACTATTTTACTGAAAGAATATATTAGAAATAACAGCAGTGATTTTTGCTAAGTATCAAAAGGGAGCACAGAGAGAGAGAGAGGGACGAAGGGAGCACAGAGAGAGAGGGACGAAGGGAGCACAGAGAGAGAGGGGGGGACGAAGGGAGCACAGAGAGAGGGGGGGACGAAGGGAGCACAGAGAGAGGGGGGACGAAGGGAGCACAGAGAGAGGGGGGACGAAGGGAGCACACAGAGAGAGAGAGGGATGAAGGGAGCACACAGAGAGAGAGGGACGAAGGGAGCACACAGAGAGAGAGGGACGAAGGGAGCACACAGAGAGAGAGGGACGAAGGGAGCACACAGAGAGAGAGGGACGAAGGGAGCACACAGAGAGAGAGAGAGAGGGACGAAGGGAGCACAGAGAGAGAGAGAGAGGGTGGAACAGACAAGAAAGCAGAGAATAAAAGTTACAAAGAAATAGAGAGAGAGAGAGTACATCAAGAAAGAGAAGACGTTAAATGCCCAGAAAGAAAGAAAGAAAGAGATTGAGGAGAAAGTAAATGAAAAATTTCGGACAGATTTTTAGTTTTTCTACTTCTAAGTTTGGCATTTCTCCAGCCATTTTGAAATGAAAGAAAACAGCAATGATTTCAAGCATATTCACAGTTATCTCTTACAAAGTAGGTCACAGAAAAGAAATATGCCACCCACACCTTTTTTCTTTTTTTTCCCCCTAAAAAAGAGAGTAAGAGAGTAAGAGAGAGAGAGAGAGAGAGAGAAACTATCAACTGATTAAAAAAAGCTGTCACATTCTTACCACCTATACATCCGGTTGTGGCTTTAAAAAAATAAATTAATGCTCAGATTATACACATGAGTAACGTGTGTACACAGTGGATATAATAAATACACGTTTGCGTTTATAGTTCGTATATTTTTGCAAAAATTATATACAGATAAGTAAGCATGTGAATCATAAAGATGCCTGTTCGGTATTTACATTTTTAGAAGAATGGTAGATCAATATCAGCATTTTAATTAATAATCTCCATGGAGTCAAGAGAAAAATACCACCGAGAAGGCGGGAGGGGGAAGCATTGAAAACCCCAAACAATATTGCTGACTAATTGATAGCATTAGCAGCTCAGGGAGGCCCTTAAGCTGTTTTGATAATTCTCTTTTTTCTCCACTTTATCTGTCCCCTTCCTTCTCTATTATATATTTTTTTTTCTTTCAAAAAGGAGATGCTAAATTGTTCTTTGTTGCACAGACAAACAATTGTTTTAACTTGCAGAAGGCCACGATAAAACTACTAAGACAGCCTTGCTTGAAAAATCTTTAAATTATTTTTGTAATTTTTATGAAAGAAAAGCTATTTCTTGTTTATTTTAGAGTAGAAACATGAAGAAAAAAAAAGTTAAAATCATTCTCATACGTAAATATATGATTAGCAAAATTACCAAAAAGACTTCATCACATTATGTTAAATATTTAAAATATGTATATATATTTTTTTTAATTCTGATCAGCAATTTTAATAATGCTGATCAAAGTAAAAGAATTTATCGAAGTCAAATTAAATGTTAAGTGTACTGTGTTCTTACGGTATTTTTTTTTTAATCATTTCACTCCAAGCAAGACAATAATACCACTAAAGACACAACTTTACATCTTTGTTGTAGAATAGATAAAAATAAGGTTTTTCTATCTCAATACTTTTGGTCAAAATTGAAATTTCAGTGTTAGAAATCTGATTTATCAAAGCTATTGGAGTAGATGGATTAAACTATCGCCCGGTTCACACTCCACCCACGTTTATTGAACAGGTGAAGACTAAGAGGCTCATCCCTTGTTCCCTGTTTAGGATGTGGTTTCCGGCTTTTCTCTTACGTAGCCCCCTGCACATCAGTGGCGTTACCGCCTTGCTCGGGGTGATATGATTAAAAAATAAAATAAAAATATAAACATCTTTACTGCGCACACATTGTAATGAATACCATACCACAACATTTGAAGTCTCGTTTGTTATTTCATATTTTGCTTTGTGATTTTAAATGTCTAATCATGGTTTGAACTTGGAAAGCAGAGTTCAAATTCCAGTTGAATTCACTGCATTCACTTACATGCAAATACCCTAAGGAAAGGTAATCGTTTCTTTTTCCTCCAGCTATGGGTTAAATAGTAGAATAGATTGGGTTCTCTAACCTTGGTTGGCAACCAGTCTACCACAGAAAATAATAATGGCAACCTACTGCAGGAAAATATTCTGCCCGGTCAGTCAGATCTCAAAAGAGACATTAAGCGTGTATCAAGTATGGCACTTAACTGACTGATATAAATATGGCTGGTGCCATTTTGAATGCTTTTTTTTTTTTGGCATATCTTTGAGCAGTTTGCTTTGAAACTTCATGTTAAAAAAAGTAAAAATTACTACTTTCAGGTTTTTGAGATTAAGTACAATTAGGTTGAGTTTTGAGTAATTTTCATTTTTTGGAACCAATTATAATGATAAATATGTCAACTACCCATGTTCTGAATATATCATAAAAAGGTAATGAAAAAAAGATTACATAGAACAATGTTACACACTAAAAGGTAATGGATTGACAAGAATGAATTTTTATAATCAGGCACTGAGAGGTATCGTCAGTCATGCTCTGGAATTGTTAGTTTTATGCATTTAGTTCTTAAAAATGCAATGAAAACCTAAATGTGCATTCATATGTCCAGTAGCTGCAATGTGTCTGTAAAATTTGGTTGAAATGCAACCAGCACTTGTTAATCGAAAAAAAAAAAAAAAAAAAATTCTCCACTTCCTTCATGAATAATAATGGCAACCTACTGCAGGAAAATATTCTGCCCAGTCAGTTAGATCTCAAAAGAAACATTATCGTCTAAGCGTGTATCAAGTATGGCACTTAACTGACTGATATAAATATGGCTGGTACTATTTTGACAAGAATTAACACAGTAAGAAAATTTTGGAGCTACTGTTGAGGTTTTTCTGCCCACCCACCATATTCACCTGATTATTACCTTTTTAGATTGCCGCAAGGGTTTTGATGAGAAAAGATTTCTCTAACTGATTCTAAAGTTTACTAAAGATTTCTTTAATCCGAATCTAAAGTTTACTGAAAAGTTTTTGTTTTTTTTACATCAAAAACCTAGTCTCATACTTAAAAGGTATCTAATATTACCTGAGCAAATGAGAAAAAGTCATTACAAATAATGATGAATATATAATTGGATGAATTGAAGAATAAAATTGATAAACAGAAACGGAAATTATATATGACAACCTAATACTTTGACTAAATTTTTTGAATAACTATCTTTTGATAGAAACAAAAGATCTTATTTTTTCACTAACCACTGAGCCATGATAGACATTTGTATCTATAAAATTTATACATAACAAATGTATAAAATATTAAGTGTTTTATAAAATGATACATGAAGCAGATTTGAAGTTTGTTTCCCTTCATGTGAAAATCTTCAATTACATTATCTTTTTATCCACGCGCACACACAACATATACATGCACTAAGTACGCAATATTAGGAGATAAGCAAACCGTAAAGAGTTTGGGGGTGGGTAGCATTCTTAGAGAAGTATTTTACAAAGCTAAACCTATTTATTGATTATTTATCTTCACAAAACAAAAGAAACAGTGTGTATTGATTGACATTTTATACTTCAGGCATATCATAAAATAGTCACAAAAGGGGGTTTAGTATTAAGAGAATTACTTAGATTGATATTGCACCCAAAAACTAGTCATATTCGTGAATCTGATAGAATTAGAAGAGAGCAAAAACTGAAGATGCAAAGTCACAAGACAATAAGTAAATTGTTAAGACAAATGAACTGTAGATATACACTTTTTAATTGGTAACATTCAGTTTTCAAAAATAACCAATTTAACACACCCTCAAAAACATCTATGAAGACCAACTAAAAGAATAAATTTATGGTGCATATTATCTACAGGGTTATAGAATAGAAAATATTTTCATTTTTGAATAAGCATGGCCTTTCTTTCAGTTTTTACAAAAGCAGAAATTCTTAATTCACCCAGTAGATTCACTTTCTGGAGATCATCCACTTCACAACTACAAACAAATACTGTTTATAGATAACTAGTAATTTGCAAAGAAAGGATCTCTATGATCACAAACTCAAGTTTTGTGCCATTCATATCTAATTTTAAGGAACCCATTATGTAACCTACTAGCTCTAGTGGCTCTTGGGCCTTGTATTGAAAGAAGAAGATTAAAAAAAAAAAAAAAAAAAAAATGATTTTATTCTTTGAAAACTGCCAATGAACACAATTTAATATTCAAGCTGAGTGAGTCTTCCTCTCCCCTCCATACACACTGCCTAACTGGTCAGTTAATTTTTATGCTCTGATATTTAGTGATAGGTGAAACTGAGAAAGAAAGAAAAAAAAAAATGAAAAGATCTCCAGTATCTTGAACAATCAACAAAGCATATCCTTCACTTCTCTCCACTACCCCCATTGAGTGGTTGAAGAGGAAAAACTGCAACTTTAACAGGTCAGCATAATATATGACAGGATGTATGTTGGTTGGTCAATTTCATAATCAAAAGGTTTTCTTTTTCTTTCATTATATTACAAAAAGCAATATAAGTTACTTAGCAGTGCCTATCTCTTTAGTATCATGTAACAAAAAGTTGTACAGGATTACATAACCTGACTGACCTCTTCACTATCAACCATTGTCGCATGATTATGTTAAGACCTTTGCTAAGATATCTGGTGATGGGACTAAGCAAAGAAAGCGGGTTTCATGCCTTGAGGCCAATATTGTGATTGGAACTCAAGCAAGCTCAAGATTCCATTTTCAATGTTAATAACCATTACACAACCTTGCATATCCATTTTAAACATAACCACACATACTTATTTTTATTCTTTTACATTCATATATTTCATCCCCAAGCAGCGGGTAGACATGTCTAAGGATATTCCTAGATATAGTCTTGGATATGAAAAACTAGATCAGAAAGAAAGGCCTCTGATTGAAAGATTACAGGTTTTGAGGAGCATAGAACCGCCTTAACTGTTGTTGTTCCCAGGTCTACCCTGAATTAGGGTGGTAAGATCTGTTAGAGTCCCAGTTACGGGCAAAGAATAAACTTCCAAACAAAAGACTATGAAAGTATAAAAATGTATTTTTTTAGTAAAAATACAAGCAATACATTTTCTTTTATAAAAAAAGCACTGGCAATACATATTTATAACAAAATGATCAACAATACATTTTATCTGAAGTTGAATGCATATAACTGCATTCAAAATATATTTAGTTGAAGTCAAAAAATTATCTTGAAAATATTTAGATTCAGCATTAAAAGACCCAGAGGTTGATATGCTAAAAAAAAAAAAAAAAAAAAAAAAAAAAAAAAAAAGCAGCCCTAGATATGAGGATATCTGCATAGATTAAATAAAGGTTTCAGTTCTGAATTCTCTGTAAGTTACTTAGATTGATATATATATATATATATATATATATATATATATATATATACCTGAGGGGGACCGGAGGGCACAATGATGACAGAAACAATAAAAAAATATGATGACAATAGAAACTGAGACAAAAAAAAAAAAAGATTGTATTTGGCAAAAAAGAATTACAAGAATAAGCTGACAAGAAAGCAATTTTTATTTTTTATTTTATGAAATATATTTGATAATAAACTAACTAATGTTGTTACTATCCAAGATCATTGATTGTTCTTCATTTGACAAGGTTTATATAATCAGTGAGTACATTGAAATATCACAAACAAAATGTCATAGTTTAATTATGTAAAATAAGCTATAATATTCAAATAGCAGAAACTCCAATTCAGGAAAAGATTTATTCATGTTAACCAAACAGAAACTTTCATGGGTCTCTTAGAGATTAAAACTGTCAGTTCCAAAAACATAGAATTCACGACATGTCTTTAGAATATACTTGTTGCGTTCTTATCTTTCTTCTTTCTACTCCCTAATGGATCTGAGTGTCATAAGCATAGCAAGAAGTCCCACCAGGACATATCGGAAATAGAATCAAGGTATCAAAGCTAATTCAACCTAAATATATATAGCAACTGCTTGTAATCAACAACAGGAAGCCAACCCAATGCACAAATGCAAAAAAATTTTAAGCATTTTTTATGGTAACAGAAATAAAGTATTTTATAGTCATTCCAATCATCTGAAAATATATACTATTTACTAATCTAAATCTAAACTTATTTATAAATGGAACTTTGTGTGTGTGTGTGTGTGTGTGTATCCGCTACCTAAAGACTCTGAAACAGCTGAACTGATTTTCTTGAAAATTTACATAGTTGTACTATAAGCGTCTGCGAGTGTTCTTAGCTAGGTTTTGAGTCAAGGTACCCTCAATAAATATCGAAAATCATAAAAAAATCGGGTTATAGATGGAGTGGTCCAATTTTAATCAAATTTGATACACTCATAGAAAAAGGCATAAGAAACGATATTCAGAAGTTTCAAGGTTGCAGTTCTTACAATAGTGCAGAAAATTGATAATATATATATATATATATATATAAATAAATGGCAAGTCATTTGTGTGTGTGTCTGTTTATCTGTCTGTATGTCCTTTATACAAATCCACAATTTTTATCCAATTCTCACCAAACCTCACACAAATATTCTTTAGGCTGAGTCTGAGCTCCAGGACCATGGATTAAGCTTTCATTACACCCGAGCAACGCCAAGCTATACTGCTAGTATATTATATGCAGTACTAACATTTCATTAACATTTACTTTCAACATAAATATGCTATGTGCATATCTCAAAAACTTAACATGCTAGGTCAATTCTGTGTAAAAATTCAGAATCAGCATGTTTTATTTAGTGTAGACTGAAATTGTCTGGATAACAAAGAAAGTGTTTTTTTTTTAATTATTATCTTTCTTTACTTCTCTTGATAGAAATTGAGATAAGACAAGGTCTTCTCAATCATGTACAAAATTCTTGACATGCTAAAACAATTCTTAATATGAATTTGCAATAATTATATTACATTTACTGAAAAAAGAAAATAAATAAATAACACACTTATCCCAGAAGCAAAATATTTGTCGTCCAGTATTATCCAACTAATTTGCACTTGTTTGACTTAAACAACCCATTTCCATATATGCAGAGACTAATAGTCTGAAATTTTTCAAGATGAGTCATCATCATCAATCCACCACATCAACAAGAGTAAACATGAGAATGAATTAAATAAAGTCTGCAGCCACCACTTTAATACACAAGTCTTGCACACTGAAGCTAGGAAGTTATACTTATTAACAACTAAAACTCATAAGTAAATCAAAGAAAACAACATAGTTTAACAGAATTTAATTTCAAAATTTCTTCCTATCAAAATATATTACTACCCTTTGACATCAATCTGCTGAGTTCAAATAAATTGTCAACTTTGGTCAAAAGTTTAACCAATTGAAGATGGAGCTTCATTTGGAGTTTTAGTGCCAAGAAAATTGAGCCTTTTTCACAAGGCCCTCAGTCAGTCGGTTAAGTGCCATACGTGGTACACGCTTGGGCGATCATGTCTCAAAAGAGACTGACTGGGCAGAAGATTATCCTGCAGTAGGTTGCCATTGCTTTCTGCGGTAGACTGGTTGCCAGCCAAGGCTATAGAACCCAATCTGTCCTGTTATTTAACGCATAACTGGAAGGAAGAGACAGATTAATACCTTTCCCAAGGGTATTTGCGTGTAAGTGAATGCAATGAATTCAACTGGGATATCACCCAATCAAAATGCTTCTCACATTTCTTGCACATCTTTCGAGACATGATCACCCAAGCGTGTTTCACGTATGGCACTTAACTGACTGACTGATGCAAACACCAGCAAGCTAATCTCAAGCCTTGTATTATCGGGTCAATAGATTGGCCTAGCCGTGTCATAAGGGTTAAAGTTAAAACAGACAGGAAAATACTTAATTTGTAAATTTAAATATTAGTAAATCACTTTAACTATTTCCTTATAAAGAGAAAATATTGTGTAAATGTGTTTGCAAAAGGGTGCAGGAACAAGTGTCCATTTGCTTGATCCATAAACCAGCAAGTAGAATTTTGCATGAATAATAATAAATACATACAGGGAAATAATTACGAAAATAAAATCGGCACCAGAATGATATTTACAAAACACATGGTGTGAAAAAAAAAAAATAATAAATAAAAAAAATAAAAATAAAAAAATAATAAAAAATAAAAAAATTAAAGAAACCGGAGTTCATTTTTGACAATATTCAAAGAGAGTTTTTTTTTGCCTGGAAGATAAACAATAAAAATGGTAACCTAAGATATACAGGGTGCCAAAATAATACCTCCCACATTTTAAATTGTCATCAATGTTGCAATAATGAATTTAGGCAAGTGGCAATGATTTTTTTCAACTGGCTAATGCCTTGACATTTTTTCTTCTGTTATCATCATGGCTTGGACCAGTGCATACTGTGTATTTGATATTGAAACTTTTTTAAACTGGTGAATCTGTAATTGCAATACAGAGATTTTTGTTCTCATTTCATGTCACGTCAACATGCTGTTCTGAACAAAAAAAAAAATCGATACTAGTATAGGTTGAAAATTTCAGGGCCACACGATTAACACTTAAATGAAAGCCACCTGGAAAACCCTAAAGTGCTTGAACTAAAACTTTAGAAATCATTTACAATAGTGTATGGCGAACAGTAGCCACCATTTGGAGGATGTCAGTTAAAACTAAATGGTTAAAAAAAAGGGGGGGGGAAAAAAAAAAAAAAAGCTTGTTTAAACAGTTAAATAAATTTTTTAATAGCAGTTATGTTGGTCTTTTTGCCAACTTTTTAAAATGTGGGAGTTATTTCTGCTGCATCCTGTATGATGCCAATATATCTAAGTTGCAATCAAAATGAAACTACCTCAATCCTTTATGCTTCAAAATTCCTTGCTTCTCGTGCCAGAAATCACATTTATTTAATTACTTTTCATTTACTTATCCCACATTTTAAACTATATGGTGAGAATGAATTTAGTCAAGTGGCAATAGTGTTTTCAACTGGCTAATGCCTTGTCATTTTTTTTTTCAGTTACCAGCAAGTGGAATCTTACATGAATAATAAAATAATATAATTAAAATTAATTTAAAATAGCAATCCAGCATCATAATATATAATTACCATGAACACCACAAGAACCAAAATTCCTAATCCTGGAACAGTCAGTTCATAATATGCACCTGATGAATGCATAGTGCATGAAACTGAGTTGTGTTCTAGATGTAGGAGATATGTATGTGTGTATGTGTCACAAATACCTCCCACATTTTAAACTGCTACCTGTGTAGTACAAATGACAATGAAGTTTTTATCTAGCTAATGACTTACCATCTCTCTTTCATTTACCGTCATGGCTTGGCCCAGCTTACACCATGCATTTACTGTTGACAGACTATTTTTAAACTGATGAATCTATAATTGTGACACAGACCTTTTTGTTCCCATTTCAAGACCTCAGGTTCAGTGCTTAATGGAAAGCTGGCTAGAAGCATTTGAAATCCAGAAAATGTCTCAGCTTTAGAAATTGTCTACAATGGTATATGTTAAATAGAGACCAGAATTTTGAGGGATGTCATTTTTAAAACCAAATGTATAAAAACTGTCACCCTTCATTTAAACAACAGTGAAAAACTTTTTAATAGCATTTACGTTGGTCTTTCTGCCAACCTTTAAAATGCAGGAGGTATTTCTGCTGCACCCTATATAATGCCAGTATATCCAAGTTGCAATCAAAATAAAATCACCTCAATCCTTTATGCTGTAAAATTTCTTGCTTATCATGCCAGAAATCACATTTATTTAATTACTTTATTTACATATTTTTCCTAAGGCAAAATAGATCATTTACAAAAGTTCAGTCCATACTGGTGGTCTGTTACAGCAGCCTTGTGCCAGAATAAACTTTTTAAATTATCAAATCTTTCATATGCAGATATACATTATCTAGACATTAAAAAGACAAGCACAAGAATGTAGGCAAAGTCAGTCAGTCAGTTAAGTGCCATACGTGATACACGCTTGGGCAATCATGTCTCAAAAGAGACATGACTGACTGGGCAGAAGATTATCCCGCAGTAGGTTGCCATTGCTTTCTGCGGTAGACTGGTTGCCGACCATGGCTATAGAACCCAATCTGTCCTATTATTTAACCCATAACTGGAGGGAAGAGATGGATTAATACCTTTCCCAAGGGTATTTGCACACAAGTGAATGCAAGGAATTCAACTGGAATTCGAACTCGGCTCTCCGATTTCTCGTTCCGAGCCGATATCCACTGCACCACAATGCACAGAAATCACATTTATTTAATTACTTTTATTTACATATTTTTCCTAAGGCAAAATAGATCATTTACAAAAGTTCAGTCCATACTGGTGGTCTGTTACAACAGCCTTGTGCCAGAATAAACTTTTTAAATTATCAAATCTTTCATATGCAGATATACATTATCTAGACATTAAAAAGACAAGCACAAGAATGTAGGTAAAGTACTTACCTATAAACACCGTAGTGTTTACCGGATGCTCGGTCTCCACATATGGCACAGATATGCTTGCTTGGGAAGGAGCTTGATAAGTGAGGGGGTGAGCTGGCAGAACCAGGGCTCAAGGACATCATAGGTGGGGACCCTAGGCTGGACGAAGGAGGAGACTGTAAGGGGGGCGAATGCAGAGGGCCCTGTGAAGAGATGTGATTGGTGCCCATGGAGGACATGTTTGAATGAAGTGTGGTTGGTAATGAGGGCATTGTTGATTGAACTGAAGAGGGCATCTGGGGCTGGATACTGTGGCCAAATCCAAAGTAATGGCCATGAGAACTGGTAGGTGTTAAAGACGATATGTCTGGTTTGATGTCTGGTGGGGAATTCATTGGCATAGAGCTAATGGAGGGCATTGAACTGTCCAAAGTATCTGAAATGAAATTTAAAAAAAAAAAAAAAAATTAAGTAAATGGAAAAAGCAGTGATAGATTCACAAACATTTTAATTTTTTTATGATTAACACCATCAATTACAATATATACATAAAACATCAAAAGTTTAGAAGCCAATAAGTTTGATTAACTCCTAATTAGGATTCCGTAACTTTTTAACCCATTAGTGCACAGCATCTAATTTATTTTTTTTTAGAGGAGGGTATCTAAAATTTAAAATCCACCAGTGCTAAGATTCCTATTAACCAGCAAAGTAAATTAGGCAAAAAGAGATAGAATTTTAAGGAAACCTCATGCAGTAATGGGTTAATTTCATTATTATTAATTATATGATAAAGTCTTTAAAGAGAAAACCCTCTTGGCACAAAGTTAACTAGTAAATTAGTTTTAAAAAGATATATAATCTTTAATTTTAAATCTAGAGGATAACCCCAAGCTTTTTACCTAGTGTGTGATCTTACATTAAAATTTGACTGGAACTTTCTAGTATGCAACAAGACAAAAAAAACAAAAAAAAATAACAAATAAACATGTCATAATTTATTGGCTTTTCTCTCATATGCATGATTTTCTCTCTCTTTTTGTACATATATCAGATATACATGCATAAAAAATATACAGGCATATAACTTCCCAACACATGACAACTCAATTCCTTATTTTCAGTTTTTACATCATAAATTCATTAGCAATGCCTTTATGTTGTACATATATAATTACAAAATCAGTAACATGTTCCTTCATTCCGGACCACTGATTATGTTTTATATTTTCACAAAATATAAACTTCATGCCAAAATTTTTATAGAACAAATTTTGCTCTCCAACCCTAATGCTAAATTCAAGAACATACATACACCTGTATTTTTTGCTTAAAAAAGAAAAAAAAAAACTTTCTGCAATATTTTAAACTCAAAAAAGTAAATAATATTTTTGGTTCAGATTACGCTTCAAATCAATCTTCCTCAAATAGCATTTCGGTAAAGTTGAAAAAAAATTATTTTGTAAGATATTTTTTAATAAAAAGCATGATGTTGCATTAACAGATTTGTCAATATGGACGATTTTAAACTAGAGAGAAAAAATTACAATCAATTTAAATTCGGTTTGAAATTTTGCAAAGTATTTAGTTTATTGGAAATATTACATTACATTTAATCTATTAAACTTGCAATTAAAACTAAAATAACTAGAGGGGAGTATTAACATTCCTTTTTTTTTAACAGCAACAGTGAGTGATGAAAAATAAGAAAAACATGAACATTGGCAATAAAGTAATCGAAAACCTTGTGTCGAAAGCAGTTATCTAATCTAAACTTATTTATAAATGAAAGTAAACTGTCTGTGTTTGTGTGTATCTCCGCTACCTATAGACTCCGAAACAGCTGAACCAATTTCCTTGAAAATTTACACAGTTGTACTATAAGCGTCTGCGAGTGTTCTTAGCTAGGTTTTGTGTCGAAGTACCCCCGATAAATATCGAAAAAAAATCGGGTTAGAGGAGTGGTCTGATTTTAATCAAATTTCATACACTCATAGACAAAGACATAAAAAACGATATTCAGAAGTTTCAAGGTTGCAGTTCTTACAGTAGTGCAGAAAATCGATTAATTATTAAAAGGCAAGATGTTTGTGTGTGTCTGTTTATCTACCTGTATGTTTGTATTTTTGTCAGCCCTTTTATTTTAGTTTTTGCTTCAGGTTTGGCTCTAAGTAGGTATAATTGTAGTTCTTAGAGGACTTATTTAGCCTTCAAATTCAGTTTACGACAAAAAAAACTTATTTGATATCGATACCAGGAAATCAAAATTTGACTTACATCCATCCCCCTTTTCTTTCAGTCTACGATTTCGCTTTAACTGGAAACAACTATTGCTTTTTAGTCCTGAGCTCCAGGACCATGAATTAGTTTTAAAGCTTTCATTACACCCGAGCAACGCCGGACTAAAAAAAAAAAAGTCAATTTTATAATTTCCGTTCTCCACCTAACCACCAGAATTTTTACTCTATATCACTAATATTTATTTAAAAGTAAAGAGAAGTTAGACCAAAAATGACAAAATGATGCAAGAAACATCAATAGAGGAAAATAGCTTCCATGTGTAAGAGACACGATGCACATAAAAAAGGTAAAGCAAATCAGGAATTTATTTATCAAGACAGATAAAAAAAAAAAAATAACTGACAAAAACTCATTATGGCATTGTAAGAAAAATAAAAGTTAATTAGGCTTCTTCTATAAAGAAATATTGATCATGTTGGAAAAATGTAGGTTGATTAAAAAAAAAAACTCAGTTAATTAGGACAGTAATTATGAAAGAAACAAGGTTTTTATCCTAACAAACATAATTAAAAAAAAAAAAAGTACTGACTAAAAATTTATAACAGAAGGATTATTAAGAAAGATAGAAGAGGGGAAAAAGAACTAAACAAATTTTAAGAAAAAATCCTTTTGAAAAATTAAAAAGTATTAATGGGTCATTTATTATTATTTTTTTTTTTTAAATAGAGGGTATTTTCAATCCGAGGAGCTGACTGATTTTTAAAATTTTAAATCCAGATTATGATTATCGAAATTGTGAGGGAATGATGTTTATTGGCCACCCTAATGGAATTAACCAAATTTCATTAAATGATTAAAAAGAAAAAAAATTCAGTTAATTAGGACAGTAATTATGAAAGAAACAAGGTTTTTTATGATCTGCTAAGTTTTCAAAGTTGGTGCTAAACTAGATTTTTTAATCAATTATGCAAAAAAGTTTTGGTTGGTACATCAACATCTGTCAGGGTCATATGGTATGACGTATCGTTTCCTTTCATGTTGACAAACATGCCCACTACGACAATCCTTTGATTGTAAAGCCTACAGACAACACAAAAAAAAACTACGTATTTATTCTTGTTTGCCTGGCTACAAACAGTTATTAGGACATTTCCACTGACAACAGAGCATTGCTGGCTGTTCAATTTGGGTTTTTTTTATATAATTAAGCTAGTCTGAGGAGGGGGGTAGCAGACGTTTGATCATGCCTATGACGAGCCAGAACTTCTACACATTTGTTTTTTTTATCTAAAAAAAAGTGTAAGAGAAGTATAAAATAGTATGAGTGTCAATGAACAAGGTACTTTATAACTTATGTGGCTAGATAGTTTTCTTGTTAGATTTAAATTTAACAGCTAAGCATTTTAGAGTGTGAATTACAAAGAGAGACCAGTTCATTTACAGTCTTGCAATAAAAAAAATCCTTCCATTAAAATTTAAAAGCTTCTCGATGGGTAAAAAAAAAAAAAAAAAAAAAAATTGCTAAAAAACAAAACAACTTCAGTTTTAAATGTAACTATTATTGTATTAAAGTTTAAATCTAGAAAAGGAGGGTTTAATAATTAAACCCTCCTTTTCTAGATCTTAATTTAAAAAAAAGGAAATTTTGGAACAAGAGAAGTGAACTGCCATTACCAACATAACGGATAAAGAAAAAACGATAAGAGTTCGAATTCTGGTGAAAGCTAGAGGCGAAGAAACCATTTTTCTCCTATCGCCACAATAAATATGAAAACAGAACACTGATGACCGAGAAGAAGCACAAAAATAAAAGAAAAAAGGTTTTACAAGTTTGTAAGACTAAGAGGTGTACACTGTACACGACAGGTTTTCAAGGATCAACTTGTTAAAAAAAAAATTAAAAATATGCTATTTCAATTCTGATTCTTTAAACTTAAAGTTGGATTTGCTTTTTTTTAACGTACTTTTTGTTTTAAAAGTTTTTCGACGTAAAAATCAATTTCAAAAAGACTAAGTCACCCAGACCTGCTCAATAAATGCTGAATAAAAGTCATTTCATTAAGCTTAAAAATGAAATGAAATGTGGAAAAAGAATTTGGGAAATTAAGTTTCCTTAAGAAACTTTAACTGGAAAAAGATTATATCGATATTGCTGACAAAGGAAGTGAAGATAATTTTATTTTTAAGTAAATTTACAAATGGCTGTGTAGTGTGTAAGTGTGAATGAATGACCTTTGGCCTTTGATGAAAAATCTTAAATGTTCAGTTTTTTGAAAGATTCGCAAAAAGAAAAATAGTTTTTTTTTTCTGCTGTTAAATTAAGTTAAATTTTAATTACTATTGCACATTCACCCAACATTCAAACACCAGTCTTTCCCCCTCCCCCTCAAATATAATGACGGGTAAATATTTCGACCACATCATTTTCTGACCGTCTTCACATGGAACATTTGTCCGGCATACAGTGTCATCGCTTACTCAACGCCCATTACTGAGATGACCAGTAAGTTTTGCTTAAGTCGGGTACACGGCCACCAGAAAACTAGGATAAAGCGGGAATCTCCAATTTTTATAAAGGACCTTCAAAAACACTGTGCGCAAAATTTAGCTGACCTTAAAATTTATACCAAACTACTCAAATAGTTCTCACAAAGATAAACTTTGTAAAACAAAATAAAAAAAAAACTAGATCAGCACAGAAAGTGAAATAAAAAAGTAATAAGTAAAAGAAAAAAAGAAAAAGACATTAATAAAAAAGTTTGCTCTGACATTTTTTAGAGCAATCTTACAATTATCAATACAAAAAAAAACAAAAAAAACTTAGTTTTGATGATTTTAACCAACAAGGAAAAAACTACAACACTAACAGGCATCATGATTGCAACTATGAAATATATACCCTACTATTTTTTTAATGTTCTACTCAACAGTTTGACAAAAAACTCCATTTGTTCCCCAACCTTAATGATTTTTTTTCTTTTTTTTGTGTGCATGATTTTTGATTTAATATTCTATTTTTTAGCAGTTTTCTAGAACAATATAAAAATATTGTTTCAAAATTTTCAAAAAGTTTCAAAATAACATAAGTTTCAAAATAACATAAGTTTCAAAATAACATAAGAAAGAAAGAAAAAAAAACTTACATCCACTTCTAATAAGGTGATATACAGCCATAGTGAACACTGTTGTTGTTAATTTCAATATTAAATTCTAACTTGCATTTCATTTCTTATCGCATCTTTAAGTCTGGAGTGACAAGCAAAGACCAGGTGAAAATTGCTTAGCCCACTTTTCCAACAAGCAGATCAAGCGTACTGAGAGGGAAAGAAAAAAAAAACATAACTAAAAAAAAAAATACACATATATATGTATATGTATATATCTTTTTATAACTTATGTTTGCCCCTCTTTTTTTTCCCCGTTTAAATCTTACTGGCTCATAGAAGCAGAGGGGGGGGGTGTAACAACAACAGCAGCAGCGGCGGCACCAACTGGTTGGTTAAGCCAGACGTGAAAGCAACAGGTAGAGAAGTTAGTATTATTATTATTTAGCCTCCTTCCACCTCTTTTTTTTTTCCGCTTTACAGAGTGTGGAGATACTTTAAAAGCCAAAGTAGCCTGTAAGCGACATAAAGACAGGTCTAGGGTGGGAGAGTCGGTGTGCCCTACATTTCTACAGAAGGGAGAATAGCCAACACTATTTTTGCAAATTTCCAGCGTGGAAAGGGAGAAAGAATAGTTATTTCAAATAAATGAACTATATACATCACAATGAGGGCTGCTACTACCTAACGTTGAATTTTATCATTAGTTTCATTTAGATAAATTAAAAAAAACATATCAATAAAGAAAAAATAAAGTTTTTTTTTTTCATTTTTTTCTAAACGTAAAAGAAAAAAAATTAAACACGACAAAAAAACTTAAGTAATAACTTGATTATTAATTAGAAAAAATAATTTGTGACAGTCGTCGACAGAGAATTAAAAATATATATTGTTTAAAGTTAAACATCCTATGTAGCAGTAAGAAGATTCGAACTCATAACGGCCAACTTGCTAAAAAACACTGCACTCCTTGAAATCAAAGCAGCTTACGTATTTTTTTTTTCTTTGTCTTTTCTGATCAATCAAGGCAAAGAATTTTGGTAGTTAAATTAAATGAATTGATTCAAACAGTGCACAATCGCAAAAACGGATTTAAAAAGGATAGTTTCACAGAATTCTACTCAACCATGAAATTGTCTGAGCCAGTCACAGTAACTTTCATTTTTTGGTTGTTTTTTCATAAAAACTTGTATTAATCATCTAAGAAAAAAAAATTTTTTTTCCTAAATTTTTTACACTTGAGTGCTGCTGGGACAAAGTTAAAAACTTATAATAGGGTCAAATTTTAATTAATAATACGATTTTTTAAAAAAAATCATTGAAGGAATAGAGAATTTAAAATTAAAACATTTCGACGTCATAATCAAAATGTGTGCAGCAGAGTGGAATGGAAGAGTTTTATATGTGCCCCCTACCCATTTTTATCGCAAACGGCTTGGTCTTCCTTAAGGCCGTTAGGGTGCCTGGATATTTTGCCTTTTGTGGTATATTAGGACAGAGGAGGTTAACTTTTACTTAGCAACCCATAGCTCATCACAAACTATCATATGACAAGTAGTTTAGGTTTTATAGTTAAAAAAAAGATTTTTAAAAAAATCAATCCTGAATGAATCCGGCGGTGGATTCATGCCTTCAAGAACATCAGAGTAATCAAGAGTGACCAGTACCACTTAATACTGTCTCAGCTGAAACTCAATCGCATTTATTTATTGTTCCAAAATTTTACTTTATTTCTACAAAAAAATGAATAAAAATTGTTAATAAAAAGAAAGGAGATGGGAGTTAAATTTCAGATTTTCTATGGCAACAAGTTATTGAAAATATCAAATGATTTTTATTTAAAGAAATCCTTTTCTTCCTTTTAAAAATCTGAAGATGGTTATAGCGTGGCTCACCTGAAACGTGATCAACGGTTAGTATGTTTAAAATAGACAATATATTGAAAAAAAAAAGTCTAAAAGTTTTCACAAAGAATCAATTTAAGAAAAAAATGCAGTTTTCTTTTAAAGCACTGATTTATTGTGATTGTGAGGCTTTTTTTTTCTCTTTCTTTTTCATTGTAAGGTAGTAGTTTCCAATCTAGTCTTTGAGGATATTATTGCCTTCTTGCTGGGCGCTCCACGCTCATAGTCTTGTGCCAGATTGTATAATTAGTTACAGCTTATATTTTTATAGACTTGGCTCGCGGAAATTCATACTCCCACATGTAACAAAAAAGTAAATTTAAAAAATAATAGTTTATTCTATCAAAAAAAAAAAAAAAAAAAAAAGATGTGCGTTGCGATACAGTAGATATCGACTCGGAACACCAAATCGAGGAGCCGAGTTCGAATTCCAGTTGTATTCCTTGCATTCACTTACACACAAATACCCTTGGGAAAGGTAATCCGTCTCTTCCCTGCAGTTATGGGTTAAAATAATAGGACAGATTGGGTTCTATAGCCTTGGCTGGCATCCCAGTATACCGCAGAAAGCAATGGCAACCTACTGCGGGATAATCTTAGTCATGTCTCTTTCGAGACATGATCGCCCAAAGCGTGTATCACGTATGGCACTGACTGAATTCTATCAAAACATTTACTTAAAATTTTAAAATATGTAAAATCATTTCAGTTAAACAAAAACAGCCATGTGTTAATCACAAAAAAAACATTTATCCAAGAATTCTACAGCAATTTTTTATAGTATTAACTAGGATTGTAGAGGATTTTACTTTTCTTTTGAATTTAACAAACACAGTACACACCCTTCCTGCTACTACTTAGCGAGTTGTGTGAACTACACAATCTTTCTTTCTAATAATAAAGAAGACAATGTTCAAATTAAATATTCAGTTTTTTTTATGAAAAACATGATCGAAAAAGAAAAATTTAAAAATGTTACACTGTTTTATTTTCTACGATATTTTCAATACAATTTCCTTCATATTCAACGAAACTAATGTCCATTGTGATGTGTGTGTGTGTGTGTGTGTGTGTGTGTGTGTGTGTGTAGAGGACCAACAGTCTTACAGTTCCGAGTTCTCGGCATTTACTTTTTTTTTATTTTTATAAAAGTGCTCAATACAACAATGATTGCCTGATGACGATGTAAAAATCTCCAAATATTGAAATTTCCGTGTCGCAATGCAAACTATAACCTTAAATAAAAAAACAATTTTAATTATATATATATATATATATATATATATATATATATACACACACATATATAGATACTAGCACACACAAGTCGTTTAAACTAATGGATACAAATTACTCTCTGATGATGGTGTAAAACACTGAAAATTAATAATAGCTTCGAGTTGCAGTATGCTATTATTAAGAATAATAATGGTAACTATATACATACACACACACACAAACGTGTGTGCGTACATATATACACACATAAGTATATACGTACATAGATATATATACACATGCATATACATACATACATATATATATATATATATATACACACACACACACACACACACAGATATACACACACACATTGTCCTATATTGATGACACGACTCGGAATTTCATGTATTATGCTATCCTCACGTGCATATTTTAAACTGACAGTTTAATAGATTTGAATTTAATTTCACTTGATGTTCATGGGGATTATATTTTATGGAATTATATTACTGCTTTTTAAATAACAAGATTAAAAATTGAATTAATGTAAGATTACATGTAGAAAAAAAATATATTAAAATTTAAAATATAAACATTGAACAGTTTTATTAACACCTGAATACTATACATGTGCTCCTTCATATGCATAGTTATTAATTCACGCCACTATATATATATATATATATATATATATATATATATGCATACATGTCTGCTTATTTTTAATAAAATCCATTCATACACACAGATAATATTTCATGTATTATAATTGAAATATGTAAAAAATGTGCTGTAAATTTACCATTGATTTTATTATCCTTTTCTCTATGTTCCCAAATACTTTCAATCTTTTTCTTAGATCATCTTCAGGGGTGTAAGTTTTGATAAAAAATAACTGCAAAACTGTGTTGCTAAAAATTATTGTTAGTTTTTTCTTTTTGCTTCAAATGTATTACAGCATGAAGATGTTCTTTTTATAAACATTTTAAAACATTACTACATTATTCATAGCTGATTCTATTAATTGACAGCTGAAGTTTTTTCATGAATATTGCCTCAAACATTTTTTGTTTTCTTGGTGTAGGATAGTTTTGTCAATCATTATTTTTTTTTATATTGTGAATGTAAACAGGAATGTTGTTGTAGACGTCTTGAAACTCATGAATGGTCAGACATGTAATGTAAGATGTTTTGTTAATGTATTTGTTGTAAATCTACCATATGTCTTTTTTTGTCAGAGATACATTCTCCTAAGAGACATTTGAAGTGATATATAATGTTGGTTTTACATAACACATCAGCTGGTGTGGGGGGAGGAGTTATTACAGATAATTAAATTAATAGTACTGTATTTTTTATAAGGTATTAATTGTAATTTCTTATTAGGATCGACAAGAGATATATGAGTATGAAGGATGTTTTTATGATTTTTTTTTTCATCCTGTTTGTAGTCATCGTGCATCTGGTTGCAATATAACAGTTTCATATATTTAGGATCTTTTGTGGAAGTACCATATTCTGTTTGATGTGTGCTGAGGTTTTTGATATATTATCTTATTTTTTCATCTACAATGTGGTTTGGGAAGTTATTATTAATGAAAGTCTGCTTAATACTTTTTAATTCAGAGTAAAAAAAATTTGTGGAGGAGTTAATTT
>JBBBDQ010000276.1:790000-997500 GCA_037127315.1 Ascarosepion bandense
TTTCACAACAAGCAAGGTAATACAGCCACTAAGATGCTGGGGGAAGTTACTGAGTTTGAGAGAATATAAGAAAAAGAAAACATTAAGAAGATTTGAACTAGTACACATAGCTCAGATAGATAATTAACACATAATACACTGAGAATTGATTTAAAAATAAATAAATAATAATTTCCATTATCCATTTACAGTAAACTGATGAAACTGTTTTGAATCGGAATATGTTGGTCCCCAAATATAACAGTTACGGAAAACTATAAGTGCCCAAATATCTGTGTGTGTGTGTGTATGTATACACACACAAACTTCTTTTCATATGTATAATGCATCTAATGTACTTACACAATACACCCTCACAAGATGCCTTGTTATCAAAATGTTTTAATTTATTCACCCAATAATAAGAAATAATATACAAGGGAGAAGTTTTAGTCAAGGTTGGAATTTAGTATAAACAATATTTATCTAATATTTGCTACATTTTTTAAATCAGGCATATAAACTGTTATTTAAACTATAAGTAATGATTTTTCTAGTAATATGAAAGTGCTGAAAAGTTTTCAATCTAACCAAAAATAGATAAAAAACAAAAAAATATTCTGAAGTCAGCTGAGTTGAAAAATTTTCAGCACCTTTTCGTATACTATTAAAATACAGTAATTACTCAGTACTGAACTTAAAAAAAAGTGCAAATATATTAAAAGAACAATAAACCTATTACTAAGAGAAATGAAATTCAATTTGTAAAATAAATGTATGCAAGATGGACACTGTTGATTGATTTTGACAAGTGATTTTCAAAAAAACGAGACAATTGGCTTGCAAGGAAGGAATTTAAAACTTAAGAGACAAAATTTATTATACATGAAGTCATAAATATAATGGTGAAAAAATTACAGAGATGACAATCCAAAATGGGAGAATATTAACCACTACTCTCTGAAATATACAAGACAACTGATCCCTGGTAAATTGATTATACAAGCCAAAATGATTTTTAAAATGCCTAAGCTATATTTACAAACTATCTTACAAACTATTACAGAAAATAAATATTTCTATTTAATCTTTGATCAAATAACTGCCAACACAAGAAAGTTGCACACATATACAGTATTTATGATGTCAAAAGCACTATTTTTTACTAAAACAGTTTTGAGTATTTCAGTCAAGTGCCATAAGTGATAAACGCTTTGGGCGATCATGTCTCAAAAGAGACATGACTGACTGGGCAGAAGATTATCCTGCAGTAGGTTGCATTGCTTTCTATAGTAGACTAGTTGCCAGTCAATGCTATAGAATCCAATCTGTCCTATTATTTAACCCATAACTGGAGGAAAGAGATGGATTAATACCTTTCCCAAGGGTATTTGCGCGTAAGTGAATGCAAGGAATTCAACTGGAATTCAAACTCGGCTCCTCAATTTATCATTTCCACTACACCACAACGCACATCCAATTTGAGTACTTAGTCTGTTTAAAAAAGCCAAATAAGCCCACAGCTAATTATAGAGAAAATGCATTCATATTTTTTTCTAAGATTCAGCTGGAGAAATGAAAGGTGGGTTTTGGAATTCAGAGCTTTTTTAACACTGGAAAATAATATCTGTATATAGTAATAGAAAAGTATGGATATAGAAATCTGTATAAAGTGAAAGACATGTTCACCCATCAAATATCAACCATTGAATTTGGTGGTATAGTAATTGTGAGTTCAATCCTTGGGTTGAGTAGTACAGACTTAGATTGAATGGAAGTCGGGTACTAAAAAGAACAAAATGAGAACACTCCAGACATGGGCAACAAAGCAAGAACAATCTACCTATGTAGACTAAATAATGAAGTTCAGTTCAAAGTTTGCGGAAGGTTATCTATGAACGGGCCCCAGTAAGCAGCCAGAGGGCACAATGACCAAAACACACTCTCATATTACCCCCACTCATGATAACAATAACAGAGATGAGAACAATAGTTCAAATGTAAATAATATCAGCTTTTGTCACTATACTTAATAGGATACAAAAATATTTTTTTCTCCAATGATATAAATTTAAAAAAAAGCTGTAAACAAAAATAGTCTTTCTGTAATCAAGCATTTAACACAGTTCTTTTTTCTTTTTTAATGATTTCTTGTTAAGATGGAAGGATGTCTTGTATGATATCCCTACTCTGTACATCTAATATAAACCTTTATTCTTATTAGTCAAAGCCTGAGAAGAGAGAAAAAAAATAACACTTTACAAAGAATTCTATAAAAAAATTAACTTGCTTTCAATGATTCGCAAAGCCATTTCACTAATCAATACACAGTGCTACAGTGAGCATCACAAGAGCCAACACCAGAAACTGTATTGGCCAAATAAGCAGTTTTGGCTAGGAGTAGTTGCATTTTGTTTAATGGCATATCAACCTCTGTGGGTTATTTAATGGCAAAAAGGTGGGGTTTTAAGGTCTGTTTTTTTTTTTTTTTAATGTTTGGTTATAGTGAAAAGGTTGATTTCATCAGATTTTAATGAAAATTTGTTTTATTCTTTTTTATTTTAGAAAATTGAAAATGTCTTCTAGTTTTGTATTCAAAAATGTTTTGCTGAGAATATTTTTTTCTTCAAAAATGTATTGTTGGTAATATTTTTCCTTCAAAAAATGTATATTTTTCTATAAAAGTAGTTTTATGTAAATATTTCTATAAAAGTGTATTTTTATACTTTCATAGTGTTTTGAACCCAGTTTGGGGGTTAACTATTTGCCCAGAGCTGGGACCTTAATAGGTGCTACCACACTAGGTCAGAGTGGACCTGGGAACAGCAGCAATTAAGAGGTGGTTCCAGGCTCCTCACAACCTCCTAATCAGAGGCCTTGCTGCCAAATGCAGTTTACCATGTTAGTAGTGGACATCCACATTTTAGTATGATCTTAAACAGTTGCTTCAAATAGAATATGACTGTAAACACTTTGAACACACATAGCATAAGACACAATAAAATGTTTGGTGGAACTAATCCATTTGTGCCAAAACTAAACATCAATAATTCTGATTGTCAGCTCTCAATACCCATCTCATAGATTAGGATGCCATAGAGCAATAATTAAGAAGCAAATTCACATTTAGTATACGAGGGTCATTCAATAGATAAGGTGAATTTTTTGGTAGAAGGACTTCTAATACAGACAGAAGCATACTTTTTTTTTTCAAAAGTGATTTAACTTTTTTTGCAGATTGAAAAAAAATAACTTTGAGAGTTTTGGAGATTAACAAAGATGGCCGACCAAGAAGCATGCTCCAGGATTGAACAGAGGTCACTTCTCAAGTTTTTGGTTGCTAAAGGGTCTAAACCAGTTGAAATTCATAGGAGAACGTCAACTGGGTATGGTGCTACATGTTTCAGCCAAAAAATGCCTACAAGTGAGCTAAATTGTTTAAAAAAGGACGGAGCAGTGTTGAGGATGAAGACAGGCCTGGGAAGCCTACAGAAGTGAGGTCTCCTGAGGTGATCGAATCAGTCAATGACCTCATTCAGTCTAAAAGAAGAGTGACAGTGGATGACATTGTGAGGACTTAGAGCCTATCTGTTGAGACAGCACACAAAATTGTCCATGATAACCTTGCCTACTCATCAAGACAATGCAAGACCTCACACAGCAGCCCAAATGGTGCAGACCATCAACGAGCTGGGCTGGGAACTGCTTCCTTATCTCCCTTACAGCCCAGACTTTGCCCCTTCAGACTTTCACCTGTTTAGTCCCTTGAAAGTGTTCACAAGAGACACAAAGTTTGAAAGTCATGATGAAATCAAAGATGCTGTGAGCGATTGGCTAAGACATCAGTCCAAAGATTTTTACGCTGAGGGAATACGGAAGCTTGTGCACAAATGGGAAAAGTGTGTGACACTGATGGGAGACTACGTTGAAAAAAAAAAAAAAAGTAAGCTTCCATATTAGAAGTTCTTATACCGAAAAATTCACCTTATTTATTGAATGACCCTTGTATTTTAATCATTTAATGTGTCTCAGTTGATATCTAATCATGTTAAATTATATTTAACTGAGCAAAAGAGAGACAAGAAACTAGGCACATTAATTCTAACTGTGGATAGAACCTGTAAAAACAAACTACTTCTTATATTAATTGTTCATATCTTAAAAGGAAGAAGAAAAAAGCTTTTTAATGATCCTAATTGGAATGCCAATAATTATTTGATCATCATGATTTTCTGTTTTTAACTCATGTCAAGACTAACAGAACAGTTTCATGGAAGTTATTAATACCTGCTCATCAGAAGTTGATAATAAATGGGTAAATAACCCCAAGCAATGATTTTTATGAGGTCATCCTTTTTTTTTTTTCAGGGTTAAAAATAGCCTTCATAATCACTTTTAACCTAAGTTGGGTAAATTTTATAACTATTAGTTAGTGAGGCCAGTTTTAGCAAGTTATATTTCTTGAGCACTCAGCAAGAATAAATTTTACAAGAATACACAAGAATAAAGTTTACTTGTAACAGCACATAACTTGCCTGTGCTACTACAGGTGCTCTAATTGTAAAAAAATGAAACCTGATAAAAATAGGCCAAATATAGGTAACTGTGTAATTAACAGAGAGAAAGAGACCTGTAATTTTGATGCCGTACTAAACTGCATACACATTGTCTCATGTTGTAGCCATAAATGTTTAATTTGAATAGCAATGTCTATTTGATCATAAAGATGCATTTTAACTCCCATATCCAGATTAAAAGTTATTCATTAAGAATGTGACAAATTTTGAATGCTAACTTAATGAAGCATTTTATTAAGAATGTAAGATCTTACTTCTAAAGGCAAACTTGGAAACTGTTTAATATTAAATGGGTACAAAATGAGACAATGTGTATAACTATTTGCTATCTACAATGTCAAAAAAAAAAAACCCTCAAACACGGGTAATGGCATCCATAGGAAACCAGGTAGTGACAGGGTCAACAAGAAACAAACAGCAACTTTATTAATGATACCCTCAAAATCAGAATTACAAAGATCCCAACAACAATTGTGTGTAAGGTTGTTGATAAGCTAAAAGTAAATCCCAAAACTGTCAGAACAGTTATATATAATGATCTAGACATTAAAACTATACAACTAGATGTCCAAGAAACCTCTTAATAGAGCTCATGAAAGTTGGGAGTTTTGGAACGTACAAAAAATGTTCAGATACCTTTAGGATCATAGGATTACTGTTAAAATATTCTCTAACAAAATATTTTTATAATAAATGCTGTTTTGAAACACTAAAATGACTAATACCTCAAGAAATCAACAATATATATTAATATAATATTAACAATATATATTAATATTATATTAATAGAAATTAATAAAAGGCTGTAGTTAATACTGATAGATGGATGCAGCTATAGAGAACAAAGAAAGTAAATGTTACTGTATGGAAATATTTAGGTGAAGAAAGATGGAATTATTTTGACAACAATAAGACAAAAATTGAATAAAGTAGTTTAAGTCATAGATTTGGGGGATTCATCTGCCATATAGAAAGTGACAGTAAACATCTAAAATAAAATAATTTAAATTTGATAAAAGCTTTTTACATTAAAGAAAATCTAATTCTAGATGTAGAAAAGTTTCAAAGTCATCTATTGAATTTAATATTGGAAGAATTGAGTTGGTAGCATAATTGGAATGACGTAAGCAAAGAGATAAAGAGAAAAATTAAATGATCATAAAATAATTATTTCATTTGACTTTAACAAGAAACAAAAGAATTGGGTTAATGGTTTTAGTAGAATTATTATACAATTTACTATTAGAAACACACCGACAAAGATACCAAAGATACATGATAAGGCTTCAGGGTCATTTGAATAGAAGAGACCGTAAACTCTAAAAGTAGAAGAAAATAGACAAATTGCAATATTAAGATACATGTGAACTTTGACTAAGAATGTGTATGTGCATGCATGTGCATGACTGTATTGCTTGATGTGTATCTCTTTTCTACTGGATTATGTAAGAATATTTAATATACCAGCAATATCATTGTTATGGTATTCTGTTTGGTCCCAATCCAAGAAAGGTTACTTATTCAACCAGTTATGAACATCACTTGTATACTTCAACAGTTCAATAACATTATCAAACTTCTGTAGTAACATCTACCAAGCTGCCCTACTGTTCATGGTCCCAGAACTCCACATGAGAAAAATTCCATGTTATCACCCACAATAGGTATTCTAACCTATAAACTGATTTTGGAGGCATAACATTCTACAAATGCCTACTAGAACATCTTGAGGTACCACGTTTTGCCTAGACTGAAGACCAACTACCCAGAGTGCAAATGTATGTAAACTCAGGATAGAGCTCAAAATTTTGATGCAGTGCTAAACTGCATACACATTGTCTCATGTTGTAGCCATAAATGTTTAATTTGAATAGCAATGTCTATTTGATCATAAAGATGCATTTTAACTCCCATATCCAGATTAAAAGTTATTCATTAAGAATGTGACAAATTTTGAATGCTAACTTAATGAAGCATTTTATTAAGAATAATGTAAGGTCTTACTTCTAAAGGCAAACTTGGAAACTGTTTAATATTAAATGGGTACAAAATGAGACAATGCAGTGCTAAACTGCATACACAGTATTTATTTCTTAAATTGTCAACAGTCTTCTAGTAATAATTTTTTTTAATTATTTGCTTTCAGTGATTGACTAAAAGTAATTACAAAATAACATATCGGTAAAATTATAAATTATATAACAACAGCTATATCAAAAAAATGAAGTGAAGGTATTTACAGCTTTCTAAAAAGAAAAAAAAATTAATCTGCTTTCTCTATAGTGAACTTCCCAAACTCCTCCAGCTTTGACTCAAATCTACACAACAGTCATGTTAGATTTTCTAGAGCAAGCCACTAATAAAACCTCCTATCCGACATCAATATTTTCAAGAAGGGAGACAAGATGTCCAAAGACTCTGCACTTAAATGTTGCACAGCTCTTCAAGGAGATGTTGAGATTGTAATTGAAAATTATGGAAACTACACTGAATAAATGATTTGGTTTGTTATTATTATCTGTTAATTTTATTACTAGGTCAATTTTTGCATTATAATCAAGTTTTGAAGGTCACAGCTATTTTACAAAGTTTGCTTCCCAACCGTATGTGTGTGTGTTTCTAACACCTGTTCTGTATGAATATCATACCTCTAATAGTTTTATTCTTTCAATAATCATTTTCAATTCCAACCACTGACAATGTAAGTAAAAAATAGCAAAATTCAGTGGTTAAATCATTAAATCTTACCTTTAAGCACCAATATTACAGTCAATTTTATTCATTTCTAATCCTATGATAGATGTGTGTTGTGGTGCAATGCATATCAACTCTGAACGACAAATCGAGGAGCTGAGTTCGAATTCCAGTTGAATTCCTTGCATTCACTTATGCGCAAATACCCTTGGGAAAGGTATTAATCAGTCTCTTCCCTCCAGTTATGGATCAAATAATAGAACAGATTGGGTTCTATAGCCTTGGTCGGCAACCAGTCTACCGCAGAAAGTAATGGCAACCTACTGCAGGATAATCCTATGCCCAGTCAGTCATGTCTCTTTCGAGACATGATTGCCCAAAGCGTGTATCACGTATGGCACTCAACTGACTAATCCTATGAATGATATTTACTGATTGTTTTGATTTACTGTTTTGTTTCTTTTAAATGTAAGTTAATTCAGTAAAGTATAATACATAGATAAGAGAAAACATTTTATTACTATTCAACCTTTTATTTAAAAAGGTAATATTTGTCCATTCATAAAATCTATTATGGCAATTATGACATCTGCTTACTTAGATATGAAATCATTAGAGAGAACGAAAGTTTAGATGAATTTGTTTCATAAATCCTAACTATAATATTCCAGGTTCCATAAAGAGCTAGTATTCAAATAATTTCTAATGCATTCCTATAGTAAAATCATCTCCAATGAATTTCTATAGATGCTTTTAATATTTGCTATATCACTAGATATGGAATCATTAGAGGGAATGAAAGTTTGGATGGATTTGTTTCATAAATCCTAGCCATAATATTCCAGGTTCCATAAAGAGCTAGTATTCAAATAATTTCTAATGCATTCCTATAGTAAAATCATTTCCAATGAATTTCTATAGATGCTTTTAGTATTTGCTATATCACTAGATATGGAATCATTAGAGGGAATGAAAGTTTGGATGGATTTGTTTCATAAATCCTAGCCATAATATTCCAGGTTCCATAAAGAGCTAGTATTCAAATAATTTCTAATGCATTCCTATAGTAAAATCATTTCCAATGAATTTCTATAGATGCTTTTAGTATTTGCTATATCACTAGATATGGAATCATTAGAGGGAATGAAAGTTTGGATGGATTTGTTTCATAAATCCTAGCCATAATATTCCAGGTTCCATAAAAAGCAAGTATTAAAATAATTTCCATAAGAATTTCTGTGATTATTTACAGCTGGATTGAAGAAGGCTTATAGGACACAGCAGCCAAAATGTCATGATTGTAAAAAAAATGAGAACATTAGTACAGATATAACTAATTAAAATAATTTCTAATGCATTTCTCTAGTAAAATAATTTTCTATAAATTCCTATATATTTTTATTAATTGCTATGTCACTAGAATTATTAGAGGGAATGAAAGTTTGGATGGATTTTAATAAATCTATTCGTGATATCACAAAAGGCTGCAGAATTTACATTGTGCATGTATGCATGTGTTATGGCTTTCCTTATTCACCTCTTTCCCTATAAGTAAATGTCAAATAAAACAACTATGCAATGTATTATTGAAAGTCTGTTTACCTTAAGGGAATCTATCCTCCCTACTAAACTGAGGAAGGAAAACAAGAAAATAACCATGAATTGGTGAAAAGGTAGGAGCAAAAGCCTGATTTTGTGAGGTAATAAACAAAACTTGAATAATTCAGGGAGGAGAAGTAGCTGAATCAGCAATTTTCTTCAAAGAAAGTCATGAGGTGGGGGAGAAAAAATGAGACTGAGGGAGGGGGAGAAATAGAGAATTGTTTTCAGGTCATAAAATTCTTGCTCTTTTCTTCATTTTAATCAAAATATCCAGAAAATTCCTAAGGCTTTTTTTATTTATTTATTAAAACAGGAGAATAAATAGGAGCAACTCCAAGCATCAGGAGTATAATTGTTTAATGGATAATCAGCAAAATATGTCAGTTTCAATACTTCTTTTGTAACTCTCATTTACAAAAATGTAAGGATTTCAAGGAGATAAAGGATTTTTATCATCGACGACAACAACAATAGTAAATCTAACAAAATACTTCATATGTTAATATTTACCAATTAAAAGTAATTAAGAAAAATAAGATATTCTCTTAGTTTCTATGAACATGCCAAGTAAAAGTATATATATTCTTATCTGTATCCCAAGACAAGTTGGGAAAGAAAAATAAATATTACCTATAAGTCAAATATATTTTGCACTGTGGTGACATTTATTATACACTTGATTGAAAATAAAATAGTGCTTTTATATTTTTCATGATATAAAAAAAAATATATAATCAGCATGTTAACTGAAACTCAGATGAAAGAAGTAAGGCAATTAACAGTTTAAAAAGAAGTATTTAATAAATTACCACAGCACTTATCAATGGTACTATGATTAACAAAATATTTTTACAAACCAAATCACAAGTGTAGCGAATTTTATCCATAGATGCATCACTATGGCCTTGTGCCAAACTAAGCTACATGCCTTATTAATAAAAAAAAAAAAAAAAAAAAACAACTTCAGATGAGATTAGCTTTATTAACCTTTGTTACTGTGTAAAGTGATATGGTCAAAAGATGAAAACGGAAAAAAAAGTGACACAAAAAATTTATTTTAAACGAATTTTTATGAAGAATTGAAAAATTCTTTTTTTATAGGATCAAAATATATTCTTCTTTGAAGTACACATTAAATTTTAAAACCTTCAGCCTCCATTAGCAACAATATGTCTGCACATAAAAACTCATTCATTTTAATTTACTCAGTAGCAGGAGTTTTCATTGCTAAAACAAGAAAAATATTCTAATGTAGTTAAAGAAAAATTGCAAAATTGTCAAAGGACTTTTTTTAGTTACTAATAAATCATTTCAAATTCAGAGTGTTACCATTTGATGCTTGAAACTCTCGGTTCTAATGATAATGACTATAAAATGTTACAAAATTACTGAAACTAATATTAAAGTCAGCTTCAAAAATATATAAAAACAATTTTTTTTTATTTTTTCAAAAATGGTAATTTAATCTGCAAGATTACATTGGAATTTTATTTCTCACCTTATTTTACAGACTTCATTAATTCATGGACTAAATGTGTTTAGTCATAAAACCATTTTATAATGGCAGCAATTTAAGTAAATAAAGACAAAGCAGGAAAATATGAAGTATGATAGTTTTTGCTTAATTCATTTCTTAAATTGTCAATAGTCCTCTAATTTTTTTTAATTATTTGCTTTCAGTGATTGATTAAAGGTAATTACAAAATAACATATTGGTATAATTATAAATTATATAACAGGTGTGTCAAAAAAATGAAGTGAAGGTATTTATAGCTTTCTGAAAAAAAAAAAGAAAAAAAACTTTTCTAAATCTTTTAAAATCACCTCTGTAATTTTATTCAACTGTTGTCTATCTCAATATGCAAATGTATCAAGCATGTAGGTGTAATTACACAAGATATTCATTAAGTTTAGTTCGATAGAGAAGAAAAAAAAAGGAAGATTATGTTGCTCCAATTTCATAAATAGAGCTTACAGCAAAAATCATACAGAATTTTGTTCTTTTGTTTGGTCTCAAAGAATTTATACTAATGTGAAACAACTATTCAGTTACTTGCTATACATAATAGAATTTTTATTTAAATTTTAATATGAATTAAATCATGTCAGAAAGCTGTACGGAAAGCAGTAATAATAAAAAATAGTGAATTTTTTTAGATTAGCTTTATACAAAACATCACGGAGTGTGCATCTTGATATTTAATAAGATAAACATAGCGCATAGATAAATGGGTATGGGAAGATTGTGCAGCATGGAGGGAGGGCTTGTCTATGTAACTTAAAATAGGAAAAGAAAATACAAAAATCAGCATTTAAGATTCAGTTCGGCTCTAACAGTGAGCACGTGGTAAATACCTATTTTACTCATCAAGCAGACCAAGTATTTAAACTTGGTCTAGAGAAAGAATGCAATTGCGGGACATTCAGCTTGAATTCAAATCAATGCAGTGGTTAATAGTCAGCAAGACTATCTTTGTCACAAGTGCTCTATGGCAAGATGTTACAGCACATCTTCATGGAATTTGAAACAACTAAGTCTCTGGTTTATCTGTTTTTAAAGTTTTGTGGAAACAAAGAAATTTAAAAACTGTTGGATTTACCCAAACCATTTTTCTACATAGGGTACCCAACATCTCATCAGTGAGTGGAGAGTGGGTGGTAAATATATGAGTGGAACAGGAGTGTAAAATCTTGCAGACATTTTTAAAGAAATCCTGTGCTAAAAAAAACATCTTGACCAATCCCAAGTGTTAGGTGGGCTCTACTGAAATGTGTCTTTGGTTCCAATTGAACAGAAGTCAGGCTCTAAAGGAATGGGGAGGAATGGCATAAAATTTGACAAGATAAAATGCTACTTCCAACCAATCCCAACATAAAATAGTATTGTATTTTAAGCTATCAGTCTTTTGGTTCTTACTAAATGCACAAAACATCAGTCTTTTACTACTAACAAAATATAATTTTCTCAAGTAATCTTAAAAAAATATTTCCTTAAATATTTAAGTAGACTTTTCATGCTGAATGATTAAATAGTTCTTTAGATGGATAAAAAAAATTATAGACTTGGACTAGAGAAAAATTTTCAAGCTAATATTCCAAGTCTTTTTCTCAGTGAGTGTGTGTGTGTAATTAGAAAAGATCTTTTTGAAGTAATTTCACTGAAAGATTTTGATTTTATTCATTTTATGGGTTATCAGCCCTTTACAGATTCTCACTTAGAAAAATACAAGATTAAAAATAAGAAGCGATGATTTTTGCTCTTATTGAAACAAAAATTAATTCTTACAATCTACATACACGCGCATGTGCGCTGTAATTAAAAGTTAACTCCTCTCCGCGCTCAAAATTTATGTTTTGTCATTTGAGCACATTTTGGGAAATGAGTCTCTAGCTAAGAACATTTAACCCCCCACTCCCACCAAATGAGTGTAAGTGTGTGTGTGTATCCAGTTAACACAACATATACGGTATAAAAAGAAAAAAAGATTATTGTTCTTCTTTGAAGTCTCGTTTTAGAGACACTTCAACATTTTTTTTAACCTTCGCCCCCCCCCCCCCCTCATTTACTTCCGTCGCCTCCAATAGAGCAATGACAAGCGAGCTCACCTCGTAAGTCTAAATTCACTAATGTCGTGAGTTCGATCCTCACTATTGTGACCGTGTGGTAAACAAAGTTGAACTTAGTAGTAAATAAATAAATAACTATGACACATGTGCCCACCTTTAAAAAAAAAAAAAAAAATTGGTGGTTCTGATTACTAAACATTTTATTTTTTGATAAAAAATAAAAAAAATAAAAAACTAATTGTATTTGTTTTTCGTTACCGTTCTCAAAAAAAAAAAAACTAAATACTCTCAAGCTCTTTCAAAACACACAAAGGTTAAAAAAAATGACCTTTACAAATATAAAAAGCATAAAAATGTCACTAAATTTGGAATTAGCAGAAAAGAAAAACTCTTAACAACAATTATAGAGTAAAGTTTGGAAATAGAATTATTTTAGTTCTTTAAGTTCTCAGTTACCGTTTTGAATCTTATTACTCACGTTCTCGATAAGTAAACATTTAATAACCGAATGAATAATAACTTATTATTATTATTATTTTTTAAAAAATAAATATAAAAGTTATCTAAAGCTTACTCACCAGAAGTAGAAAGACTGGTGGTGGTGGAGGGAGTAGTAGTACTAGTGGGATTCATGTGAAGAGGATAGCCAGCAGCTCGGCAACCATTTCCTAAGAGCCACATGATTTTCGAAATAATTTCTCGAGTAAATGTAGTAGAATCAGCAGCAAGGGAGAAATGCACAAATACAGAAAACTAATAATCTTAAAAAACAACAACAACAAATGCTTGTGTGTGTGTGTGTGTGTGTGTGTGGTTGAGCCGAACAAACAGTATTGGGGGGGGGGGTCAGTAGTAGTAGTAGTAGTAGTAATAGTAAACTATAGTGGGAGGAGGGGGAGGAGTAACAAACTAGTGACGTATAATGAAATTTAATTTGTGAATGAGGATTTGTTGAAGATGAAAGCAGTTCTAACTAAAAATGATCGCCAGATTTTTAACTTTTTACAACTGCAACAAATTAAAAATTTTGATAAATATTACTTTTAACTATATAGAATGAGATCGTCGTTAACTTGTTTTTATTAATTGATTCATTAACTTAATTAATTTCATTCAAATTGGTCTCTTGACTCTTTTTGAGGAACAAAAAAGTTATGTCAGGAGGATGCTAGGTTTTACTTTTTTTTTTTTTAATAATTTATAACTCATGACAATTTTAGAGCAAAGTGCAGTACCAGTTCAAGAACTTGGTATATCAGGATAAAAAATAACCCAACTTCTAGGTGTCGGTTCATTAATCTTATCGAAAAAAAAAAATAAATGGAAAAAAATGGAACTTTTTTTGTGGCTGTCAAGTCAAGTGTATGTAATTTGTTTTTGCTGATGCTTCACAACCTTCCATATTTCGATTGGTCCATTCTCTGACCGTTGTTACTTTATTGGGTTCAATTTATACACATTAATTATACCTGACCTGCTATACACTGATAAGAATATCTGGCATAAAAAAAAGAAGGTAAACCATGGAAATCAGTCAGAAACCCCGTTAGTTTATAAAAAGCCCATCATATAGCAGCCCAACGACGTTTTAAGAGAACTTCAAGTAACATACTTACTCCAGCTAAGTAGGGGTCAAAATTAAACGGGCATTACTAAAACATTATCAATACATATGTAGAAAGGTCTGTTTTATAAACGAGATTTAGCTATCAGTGGTGTTTGAACCCAGATAAAAACCACAACTTTACATGTTGATTTTCAAGGCACATGTGATTGAGTCATGGCAGTATATTTCCCTACTCAACACCTCGTTCCTTCATTTGATCTTTGACTATGCTTGGCAAATTTCAGAAATATCTACAGTTACTTATTCTGATTATTTAAATATATATTTAAAATAAGGATAATGAAAATAGAACTAAGTTACAAGTTTACAAAAAAGTTGAGTCACAAGTTACAAATAAACAATAGAAATAAAACTTTCAAAATTAAAAAAAAAATTTGTTGGAGAATGAAAATATCTATTCAGAAAGCGATAAAGTATTTAAACATGCTTCTCAGAATATAAAAATTTTCTGTTTCAGGAAAAACAAAATGCAGTTGTATGATATTACATTTTATTCTAGATATTGTTCAGTCTACTTCAAAAAGATAAACATTTCCTCAAATGATGCATTCCTGCCAATTTAAAGTGACCAGAAGAAAAACACTGCATATATTACCAACAGCACCCACTATGTGCACAACAGAGAGAGAAATGTTATTGAAAAACTGAAAAAAAATAAAAACATATTCAACCGAAACACAGATAAGGCTAACATTGATTATTTTAACTAATGCTCACTATCCTTTAGATGAAGCTACATACAGTGTGTATATTTAAAAAAAAAAAAAAAAAAAAAAAAAAAAGGCACAAACAATGGAACTGACCTATTCTGAATATCTGGCAATTAGTTTACCATCATAAAACTTTGAGTAACACATGTGCTTGGTGTGATTTTTAATAAGATCCACAGAAACATAATGTGGGTGTGTTTGTGTGTGGGTGTCAGAGAGAGAGAGAGAGAGAGTTTGAGCTATCTATGATGTTGATACATTAAAATGTTAATGCAAAAATGCAAGGCACAGTCACATGAAAAAGGGCATCTCCTATCAAGTGGTGGCTAGGTGGCCAGTTTTACATACCAGGCTCCTCTAGTGAACTTGATTCTTACTAAGTGTCTCACAAAAACTTATTCATTAATCTGTATTCATAATGATCAAGTATACACAAAGATCACATTACACAATAAATTAATAAATTAAAAAAATTCAATATATTTTTTTTTTTTTGTGGTAAGATTTATGAAGAGGGATACGGGTTAAATTACACATCTGTTGTTAGAAATCATTTTATGTTTTAAATATTTGTTTAATCCTTTTCAGTGGTCTTTAAAGTGGAACTGAATTTTGCATTTTGAATTTTTGCATTATTGGATATTAAACAAGACTGGTTGCAGAAACTATATACATAGAGCATCAGATGAAAAAGGAATTGAATAAAAATGTTGATGATTTGTAAACTATTTTACAATAATAATAACTTTTATAAATTTATGCTATATATATATTCTTTTATAACTTCAAACATTTGTATTTGAAAAGATGCTCTGTTTATTTTGAACAGTACAAGTTTCATCTACCAGCCAGGGAGAAAACTTAAAAGAAAATGTGCCCTCTAGTAGATTAAGTTTCCTTGAGTATGCAAGCCAGTAGATGAAATACAGGGCGCGATGGATGAATTGTCGTCTAAATGACACACAAATAAAAATAACACTGACAACTCATTTCAGCATATATTTACCAAAATTATAAAAAAAAATATCTTGATATAACAAAGAGTAAATTTGTTCAATAAAATCACCATTGGCTTCACCCATGGTTCATAACTCCAAACAATTTCAGAATCTCCCGCAACTCTTCTAGACAGTATCCTTGTTTAAGTTGGTGAATGCTGCTATAATCCTTGCTTTCAGTTCATCTTTGTTGTTACAAGGAGTTTTGTTGGTCTCTCGCTCAACTGCTCTCCACACATAGTAATCAAGGAGGATGCAGTCTGGGGAGTTAGGTGGCCAGATGTAAGGGGTGATATGGTCAAATAAATTGTCTGACAGCCATGACTGGGTTCTTCTACTTATGAGGCATGGTGCAGAGTTCTGTTGCCAGACATAAGGTTTCCAGCAGTTACCCTCTTGACCGAGGGCAGCACTACCTCCTCAAGGTACTTGATGTAGGCCTCTGTGTGGAGTCTGAAACCCTGTGGGAAGATGTATGGAGGCATAACTTTACCATCACTAGTGATCACTCCAAACACCATAATGTTGACAGGATATATCATCCAACTCTTTCTGAATCTTCTGCAGATTGGTACCCAAACACTCTTAAATGTTTCTATTGAAGATTCTGGTGTAAATGCCAAGCAGTACAGTATGCCATTTCCAAATTTATGGAAGAGTGAATTATGTCATGATGCTCTTTTTCTCACAGAAAGTTCCCAACTGACCCTACTATACAATGCAGTTGACAAAAATCAAAACCAAGCATCATGCATGCCCAAAATTAAAAATATAAAATCATGACAATTTACCTATCACAACCTGTATATACTGTTTTAAATAAAGATAGTGTTTTTTCAAATATGAGTAATCACTAAAAATGATGTTTGAAGTTTTTTATAAACAGATCTTGTCATTCAAATTCAAAACATTTCTTATTAAAATGATGAGATCTAGATATCAACAAATGTCCATTCAAATCAAGTCAATCTGGCTGGTATCAAGCAGAGTGGGTTGAAAAAATCCCAACCCAACAATTTAATACGAGTACACTGATTATAGGAGTTGTTAATATGCATAAAAAATAGACAAACAAATGTTCACCTTTTGGCACTAATTTAAAATGCATTGCTGATCAACAACTGTCAATTTATGTAGAGATATGAATTATTTTTTTATTCTTATCATTGGTAATCTTTATAGAAAAAGAAAAGATGCCCTATACAACAGTGTCTCAAAAGAAAAACAGATTTTTAAAAAAATTAAAATAAAAATATTCAATTTTTTTTTTTTAATTTAAATGTTAAAATTTTAAAAATCTTACCCAATCTGAAATTAAAAAGTAAAATAAATTAGATTTTTTTTTTATTAGAAAAAATTTAAACTCCTTTTTGAAGATACTGTTCATTTTGTATATTTCTTTTTAAGCATGCAGATATTGAACAATTATGTGAATGTGAAATTAAGAAAAAGAAAGAAAATTAACTCCACACTATACAAAATCATTAATAACTCAACAAAAGATGATTTTGTCCCAACTGTACTTAATGTGTTTGTTTTAAAGGAACTGACCACAACATGAAAGACCTAGTCTAAATATAAATGCTAACTCAGTGGTTTACATCCAAACTGTCAAATCTGATAAGTTTATTATGGTATGAAACCAAACAGAAGAGAGTGAGACAGAGAGGGACAAAGACTTCATTGCACCAATCTTTCAAGTGGGGAAGGTTTTACTACGTTAAAAAAATTAAGTTAAAAAAAAATCAGCATTTAAAATCCTGGATTTACCAGAACTGAAAGATCTATCTCGTATTAGGGAAAATTACAACTATCTCAGCCAAAAGATGACGCCGTAAACTTAAGATTGGTTTAAAATAATTGAAAATTAGATTTCTTTTACCACATGAAACAGAACACTTTTTTTCACTGTGAAAACTGCAAAAAAAACTCATTTTAAAACTATGGAGTAGATAGACTAAACTATCACCCGGTTCACACTCCACCCTCGTCTATTGAACAGGTTAAGAGGCTCATCCCTTGTTCCCTGTTTAGGATGTGGTTTCCCGCTTTCTCTTTCCCAATCTTTTCACTCTCACGTAGCCCCCTGCACATCAGTGGCGTTACCACCTTGCTCAGGGTGATATGATTAAAAAAAAAAATGTATGTTAATAATCTTTCCACATTTTCCTTTCTGCTAAAGAGACATTTAATATTTTTTTTTTTTTTTAAATCATATCACCCCGAGCAAGGCAGTAACGCCACTGATGTGCCAGGGGCTACGTAAGAGACGTGGGTGGAGTGTGAACCGAGAGATAGTTTAGTCTATCTACTCCAATTGAAAAAAAAAAAAGAAGAAAAGTGAAAAGATTAGAAAGGAGAAAACTGCAAATCAAATCCTAAACAGGGAACAAGGGATGAGCCTCTACACCTGTTCAATAGACATGGGTGGAGTGTGAACCGGGCGATAGTTTAGTCTATCTACTCCAATTTAAAAAAAAAAGAAGTGAAAAGATTGGAAAAGAGAAAACCGGAAATCTATAATATATCAAAGTGTTTTACTAATTGAAGAAGTACAAAGATTATATATATATATTCCAGAGAATATTTCATTAGTAGTAGTTATGAAGAAAAATGGCTTCATGCAAATAGGCAAACAGTTCTCTCTACTACAGATTCAACACATTAAAGGAAAAAGCAGTGATGACAAGAATGATGCTGATGACAACAGTAAAAATTAATAGGAGTGAAAATATATTATGGGCCACAAAAAAATATATATTTTTTGGTATAAATAACATTTTCTACTTAATCTGCATCTTACTCTATTGCACAGCAGGAATTAAGTTACAGAAAAAAATTGTGAGATAATAGCATCTTGCAAGACTTGAACCATCTCCCTAAAGAATAATCTCAAAATGATCAAAAGTCTAGTCTTTAATAGATTTCATGTTCAGTATTTGTTTGTATAAACACCCATAAAAAATTATATATTAAATAAATCCAGGTTATTTTTAATAGCAAAAATGTTGGCACTCATACTCAAGGTGACAGGAATATATTTTTTTTTAAATCTTGACAATTCAGTTTTACATGAATTATTGAAATTACTGATGAATCAACAAAACCTACAATACAATTAGAAGCAGGCTAATATAGTTTAAAACAAGAGATAATATACAATAAATTTTTATTAATATTTTTCTTAAACATGATAAACAAATACATAGTTGCAATTTGGTAGAGTTAAAATAACATTCTTTTTTGCTATATATTTGTTAATTACTATGCTTATTGTATGTAGCATGGCTAATAGGTTTTGATAAACATACAAATTCAATTTTAGTTTCTTCAACATTTAGAAGGTTTTTATTTATTCATAAATGCTAAAAATTCATTTATTATTTTTTTTACTGTATTAATTTTACTCAGTTTTGTAAAAAAAAGCCAAGAATCAATGTTTCATATATATATATATATAGATAGATAGGGGTTGCAGGTTCGATTCCTGCCAAATGGCACACATTTTCGTAATAAAAATTTATCGTAAATAATCAGGCCTGTAGATATAAAAATATATAATACTGTTTCATTAAAAACAGAATAGCTACTTAAATACGAGTTAAAAAAAAAAAAAATGTTCAAACAATTCATTTCAAATTGTCAGTTGCTTATAACCAAGTTTCGTTAAAATTCGTTGATTTCCGTAATATATATATATATATATATATATATATTAAGAGAACAAAAAAGATTGTCTTTATCACTTCTGACAAATCCACAGAAAAACAATCAAGATTTTGTAAAAAAAAAAAAAAATTATACAAAGCAACAAAAGATCAGTTTTATCAAAAATTGATCACTCATTTAATTTCTCATTAATAAATGCTGCAAATGAATTAAGTTGTTACAAGAACATCAAAAGAATCCATAAGCTCTTTGCACTAATATCTACAATTTTTCATTTTATGCTTTCACAAATTAAAAATAAAAAAAAATTCCCTCTTCAGACTGACATGCAAGAGTGGATGACAAATCATCCAGGCTGGATGACAAATTGCTAAAAAAGAAAAAAAAAAAAAAAAAAAATTCCAACAAGAACAGAAGGCAGCACAAAAATAATGATTACAGATCAAAAAATGAACTTTCAAATATAATTATATTAGTGACCTTGACCATTATTATATAAATAATAAAACCAACCTATCATATAAAGAATAAAAATTCACTCACATAGTTATAATAAATTGCTTAGATTTATAAGTGTTAATATAAAAGTTCAATACATTTTTTTTTCATTAAAACGATCTTTCAATTTTTAATGTACTAACACATACACATAACTGACTGGCCTTTATCAAGATTCATAATGAAGAAAATAGTTTTCATTTTTTTTTTTTTGCTACTACTAATTGAGCAGTTTTTCTTTCTTGCTAGTTTGATTTATCCAACTCAGCAGCTACACTTTTCAATCATTGTGGCATGCCAGTGAAGAGACATTTTTCAAATCATACTTTTCCTAAAGTTATCGGTATGAAATGAAACCACGTGAACTCATTCCATTTTCCATATTGATAACTATTATGCCACTCTATCCTTTCATGTATAATATACATGCACACATTCAAAGGTCACAAGATTTAAAGAAAAAAAATTTAACTGTATAAGCTCCAGATCAAAGCAACCTAACAAAAGTCACTTTATCAGTTTAGTAGCCTATTACCAATTTATATTTGTAGTTTCATGTGATTAAAAGTATTAGCCTATAAAAGTTATTACATAATATTACCTCAAGTCATGCAAGTAAGTAACTGACATTTTCATCTTGTATGAAATGTCTCTTAAAATTTATCATTTTAAGTTTGATACTTACTTCAAAAACATTTTCATATACTTTAAAATTCATGCTCTCTAAAGTATATCATTGCTACATAAAACGATCCCCTTTCTATTTTGTAAGCCTTAATTCCTGACTACTGACAATCTATCTTTTCTATGATTTTCAATACACATCAAAAATGAACATGGAAATGTATTCAAACAAAATTCAAGTCAAAAATTGCAATGTTATATTTTTAAGTCACTAAATCACCCAATTGATCCCAGTATCATCAGAATCTCATTAATGTAGAAAATTGATAAAGCTAAGCAGAAAGGGAGAGCAGAGTAGCAGTAAAGTCAGTGACTTCAAATAATGTTGAAACTAAAAATGATTGTTTTTCTCCCAGGCCGGTACCAGAATTCGCAATAGATGTAATCAACAGAGTAAAAGAAAGCTAACATAATATTTAATGAATCCTATTCATAAACCCAGATAACTAACAGCAACCTGAAGGCAGATAAAATAAACACATTAGACGTTGGTGAATTGTTTTTAGGATTTAAGGCTTCAAGTCCAAGAACCAGTTTGTAGTGAAGAGATAATAGTCAGCAATAAAATGGTTGATATAAATTAGAGATAAAGCATTTTGTCTAACTGGAAAGCATAACTTTTTCTTGAAAGTAAAAACATCTCATAGGATTTTCATTGTTTATAATAAAGATATAAATGCTGATTTAGTAGCAGATTTTACAGGTAGAAAATGTATGTAGTATTAAGGAAAATATTATTTATATGCTAACTACTGTCCTCATCATTGTTGTTGTTAATGAAGACAATAGTCCACATGTAAATAATGATAACTCCTCACCCCCAGAAATAAGGTAAAGATATCAAGCAAAAATTAAATTCTTTCCAAATGCCTTACACTTACACACAAATATATTTGAATAAAATATTGTGAAATAATTATCATAAGATGAATATCAGTTAATTACCATACATGATACACACTTGGGCAATCATGTCACTTGAGAAACATGACTGCCCAGACAGAAGATTTTCCCCACAGTAGATTGCCATTACTTTCTGCGGTAGACTGGTTGCCAACCAAGGCTATAGAATCCAATCTGTCCTGCTACTTAATTCATAACTAGACGAAGAGATGGATTAATACATTTCCCAAGGGTATTCGCGCATAAATGAATGCAATGAATTTAATTGAGATTAAAACTCAGCTGACGAATATAGCAACCAAAGTGATTTCAATCAGTAATTTATCAATTTCTCAAAACTTTACCTTGCAAGTTTATACAAGAATAAGGAGGGGGAAATGGTTGCAAAGTTAAAATTTAATGTAAATTTAGGGTTATATATTAATCATTCAGTCACTTAAAATGCATTATAGAAACTTAGTATATCAGAAGTAAGTACATATTTAGTTTTTCAACTATAGAAGGTTTACTTAAAAAAATTTAAAATAATGAATAAAAACCAATACTGTTTCTTAAATCTCTCCACATTTTATGCCCATTTGACACTAGTTTTCTAATGAAACCAGAATGAAATAAAAACAATTATGCTTTCAAATTAAAATGTTAAATTAAAAATGTTTAGTTAATTATTGTTAGATTTTTCGTAAACATTATTTGCTAAATTATAGGTGAGTGTATCAGTCCTCCTATATGGAAGTGAATGCTGAACAATCTCTTCACAGATGAAGAAGAGACTTCAAGCAACAGAAACAAAGAAAAGAGTACCAAACTGTTATGTAATATCAGTCCTTCTATATAGGAGTGAATGCCGGACAATTTTCTCACAAATGATTTGGTTTGGTTATTTTGTTTTTATGGCATATCAACCTTGGCGGGTCATTTATTGCCAACTAAATTTTTATTTATTAATTGCTGTTTTCATATAAGTTTTGTGTTTAGTAATACTTTTTTCTTTTCAAGTATCAAGATTCATTTGGATTTGTTTTTAAGGGCAGGGTCCCCAAGTCCTACCCTGTTATTTAACCCATAATTGGAGGGAAGGATCCCAAGGATACCAGTGCCTAAGTGAATGCAGGGTATTCAACTGGAATTCGAACTTGGCTCACCAATTTCTCTTTCCGAGCCGATATCCACTGCACCATAACGCACATCCATCACTACACACTTCCAGCACCTGGTATTCCCAAGCGGTCACCCATCTAAGTACTGACCAGGCTCAATGTTGCTTAACTTCAGTGATCGAGCGAGAACCAGTGTATTCAACGTGATATGGCCGTAAGCCCTCTCACAAATGAAGAAGAGACTTAAACAGCAGAAATGTGGTTCTACATAAGCATGTTGAGAATACTATGGACTGAACATGTGAACAACAGCAAAGTTTCAGAGAAAATAGAAACAAAAAGGACACTTATACTTAACATCAGGAAGAGTTGAAAGTATATAATGAAGAAAGAGGGCTTGGAAAATTGAACACTCACAGGATGGGCTTGAAAACATGCAAGACAGAGGAAAACAACATATAACCTCCCTAGTGAGCTTTAGTAAATGGATGGCAGAACAAGATTTAGGTGAGACAACAAAAAGATAAAATTTATTAAGAACTACAAAAGACAGGAAATTCTAGAAAGCTATGATTGTCAACGTCCCAAAGGAACATGCTACATAGTAGTTATATCTTTTCCCTCCAGTTATGGGTTAAATAATAGGGCAGATTGGGTTCTATAGCCTTGGCTGGCAACAAGTATACCACAGAAAGTAATAGCAACCTATTAAAGCATAACCTTCTACCCAGTCAGTCATGTCTCTTTTGAGACATGATCGCCTAAGCGTGTATCACATATAGCACTTAACTGACTGATATACCAGAATATAAGGTATAAGAGGAGAAATACTTTTTAATATTTATGTTACTAAAGATATTAATGATAAGGAGTAAATGAAATGTTTTATGTATTTGTTTTAAAACTCTTAACCATGATATCATAAATAATTCATAATATGCCAATATAATGACTGATTAAAGAAACTTTTTATTTCAATGCAAAAAGACAAGAAAAACAAAACATCAAGTGTTCATGAATGTCATTTCAATGTTAAAAATATCAAATATTTTTTTTTTTAATCGTATCACCCCGAGCAAGGTGGTAATGCCACTGATGTGCAGGGGGCTACGTAATAGTGAAAAGATTGGAAAAGAGAAAGCCGGAAACCACATCCTAAACAGGGAACAAGGGATGAGCCTCTTAACCTGTTCAATAGGCGTGGGTGGAGTGTGAACCGGGCAGAAAAATTATTATAGCTAAAATATTATATAAAGCCAAATATCTAAATCTAATCTATCTATCTAAAATCTAAACCTATCTATCTAAAATTATTTATAAATGGAACTTTGTGTGTGTGTGTGTGTGTGTCCGTTACCTATAGACTCCGAAATGGCTGAACTGATTTTCTTGAAAATTTACACAGTTGTACTATAAGCGTCTGTGAGTGTTCTTAGCTAGGTTTTGTATCAAGGTACCCCCAATAAACATCGAAAATCGATAATAAAAAAAAATCGGGTTATAGAAGGAGTGGTCCGATTTTAATCAAATTTGATACACGCATAGACAAAGACATAAGAAACGATATTCAGAAGTTTCAAGGTTGCAGTTCTTACAGTAGTGCAGATAATCAATAATATATATATATATATATATATATATATATATATATAAGGCAAGATGTTTGTGTGTGTGTGTGTCTGTTTATCTGCCTGTATGCCTGTATTTTTTTCAGCCCTTTAATTTTAGTTTTTGCTTCAGGTTTGGCTCTAAGTAGGTATAATTGTAGTTCTTAGTCTCAGCCATGATTCCATTTACTCAGAGGACTTATTTAGCCTTTAAAATTCAGTTTACGACGAAAAAAATTATTTGATATCGATACCAGGAAATCAAAATTTGACTTGCATCCATTCATTTTTCTTTCAGTCTACGGTTTCGCTTTAACTGTAAACAACTATTGCTTTTTAGTCTTTCATGCCAACGACCAAAGAGTCTGAGCTCCAGGACCATGGATTAGTTTTAAAGCTTTCATTACACCCGAGCAACGCCAAGCTATACTGCTAGTTTTATTATACAGCAAATTCTGGCTAGAGAGGGAAAATGAAAAAATAATCATAGTTGCAGACTGCATTTGAATGTGTGTGTGTGTGCGTGTGCGCGCACTGTAATCCTGTATGAGTAAGATGCAGGTTTTTCATCCAAAATTGTGACCAAAAGCCTTTTGTGGTCCATATATTACAAATCAATCCCATTTTTTCCCAGAACTCAAAAACAGGCAAATCAGGTCAAAATAGATTTATTTGTTTTCTGGAGAGATAATATCTATCTAATACCATATTGCAACAAAGGAAATAAATCTTTGATAATTAAAACCCAAAACAAACAAACAATATTTATTCAATATTGTTTCAATTTATTACCTCAGTGTATATTGAGGATTTAGTGGTTTTCATCATGCTTTATCAAGTTTTCATAATGCTTACGAATCACAACAGTAAACAAAATCTTTTTATTTTCTTTCTTTCTTTTTTACATTTTCTTTGTTCTAAAATAAGCTCTTTTTTTTCTGGGAAGTTTTTTTAACTGCATCTTACACTCCATAGCAATCTATACACAAAGGATTATGGTGTGTGTGTGTGTATATATATATATATATATATAAAAACCAAGGTTTTGCCTATTCTTACCATTGTTCACTGAGCCTAATATGGCTATCATTTCCTGCTTAACTTTCATAATTTTAGGCACTTACAAGCTAAATATTTCTGACCACTACATCTTTAATCTAAAAGATATTTGAAATAATTTTAGCACTTAATCTGTCTTTAATAAATAGAAAATGAAAAAGAAAAATTGTCAGTGGTCACAAATTAATGTAATCATTAATTATAAAATAGTAATTTTGGAGTAGTTTATCATATTTAATACTGTAATTACAATGATAAAAATATTGATCATATTACTTTTCTTTTTAACCTTCACTTTAATACAGCAAATGATATGGAGTAAAAAAAAAATACAGTTCAAATCATTTACTTTTTAAAAAGTTTCCAAATACAAAATAGAGCAATAAATCATAATATCTTAATTATAAGTGATTATAATAAAAACATTCTGCATTGCTATGCAAAAGCTTTTGTTTCAATACTGTGAATTATATTTCATCAGGCGATTGTTGGTAACTACTGATAAAAATTATTTTTATGGATATTTAAAAACAATTTGTTACCTTTTTTCAACATTTAAAAGATGGGTCATAAGGTCAGAATTAAAAAGATACTTGTGGATCTGTCTGGATTAACCAATTAAAAGTCAGACCTAAGGTTAGAGGGTGGAAGTAGATTAGTTATTTTAATGTCACAATAAACCTGCACTTAGTCATATCATCTTGGCAACAACAAGTGCATCATGTAGCCAAATATCCATCGACTAACAAAATACAATTCATAGTATTTTCTCTTTTCCAATCTTTTCACTCCTTTTCATTTTTTTTTTTTTCAATTGGAGTAGATAGACTAAACTATCGCCCGGTTTGACACTCCACCCACGTCTATTGAACAGGTGTAGAGGCTCATCTCTTGTTTAAGATGTGGTTCCCGGTTTTCTCTTTTCCAATCTTGTCACTCTTACGTAGCACCCTGCATATCAGTGGCGTTACTGCCTTGCTCGGGGTGATATGATAAAAAAAAAGAAATTGTGCAATAAACTCAATATCATAAAGGAGACCATGGAGACTATTATTTTCAGTTAAAGAACTCTGTAGATGACTATTTTTAACAAATTTAAAAAAATGTTAGTCCTGCCAATGCAAGTTGAATTTTGAATTTCTTGGTTGTGTAGTCATGTCCTTTTATAGAAAAACCTAAAACAATCTTGACTGAAATTAGAGTCAGTCAGTTAGTTGAGTGTCATACATGAATACACGCTTGAGCAATCATGTCTCAAAAGAGACATGACTGACTGGGCAGAAGATTATTTCGCAGTAGGCTGCCATTACTTTATGCGGTAGACTGGTTGCCAACCAAGGCTATAGAACTCAATCCGTCCTGTTATTTAACCCATAACTGGAGGGAAGAGACGGATTAATATCTTTCCCAAGAGTATTTGCGCATAAGTGAATGCAATGAATTTGACTGGAATTCAAACTTGGCTCTCCAGTTTCTCGTTCCGAGTCGATATATACTGCACCAAAACACACATCCCCTGAATTAAAAGCCAGGCAATTTCAAATATATAGAACTAATATATATATATATATTGAGGGGATTCCATATACAGTAAAAAGGGAAGCAATATTTATAAATGATGCAGAGTGCAAAATGTTAATGGTAGATTTTAAAATCAGAAATGCAATCATACCAAAGAGAGTGTTTCATATGAAAGAAACTATAAATCCAAAATAAGGACTTATAGCAGGCCAAGATTAGAAGCAGCAGGTAAAATAATGAGTAAAATAAAAGCTAAAAAGAAAGAAATAAAAGAGACAGCACTTGGAATCTGCAATGAATTGCAAATCCCTTTTTGAAAAGGGATGTGCAATTGCAAAGTGGTGCCAAAGAAAACAGATATGAATTCAAAAGAGAGAAGAGCTTTTGCCAAAGGACAACACTTCCATCATTAAGAAGTCTTTAGCAGTTTTTATCTCAGTGAGAAGCTGCCGGTAAACTCACCAGCCAATGACAAATAAAATATCTGGCACTAGAGAGGAAGAAGCACCATCATCAACTCACAGCTTGGAGATATGCACCATTAAGAATTGCACTTATCACCAGTATTAAATGAAAGTGTACCTTTTCAGTAGGAAACGAAAAAAAGATTTAAATAAAGAGAATATCAAGGATTTTCTGGCATGTTAATACCTACCAGGGTTATGCAATGCCAAACAATATTTAAAAACTGGTGACTCATTAGCTACATAAAACAGAAAGAAATTTCTAATGCATTACAGAGATCATACAAAATGTGGTTTTGGTATCATGGAAGAACTCAGGTGAGTAAGGTGATCTATATGTCACAAAGCCTTTGTTGCAGATTTTAAGATAAAATTATTTAAATGATATATCAAAATTTATTCAAGACAATACTACATCATGTTGTATTACACAAAAACAAGACTATTCTTTTGATGTCACTTTTAGTTCATGTCTTGAGAGAAAATAAAAAGTTAAAAAAAAATTGCAGCCGTTGTTTTATACAGTTATCCACAGTCAAAGGACAATAAACTTCTTGTGATCTTTAATGTACAAAGAGACTGATGTTGATATAATGACTACTAAAGAAAATATTTTATAAGGGAAAGTCAGATTTTTGTGGTGATAGAACTTACCACAAAAATCTTGGTAAATGACAAACAAAATATTCAAATAGAAGAAAGAAAAATTTTAGCAATTGATGTTTCAGCACTTTCAGTCCTGATAAAGTGACATAAAGACAGTGATATCATTGTTTATCCCAATACTGGGATAAGCAATGAGTTCAGTGCCTTTTTGTCACTTTATCAGGACTGAACCATTAATTAGCAAGTGCTAAAAAAATAGTATTAATCAGTTGATAATTCAAGACGGAATAGTTATGTAACATGTTCATTAAGGGGGAAGGGATGGCAGAAAAAAAAAGAGTAAAGAATTTAAATACAGAAAAAGCAATTCCATTAAGTAAAAAAGATTGAAAAATATTGAATATAATCAAATAAGGGTGTGTGGGTAGTATAAAAGATACCAGTAAAAAAGTTGAATCAGCAAGCCAAGTTCAAATTCTGTATTAGTCTGTTGCATTCACTTTCACACCAATGTCCTTGGGAAACACAAACACATCTTTTCTTCTCCTAGCTAGGATTTAAATAGCAAGATAGATTGGCTCTCTAACTTTGAGCAGCAACAAGTCTAAGAAAAGAAAAACACTTTATTCCAAACCATGGAAAAGCAACAAGAAACAATCCCACTATCTTTGCTAACTGTAGTATTGTATGAAAATTAATAAGCAAGTATAAATAGAGAATAACTGGAGAGGTAAGAAACAGAAAACCTTTTCCTCACAAAGGACACAGAGAGCTGTGCTACAACTACCACTACAGTCTTTCATTTTTCTTGGCACAAACATTTAACTCAAATCACCAAGTAGGTGTGAAGTTTTGCTTTCAACTATGTCTGCACACTATGTCATAAATATTCCATCGAAAATCAAGGGTGTACAACCTCTTTGGTTCAGGGAGGTGTAGTATTGTATGCAAATTAATAAGCAAGTACAAATAGAGAATAACTGGAGAGGTAAGAAACAGAAAACCCTGTTATCACTATCATAATCTACAAAGAAATGTAAAACATAAGGTATTGCTGATAGGATCCTTAAATTCATTGGATGACCCGGAACACATACAAAGATAAGAATTTTTGTTGTATATACAAGAATTAAAAAATTAAGAGACACAAAGACTGACAGAGGAAAAAAATGAGATAACCAATTTATTTCTTGCTACAGTAGGGTGCAAAGATGTAAAGAATATTTCAACAACAATGTGTTACCTGAGCAATTAGAAGAAATGACATTTGAAGAAATTGTGAAAATTATAAAAAAGAACATAACCCCCCCCAAAAAAAAAGATTGGTAATCACTGAAAGATCTAAGTTTTTTTTTTTAGAAACAAGACAAACACCAAATGAGTTCATTATATAATACATATATAGATTGAAAAAAGCCAAGTATTGAGAATTTTTAAAAAATTAGGAGCACAGGAAATGACTATAGAAGATGAATTGATTCTTCTTAGATTAATTGAAGGCTTGCAAGACCAAAACCACAAGTGAAAAATACTAGAATGTCTACAGTTTGGAAGCTAGCATCAAGTTTTTGCAACAGTTAGAATTGATTAGAGAATTTAATCAAATGAAAGAAGAATTTGAGACATATACAGGACAAGCAAGACCAAATCCATAATTAAATGTAAATGTTGTGGAAAAAAATCACGAGAGACGAGTACAAATGTCCAGCTCTAATAAATATATGCTCAAATTGCAAAAAAAAAAGGAGATCATTTTCAGAACATATGCAAATATGAAAAGCAAATAGAAAAAGTAATAACTGTTCAAACCCCCTCCAAAGAAGAAACTGAAATATTTACAATGAACACACAAAAAAAAATCGGTAGAGAAAAAATAAGGATAAATGGCCAAGTATTTAACATGCAAGTCGATACAGGCAGTGAAGTTATACTGATACATCTTTTTGGATAAAATTAGAATGGCTTAAATTAAAAAAAAGAGTAGCATACAACTAAAGTAATTTAATAGCATAATCATAAAACAATAGCAATTTTGGAACCAACAAGTGTTTTGAAATACTTCCCATTACAGTTGTAGCATGCAAAAAGATCAAAATTATTAGGGATTGCTGTATTAAAAGCACATACATCAAGACTAAACAATTCCATGGAAGCAGAAGGAAATGAAATAAAATTATTGAAAGGCTATTCAACTAAAAGAAAACTATCAACCAAAGTATATAAAGTCAAGAAAAGTTCCAATTCATATCCTACCTTTGGTAGTAGCCAAAATAAACAAAATGATACATCAAGGCATTCTAGAAAGAATAACTCAAGGTGGTAGTAATTGGGCATTACCAATAGTAGCAATAAAGAAACCTGACGGAAATTTAAGGATATGTAGTGATTAAAAGATAGGGGTAAATCACCCAATATGTTCAGACTCATTTCCATTGCCAGATATTGAAACTGTGAGCCACTAGTTAGTAAAAATGGAGTACTTTGCAAAAACTGATCTCAAGTCAGCATACAATCAAATAGAAATTGACAAAAAATTTAAGGAACTAACTAAGATAAACACTATATTCCAACAACGCACCTGAATTTTGTGGAGAACTTATGTGCATGATTAAAAGAAATAAAAAGCATCCCGTACAAGATACCACCATATCACCCACAATCTAATGGCATTGTGGACAGAATGGTACAAACAGTGAATATGGTATTGAAAGCATTCTCACCACATTTACCAAAAATGCTGCTCAGATCCATTCCCCATGCGGGAAGGAAACTGAGCACTTTAGCATTAATGAGAAGACAAATCAGAGCCTCTATAACTATGTCCTTTGCAATGAAAGTAAAGGTATGGTATAGAAAGAACAAAGAGACAAATCAAGAAGCAAATTTCCTGATACAAAGAAGGACATAACACAGCTATACTTGAGGAAAAGGTACAATATATACTGGCACATACAGATCAGTTCAGAAGCAGAAATGAGCTGGATAATGTGGAAATGGAAGGGCAGGAACAAGAAGAGGCAGAAAGTTACAAAACTGAAACAGAGCAGGAAATGGTAAAAATTGAGAATGAAAAGACAGAAGAATATGAAGAAAATAAAGAGACTAAGATCAACATTAAAGAGAAAACAAGAAAGACAAGAGGAAGGACAATAAAACAAAAATAATCAGAAGTAGCAAAAGAAAAAACAAGGGTGTACAACCTCTCCAGTTCAGGGAGGTGTAGTATCATATGCAAATTAATAGGTAAGTATAATAGAAAATAAATGAAGAGGTAAGAAACAGAAAACCCCGTTGTCAAAAAGGACACAGAGAGCTGTGCTACGACTACTACTAAACACAAAGAAATACAAAATATAACACTAACATTGTATACTAGTTAACAGATAATAATGAAAAGGAATCTGCGACAAGCCATGATTACCTACATTGTGATATGGTATTTTAAGAAAAAGAATGATAGATCAGAAATGTGTTACTTAACTATTGATTTGGTAAAATTATTAACTCAGTAAAACTTTAAAAGAAAGAGTGATGGAAAATTGTTATACATCCATCCACACACAATTTAATTTTTTTTTTTTTAAATCATTTCACCCCAAGCAAGGCATTCCACTGCCACTATTGCGCATGGGGCTACATAGGGGAAGATAAAGAGAAGGAGTGGTTAGACATAGGGAATGTCAGGAGGAAGGTGACAGATGAGTAAGGATACCGAGGATGAGGGTTGGGCAGATGAGAAGAGTGTTTGATAGAATGGGAGCAGGTTAGTGTGTTAGAAGGTGTCTATTGACCTTACATTTACACTCCTGGAGATTGTAGCTGTCGGGGAAGCAATCGTGTGGAAGGGAATTCCACAGTCGGGAAGTGCGAAGAAAGAAACTGTTGGAGTAGAAGTTGCGGTTGCATTTTATTGGTTTCACTGTAAAAGGGTGGGATCTAGTTGCTAATCTAGTATCTCGTGCAAATTCGTATTCAGGAGGCACCAGTGATCTAAGTTCATTGGAGCAGAAGCCGTGAAAGTATTTATAGAAGAGACACAGGGAAGCCACGTCGCGCTTGTGGGAGAGAGACTGCAGGCGGTCTGCCAAGTCGGTATCTATCACATTACAGACCCTCCTCTGAACCTTATTGAGAAGCCCGAGGAGAATAGCAGGGGCACCCGACCAGATATGGCAGCAATATTCAATGCACGGGCAGATGGTAGATTTATATATGTGCAGGATAGATTTAGACGGAAAAAACTTCCGAGCCCTACACAGAGAACCGACTTGTTTGAATCGATTGACAATTCAGTCAGTTAAGTGCCATACATGAAAGTGAAGAATATTTAAGAAAGACCAAAAAAAAAAAGTTGAAATAATCATCTTAGCAAACTCAGTTCTACTCAGTACTCAGTTAAGTGCCATACGTGATACACGCTTGGGCGATCATGTCTCGAAACAAACATGACTGACTAGGCAGAAGATTATCCCGCAACGGGAGTAGATAGACTAAACTATCACCCGGTTCACACTCCACCCACATCTATTGAACAGGTGAAGAGGCTCATCCCTTGTTTCCTGTTTAGGATGTGGTTTCCGGCTTTCTCTTTTCCATTCTTTTTACCCTTACGTAGCCCCCTGCGCATCAGTGGCATTATCGCCTTGCTTGGGGTGATATGATTAAAAAAAAAAAAAAAAAAAAAAACTTTCATAGCAGCGGATTTAGCAATGGATTTGATATAGTCATTCCATTTGAGATCCGCTGAAAGTGTGAGACCAAGGAGGCGTAGTGTTTTACTCTCTGGGAGGCAAGCCTGGTCCATGCTAATGGAAGGTAAGTGCGATTGTCGATGATGGTTAATTGAGAGTAGCTTCGTTTTAGAAGCCATACTAGCCATTTCTTACCCCAGTCCACTATGGATTGGAGATCTTTTTCAATCTCGGCTGCGAGGTTGTAAAATATACAATTCCCACAAAATAGAAATACCAAATTATTTAATAAAAAATTTATTTATACATACATTTTTCCAAAAAGAAACCAAATAGGAATGAATTGTATTTTATTGATTGTGTAGAATTTTCCAGCTTCTAATACAAAGGAAGTGAAGATTAACTAAAACAGTAATAGAATCAAAGTCCAAGTAATTCTAAAGAAGCATTTCCCAACAAAACAGAAAAGTCTCCAGGGGATAAGTCTTGTGACTGACCACTCATGGTTAAATGCACTGTGACTAGAGATCCAATTACAATCTCATCACACTAGTTAGAAGAGAAATCTTTGAAACACTTAATCTTGAGAACAGTTCAAACAAGCTTCTAAGAAACAAACAATGGATGAATATAATGTGTGGATGATTTTCTGACACATCAATTGCTTCAAGTTGTTAAAAAAAATTAAGTTGTTTTCTAAATCTGCAGACAAAGAACAATAGATTTGGGGTTCTTGTATTCTTTATGGAAATCATTCACTATTACTCTGATTAAACTAAGAGACAAATTCAACATGAACAGAAATTAGGCAGAAAAATTGTAAAAAAAAACTACTTTTTTAAAATAGAGAAAACTTGCTTAATGCCAATGGAAAATACAAAAGTATTTCAGCAGCTTTCATGCACATAGTACAGAAAATACTTACACCAATGATAAGTGCATAAAAACAAAAAAAAAAATCGAGGAATATAAACAAATCCCCTGAAGAGTGGACAGATAGGTCTATCTACAAAAACTGTGGAGTTGGGATGCTAAAGATAACATCAATCAACTAAATGACAAACTTGTGTGTGTGTGTGTGTGTGTGTGTGTGTGTGTATACATACAGAAGAAAAATTAACACATCATCTAAAGTGGTTATAAACTATAATTTATTTCGACAGGTAAGTTTTTGGTACCCATCTCATCAGGTTGTACTACATGCTGGAAGCTCCAATACAAACATTTCAGATGTAGAGAATTTGGAAAGAATTGGACAAGTCTAATGATTATTACGAAAGCACAGCAGCTTGGAAAACTCACTATGATCATTCTGACCTCCCAAATTTGTTGGTGAGATTCAGGCCTTGACTGAAAATGATTCAAGTTAATCGAAGGAGGTAGTGCAGCCCTGGGTTAAGAGGCTGGCTTCTGAAAGGCGTTATGTCTAGCAACAGGACTCTGCACCATGCCACACAAGCAGGAGATAGCTGTCAGATAAATTTTGTGACCACATCTGGCCATCTAACTCTCCAGACTGCAATGCCCTTCATTATGCATGGGATGCAGTTTAGCAAGTGACCAACAAAACTTCTTGTAACATCAAAGATGAATTGAAGGCAAGAATTATGACAGCATTCACCAACTTAAACAGGGAGACCTTCCAGAAGAGTTGCAGGAGATTCCAAAGTTTTTTGGAGCCATGGTTGAAGCCAATTGCTATTTTATTGAATAAATTTACTCTTTAGTATTTCTAGATATTTTTGTGTAATTTTGGTAAATGTATCTGTTAAAATGTCAGTATTATTTCCATTTTTGCATAATTTACACAATAATTTAACCATCGCACCCTGTTTATATATGTATGTATATTTAGGTAGCAACCTTTCTTTTAAATATCTTTCATTAGATATGACAGACAAGTAAGATTTAATTAATTCTTTTTTATTTTTTTTTTCCCAGCATCATTGAGTTTTGTAGGTGTACAAAAATTTTCCATAATTTTCATTGTCCCAGGTGCTTTCAAACCTCTGCAACATAAGACTCATCTAACTGCAGAAATTTATTATAATGGAAACCTTAATATGAGACCAACTATTAATGTTATTAAGTATAAATATGGATAAATGTGCTGAGTGTTCAAGAATTAACATTTCTATCACTATAAAAAAAAAGTCTTCATATTAAAAAGAAACAAAAACATCCTTGATAATGGTTAAAAAAATTAGCCAAAAGCGCTCAGATTCATAGATCATTTAGACAGTTTTTCTGCCCAAATCAAAAAAGAAATCTCTTGTATGCATGTAAGAAAAACATAAAAGGTCAGTTGCAGTGCCTGGTCAGTCATCTTCATTAAAACTTGTATAAGAGAGAAACTGCAGCCTAAATAAACAATGTGTGTGTATGTGTGTGTGTGTATGTGTGTGTGTGTGTCTGTCTGTCTGTCTGTTTGTGTGTATTTGTTGATCTTTAAACTCATACCCAAAGTTTTTAAAAAATCAAGTCTTTGGTATATGAAAGAGTCTATTAGGCACAAAAACTTTACCCGAAATGCCAAGAAAGTATTCATAAATTCCACTCTAATTAGATTTCCTTCAATTTGACTGTGATAATATTTAGCAGATGTGTGTTGTGGTGCAATAGATATTAGTTTGGAACAAGAAATTGGAGAGCTGAGTTTGAATCCCAGTTGAATTTGTTCCGTTCATTTTCACGCAAATACCCTTGGGAAAGGTATTAATCCATTGCTTCCCTGTCCAGCTATAGGTTAAATAGCAGGACAGATTGAGTTCTCTAGCCTTGGTTGGCAACCAGTCTATCACAGAAAGTAATGGCAACCTACTGTGGGGAAAATCTTCTGCCCAATCAGTCATGTTTCTTTTGAGACATAATCGCCCAAGTGTGTATCATATATGGCACTTAACTGAATGAATATTCAGACATTAAAACTTAATTTCCCATGCTTTACCCCTGAGTTATACATGCAAATTAAGCAGATTGAATGAAAGATTATAGAATGATTCAAGTGGGCAGTTTTCCAAGAAAATTAAAGGATTATTTCTGGAAATAAAAGCTAATAGGTTTTCCTAATTAAAAAAAGCAATAGTAATTAGCTTAATTAGAAAGAAAATCCAATTAAATTTAACTGCAATCTTATAAATTATTCAAATGACAAATAAAAATAAGCATAATAGCAGGTGATCTGGTTCAATGAGTAATTTTCTATAAAAAAAATAAAAAGGATTAGCTAAAATAAGTATTACAAGGGGGTGTCTAGACATACTTTACATTCAATTATTTATTGAAAGTCCGAGTAAAATACTATTCAAATTGTATGAATATCTGTTATATTCTTCATTATGCATTCCATTTTTTCATAAACCTCCAAATAACACTTCAAAAAGTACATTTTAGTTATAAAACTATATCAATTGCAGTCATCTTTAAGTAAGGGTTTTCATTGAATGATCTTTTCTTTACCTGGTTTTAAAACATTTAATAGAACAATAAAAAGATTTTATATACAATTTATAAATAAAATATATGCGATGTCTAAAAGATTGTTTTGGATAAATAGAAAGACAACTATGGCAAAACTTTAAATATCTGGAGAATTGACTCAACAAAATGCAAAAAAAACCGATTTACAAATTATCATTTGGCAGAAATGAGCCACTTTAACATTAGATATTTTACAGTGTAAAATGAATTTCTATTTATTTACTGAATTTAGCTTAGTCAGATACAAGTTCATAGATATGGAGCATACAGTGAGGATCAAGCCCAAGAGAGTAAAAATAGTTTAAAGGATTAATTCTCTATTATTCCACAGAATGACTTTGGTCTACCAGTTATGGTAGGAATCAGTGACTAAAATTTTAACATATAAAAACAATATCTTAAACATTTCAAATCAATAGTAGTATTTATAACAAACAAATTAATAAATTTAAAATACTGAATTAATTAAATAGAAAATGGGAGGGGACGATTTTAACTGAGTGCTAAAAATTTATGAAGACTTGGAATTCTTCTTTTCTATGCTTAAATATTGTCAATAATTAAAATATGTCTCTAGTACAAATACCTACATTAATGAATATATAAATTTGATATAGCATCATGATCACAAGTCCCATAACCCATTAGGGCCGTAGGAGCACCACATGTACTGCTTCCACAGTAGCAGTGATGTATTTTGGGTAAAGATAGCTTGACAGGGCTCAACTCTCTCCATACTGGTTTGAATTCAGAATTTTCTTTCTTCTAGACTAGTTGCTAGTCAAAGTTATAGGATTCAGTCTGTTCTGATATTTATCCATAGATAGGAAGAGAAGAGGTAGATTCATATATTTTCAGAAGGTATTAGCATGTAAGTGAGTATAATTAACTCAACCGGAATTCAAAGTCAGATCTTCGATTCCTTAATCAAAGTCGCTATCCATTATTCCACTGTATATAGCACAGTCCAGCAGTGAAGTATAAAATTCTAGTAGTTACATTATAAAATGATTTCATTTAGATTGTAACACTTAGCTATAGAAATAAACAAATATGACCTGTGAAATACAGACTAGTATTATTCTATTTGGGAACGGATTCTACCTTAAAAAAAGCTTTAATACTATGAGAGAATAGTTTTCAATAAATAATTAATAATCTGTCTTGTAAAGTAGGTCAAATGGTGAAAATAGTTATAAACTCAAACATATAATAATGGAAATTAAATTTCCAATTACCATGAGGAGAGTGAAGGATTTTAACTTCAAGTGATAAGATTTTTAGTTTCTTTAACAATTACAGAGGTGGAGAATAGGAACGGTTCAGTGAAGCAATATGCAGGTATGGTTTCATATTTAATATAGTATTAAGAATATAGACATACTATTGTCTTCTGTTCATAAACCAAAACATCTTGTTATGAGACTAGTATTACCTAAATCTGCAATGATGAGTAATTGTATGACAAAATAAGGAAAATAGTCTTATATGGCACATTTTATCCTTCGAAAAACCATTTTTAGACTAAATGTTTTTTTTGATGTGATCATGTATATGGTGCGATGGATAAATTGACACCATTTTATATTTTTAGTTTCATGCATGCACGTTGTTTTTGTCGACTGCAAGGTATAGTAGGGTCAGGTGGGCATGGTCTGTGAGATAAAGAGCACCATGATACAATTCACTCAACAAGAAATTTAGAAATGGCATGTTGTATGGCTTGGTATTCATGCTAGAAGCTCCAATACAAACATTTCAGGGTATTTGGGTATCGATCCGCAAACAGTGCAGAGGATTCAGAAAGAGTTGGATGAGTCTAATTGTGATTACGAAGGTATTAAGAGTGGTCACTAGTGATGGAGACATTATGTTTCCATTTATCTTTCCACAGGGCCTCAGGCTCAACACAGAGGACTACATCAAGTTCTTTGAGGAAGTAGTGCTGTTCTGGATCAAGAGGGTGGCTGATGGAAGATCATATATCTGGCAAAAAGATTCTATACCACGCCACACAAGCAGGTGAATCTAGTCATGGCTGTCAGACAATTTCTGCAACCACATGACCCCTCACATCTGGCCACCTAACTCCCCAAACTGCAACTCCCTTGATTATTGTGTACAGGGTATAGATGAACGAGTGACCAACAAAACTCTTTGTAAAACCAAAGATGAACTGAAGGCAAGGATGATGGTAGCATTCACCAAAAGAGTTGCAGGAGATACAAAAAGCATCTGGAATAAAGACCATGATTGAAGCCAATGAGGATTTTATTAAATAAATTTACTTTAATATTTAAAGATATTTTTGTGTAATTTTGTTAAATATATGTTAAAATGAGATGTCAGTGTTGTTTTCATTTCTGTGTAACTTAGACAACAATTTATCTATCACACACACACACACACACACACACACACACACACACAAGTATGTGTATCTATAGTAGCGGTTTATCCATTCTTTCCTGTTTAGTACAGGGTTTTTGGTTCCTTCTAAATTCTTCTCATTCTCTTTCACTCCCAGCAGTGTCACCTTGCTGATGGGGAGGGGAATTGATTAAAAAACGGAACACCCTACAATCTTTATATATATATACTAGCAGTAAGTACCCAGCATTGCATGGAATGGGAAGAGTGTAAGTCTACTTTTAATTTTTTTTTATATGACCCACATCTGCAGACATTAAATACATGAGATAATTCTTGCATTTTTTGAAAGAGTTATACTGTATTGAACTTATCTTTAACAAAAAGAAAGTACTTGAAAATATGACATTAAAGTAAAGATTAAGGGGTATACACAATTTTTTTTTCTTTGCTGTGTAGCCTAATAAATTTGCAAGGAGTGTGTAAGTTTTGAAACAAATCGAATGAAAAATGTGGAAGTGTATGTTAATAGAAATCATTATCACACAGAGATCAAAAAAGAGCAAAAAGTAGTTGAAAATACAACTGGATTTAAGAATATTTATTTAGAGTAACTTTACTGTTTCACAGTTCTATGATTTTTAAAAGCTTAAATTGAGATGGAAAGACGTGTGGCTATGCCATGACATGTCTTGCATCATTAAATATTCTTAGACTCCAGTTGCATTTTCAACTGCTTTTTCCTATATGTCATGACATCTTACACATGTGCACAAGTACATATATGTGTGCACATGCATATGTACATACATACAAGTATTTACACACATGCATATACACACATACATATACACAAGAAAAATTAACCTAACACCAGTAAAAAAAAAAAGTGCATAAATTATTTATTTAATATAAAAATAACAAAAATCAGAAAATTGACAGACATTTGCCAAGACTTCCTGACAAGCAGACCAAACAATTACACAAAGGTTCATCTACAAAACTCTGAAAGATGAGAGCTGAAATCAGCAAAGCGACAAATTTTATTAATCCTATATATAAGCAGTAGGAAATGAAATAAAAATGTTATACAATTAAAAAAAACACTTAAGATGTAGGGATACTTAAATTTAGATTTTAAATATTTCATTTTGTGCATTGTGGTGAGTTGGTTATTGGCTCAGACTCAGGAAACGGGGAGCCGAGTACGAATTCCAGTTGAATTCCTTGCATTCACTTACGCGCAAATACCCTTGGGAAAGTTATTATTCTGTTTCTTCCTTCCAGTTATGGGTTAAATAACAGGACAGATTGGGTTCTATAGCCTTGGCTGGCAACCAGTATACCACAGAAAGTAATGGCAACCTACTGCGGGATAATCTTCTGCCCAGTCAGTCATGTCTCTTTTGCGACATGATCGTCCAAGCGTGTATCACATATGGCATTTAATTAACTGATATATGCACAACCTAGCTGTCTTCATTCAGCTTCTTACCAATTAAAAAAAAAAATTTCACATTATAATAGGATTTTTACCATTTTGTCATTCAATTACTCACCATTAGTCTAATATATAAAGTTTATATGTCATATTCAGATTGTACAACTGACTTTGCAATGTCCTGTCTACTATTGACTATCAAATAACAGTAAATTAATAAAACTAAATTAAAATATTGATATCGCTGCAATTCAATAATTGTAAAGGATCAAATCTTAATTTTTAAACCTAAAGTAACATTTTATAACTGCATAGATAAAATTAATAGGAATATCACATTGTTTCCAACTTTATATCACTAAATAACATACCCACAATGGGGGAGGAAGGGTGCTGAAAAGTTCTTGTCCTGACCCACTACCCAAAATCTAACCAAATATGAACATCTTTTTTGGAAGGGTGTCTTTGTCAGGCTAAGAAGTTTTCAGGACATTGAAAATTTTAGATTGATCCAAATGTTTTTTAATGCTTAGGCAGATGTTGGTGATATCAATCTTCTTGCCTAATTACAGATGATAGTCTGGCAAAATGATGTTTGATATAAAAGTCCATATGAAATTTCTCCATGTGGAAAAACAAAATTGCACCTATTCATGCTTGTTGCATGTTTATGGAGATGGACACATTTCAGCAGTATGTGTGTGTGTGAGACAAGCAACGTTCCTGCACAGCTGTCAATTCATCAAATGAAGAGCACCTTGAAAATATGCAGGCAATAAGATAAAAACATTCTCTTTCACTCTGTTTTGTTATGACTGTGTTCCCTGTGGCTATTGTAGTTACCATGGAAACAATCAGAAGGTATTGCTTTAATCTCTCTCTTTCTCACACACACGTGTGTGTGTGTGCGCGCATGTATGTATGTGAAAGTAAGTGATAGTGTTATTAATAATAACAGTAAACTTGCTACCACAAAGTATCAATTTTTTTAAAAATTCTCAAGCTCAATGTAAAGTATTCAGATTCTATAATAGTAAAATGAATTAAGAAATATAACACAATTGCTAGTTTTATGCTGAAGCAATCATCAAGTGTTTTAGAAAATGCACACACACATACATACACACACACAGGTATATTAGCAAATCTTTATGTTAAAATAAAGTATTTATATAATATCTGACAATGCATTTAATTCAGTGGTAAACATTAATCATAAATTGAAAGTTATTAACTGAAATTATCATGTTAGCATTCAGTTAATAACTATGTCAGTCTGCTTAACACACACACACACACATTTTTTTTAATTTGTTTAAACATTATTTTTAATGGCTACTCGTATTTGAATAGATACTCTGTTTTTACCAACCCGAATAATCTAGACTTGTTAGATAAATATACGTCCTCCGGCAGGATTCAAACCTATGTTCTCTAAAGGAAACCATCAATTGATCTGACATGTCTTAGACCACTCAACCACAAGAGACTAAAGACAAAGCCCAAAATAATGCCTTTAAACACACATTTTCCTGATTTTTTTTGTAATATTGGTCTTTTTTTGTATCCTAAACAAATATATATAAGAAAGTAATGGATTTTTATTAATCTGATAGATTATTTAAACATTATTTTTTATTTTTAAGTAGAGACTTGTAATTGAGTAGACACTCCATATTATTTATTAAACAGGGTTTATTTTTCTCATCTACTGGCCTAAATGTTTGAGAAATCTTATAAGAAAAAAATGCTCTTCGAAAGGGTAAATTTTTCTTTAATAAAATTTCTTGAACATTCAGGAAAGTAGATGAAAATAAATAAATATACTGTTTAATAAATAAATGTAGTGCCTACTCAAATACAAGTAGACACGATATATATATATATATATATATATATATATATATATATATATAAGTAGACACTAAGGTCAACACTCAACAAGTCAGGTCTGCCTTCATGCTTAAACACATAGTCTAAAAAACTGAGTTTAAGCATAAAACAGACTGTCATTACTGGGTGCTGATCTCAATGTTTACTTTTATATTTAGATACACTCTATCCCTGATATAGAGCATTTTAACCCATAAACATACACGCACACATATAATATACATATTATCTTACATCTATGGCCCAATACACCTGATGATTGCATAGCACATGAAACTACAAGTCATGCTATAGACATAGGACAATATGTATATTTATTAAACTGTGTATATATATATATATATATAATACAGCTCTGTTCATACATTGAGTATTACTACACATGTGCACCCTCATGTATATATATATATGCACATATATAAATATATATATATGCACATATATAAATATATATATGCACATATATATATATATATATATATATGCACATATATATATGCACACATATATATATATATATATATATGCACATATATAAATATATATATGCACATATATAAATATATATATGCACAATATAAATAAATATATATGCACATATATAAATATATATGCACATATATAAATATATATATATGCACATATATATATATATATAAACACACACACACACACATATATATATGCACATATATATATGCATATATATATATATATATATATATATATATATATATATAGGCAGATATATAAATACATATACATGCACACACAGAAAGAGAGAACAAGATATAATAGATAAGACATTGAGATATAGAAGGTCTCATTGTGATGTAATGGTTTGCAAAATTACCCTACCATTCTACCGAGGTAAATTAGATCTTTAGAATCTTCTCTCAGATTAAATTAAACTTTCTAAGTACTCATGATAAAAGCACTCTCAATTTGGTCTATAGTAAATATATAGAATTATGTAGTCGTACCATATTTCCTACCACATAGACGATACACTTGCAATTTTTCTTGCTAATTAGGTGTAGGCTTATATGCAAAGTAATGTTCAGTTGAGGACATGCAGGGTAAATTTTCAAAATGCTATTTTTTAAAAAACAAAAGCAAAAGAGTAAAATCTTCAATACCAGAAAATAGTGTTTCCGTAAAACAACAAGCCAATTAAGTATTTCAATGGATTTCATAATAAATCCACTTTAATAAATTAGAAAATGTTATATAAATTTGTTTTTCTTTCAAGAAAATAAGTTATTAACATTACAAGCTTTTGTTTGGATAATCGTTTGTTATGTTGATGATGTTACCATATTGTTTGTTGCTAATCAGTTCTTTCCAAAATGAAACAATCAAACCCTGATGAAACTGAGAAACATGTCGAGCCACAAGACCAAATGAAAAGATAATTATATAATTATCTGTTCCAAGTATTATGCAATTTTGAAAAGACTGTCTAGAATCTCTCTCTCTCTCAAAGTATGTCAATATGAATAACAAAGGCAAAGAGTAAATAACCTTGCTTATTTCTTATGCATATATAGGCAAAGACATCTTCTGGCACCTGCCTGCTAATCTGCTGAGACCATCAAATCAATGTTTGCAGAAGATTGACTTTGTTATTCTTTCATTCATAGAATGCAACTCTTGATTCAAAAGGCATAGACAAAAGTAAAAGGTGATGAGGAGGAGCAAAGGCCCACAGATGACAAAAATCTCACTAATTTTTTTTTATTGTTCATTTTTCTATTCTCTTCTCTCTCTCAACTTCCTACTCATAGCAGAATAAAAGGTACCATTTTTTTTTTCTCAGTTTCATTCATTCGTTTTTTTTCTTTGTCAATGCAATGGTTGGTGGTGAAGATGTGAAATATCAAGAGAAAGAAGCAAGGGATGGGGTAGGTGTGGAATCATCACCCTTTGTTGATAGAGACTTAAAAAAATAAAAAATAATTTTTTAACCTAAAAAGGTGTTTGTGTATGTGTGAGAGAGTTTGTAAGCATATATATATATATATATATATATAGATAGATAGATAGATAGAGAGAGAGAGAAAGAGAGAGAAAGAAGTACATTTCATGTAAACAGTAACTACTTTATGCTACATGCTTTGATTACTAGATTGAACACAGTTTAGTTCAAATATCAAAGTGAACGCTCTCTATCATCGGAGTTTATATCCTGTGAATAACCTGTTGTGAAAGCTACCGATCTCTGCCATTGTGCAGATGGCTCAGTGGTAAAATGTTCATCTAATGACAAATTAGTCAAATTTTAATCCCAGATTGAACCTAAACGGATAATCATTCTGCTCTCTTGGTTATGCGCATATATATTTTCCATTTGTTAATGAGTTATTACGCAACCTAGGTTTCTACCATAAGTGGTGTCTTCAGGCGATTTGCAATAACTGATTTTACCGTTTTCTTTAAGAACACTCACATAACAGTGTTTTTTTTTAACGCTCAGGTGGCAGGGAATTTTTAAACGCGCAATTTTTAAAATTAAAAGGAATTATGGCATTTTCATCCATGGTTGTATGAACCTAAAAGGATGAAAACACCATAATTCCTTGTAATTTTAAAAACTGCACGTTCAAAAATTCCCTGCCACATGAGCAGTAAAAAAACACTGTTACGTGAGCATTGTTAAAGAAAACAGTAAAATCAATTATTGCAAATCACCTGAATACACCACTCATGGTAGAAACCTAGGTTGCATAATAACTTGTTTACAGATGGAAAATATTCAAAGGTTCTACAATATAATTGTATTGAACACTTTTTAATACAAATGTGTACTGGTCTAATCTTATTATGACCAAAAACTAAGTAATTAAACAATCTATATATATATATATATATATATATATATATATATATATATATAAGCTTCATTAAAAATGACAGATAAGGTGCAGTGGCTAAGTTTTTTAAATTTTTCATGTGATCTTATAATTTTTTCTTTTCAGTACATACATTATATAAAAATTCTCCAAATGTTTTATTTATCCAAGTGTTTTCAGCTATAATTTCAGCCATTATCAAGGATAAATTTTATTTGACTTTTAACTGAATATATTGATTGTTTTATGTATGTATCTAGAGTTACAGGTTTTTTTACAAAACTCCAATGCATAATCACTTGCATATATATACACACACACACACACACACACACACGTATAAGGATGACTATTTCCACACCAAAAGCTACCCGTCAGTTTTCACCGTTCCCTCACAGGCTCTGTGTGTGTGTGTGTGTGTGTGTGTGTGTGTGTGTGTGCATGAATATATGTACATACAACTATGAAGGTGATACTACTTTTTATATTAGGTCACAACCCCAGTTGGACATGTTAGTGGTATTTTTTTTTTTAATCATTTCACCCCAAGCAAGGCATTCCACTGCCACTATTGTGCTAGGGGCTACCTAGGGGAAGGTAAATAGAAAGAGTGGTTAGGAAATGTCAGAAGGAGGGTGATAGTTGGGTGGGTGGGAAGAGTGTTTAAAAGAATGGAAGCGAGTTAGTTTGTTAGGAGGTGTCTATTGATCTTACATTTAAACTCCTGGAGATTGTAGCCGTCGGGGAAGCAGTCATGTGGAAGGGAATTCCACAGTCAGGAAGTGCGAAGAAAGAAACTGTTGGAGTAGAAGTTGCGGTTGCATTTTATCGGTTTCACTGTAAAAGGGTGGGATCTAGTTGCTAATCTAGTATCTCGTGCAAATTTGAACCTAGGGGGCACCAGTGATCTAAGTTCATCGGAGCAGAAGCCATGAAAGTATTTATAGAAGAGACACGGGGAAGCCACGTCGCGCCGGTGAGAGAGAGACTGCAGGCGGTCTGCTAAGTCAGTATCGATCACATTACAGACCCTTCGCTGTACCTTGTCGAGAAGCCCAAGGAGAATAGCAGGGGCACCCGACCAGATATGGCAACAGTATCCAATGCACAGGCGGATGGTAGATTTATAAATGTGCAGGATAGATTTAGACGGAAAAAACCTCCGGGCCCTGCACAGAGAACCGACTTAGCAGCGGATTTAGCAATGGATTCGATATAGTCATTCCACTTGAGGTCCGCTGAAAGTGTGAGACCAAGGAGGTGTAGTGTTTTACTCTCTGGGAGGCAAGCCTGGTCCATGATAATAGGAGGTAGGTGCGATTGTCTATGATGATTAATTGATAGTAGCTTCGTTTTAGAAGCATTAAAATTTACAAGCCATTTCTTACCCCAGTCCACTACGGATTGGAGATCTTTTCCAAGCTCGGCTGCAAGGTTAGCTTTGTCACCCACACCAGATTTTTGATCAAGACGAGAATAAACTGTGGTGTCATTGGTGTACATACCTACTTGGGATCTTATGGTATCAGGGAGATCATTAATGTAGATCAGGTAAGAGCGTAGGACCTAGGATAGAGCCTGGCAATAGAAGTCATATCTTCCTGTTAATAAATCATAATTTTAAAATCTTTTTTGCTTATTACAAATAGCATGGCACCTGACATGAAAGCATGTATAAAAGCATTTCCAAATTTGACACCAGTTTAAGAATATTCAAATGCCATAATTATTGTGGTTTTGGTCGATTTCATAAAAACTGATTTTTCTTATCCCCCCCCCCCCCCCACGCACACACATTTACAAAAAAAAAAAAAAGTAAGAAATGCTAATAATTATCACATCTGAATAGTCCTGAGCAATGTTGGACATTCAAGGGTAACCTAATCTTCATCTTTCAATGTTACAGACTTGATAAAACAATTTTAGAAGATTTATTTTTCTTATGACTTTTTAAAGTCATTTGTTCAAGTCAGTAAATCTTCAATAATCATATTTTCCTTTAAACAAAAAGTTACAAAACACACACCACCTCCTCTCCTCTTCAATGAATAAATATTTATTTATTGATTCAATAATTGAACTATTCAAGAAAAATGAAAAAACAATTTAACACTGATGTCTCCAATTTAAGAAAGATTTCCCAACCTAAATGCATTCCTTTATTCAAAGGGTCAAACATTGTAAATAACAGGTGAGGTTTTAATTTTTGTAAAATCATTGAAAGTTTTCTTTTATTTCATTTTTATTCTTTTCCCTCTTCTATGACATCCTATTTTCATTTTTCCTGCATTGGTTTAAATTTTCTCTTAATGCTTGCTTCAACACATGTACACGTATATGCATATATGTACGTACACACACACACACACACACACACACACACACAGACACACACACACACACACACACACACATTACTTGTGCATTAAGTTATTGTCAATTCTCAATATTACATTTTAATGGGAGTCTTTCATTGCTTGGGAAACTGAATGGGAGTTTAGCTTGATGTTTATCTAAGAAAGTGGATATTAGAACTTGGATTAAAACTTACTAAACCTACGTTTTAAATCCCTTCATTCAAGTGTGTGTGTGTGTGTGTGTATTATTTCAAGCTTGACATTCGTTTACATTTGACTGGTTCTTGGTAGCTGCGAAAAACTCAAATTCATTTATTTATCTACACTTCTGAGACGAGGAAGTATTTACAGTATTAGGACTATTGTCCTCATCTTTGTTGCCATTTTTATGCAAAAATGTCAACAATAAGGACAAAAGTTTGAATAATGTAAATACTGTCAAATTCATTTGATAGAAGCCAAAAAAAAAAAAAAATGTTGTATCATTGAGAAAGGTACAATAACAAATTGTGCACTCAAGTGGTAAATTACTAAATACAGACATTGTAGAGCAAACCAGATTATTCTTTATGAGAGTGTCACTGAGAGATTAGTTACTGCAATATGCACTACCGTATATACTCCTCGCTAATTACTAGCAATGACTCTCATATAACAGATGGACTATTGTACCTGAAGAGTAGCAAGATATTCCACTATAACAAAGTAGGTGAATTGCTAAGAAAATAGACCCCACTCATATCAACCCCCCTGCATTCTAAGTGAGAGACAGTTGTATGCTTTATGCTATGGAAATCAAAAATTCACTTTAAAGTGACTGTAAATATACCAAAGCACCACTGAAATTAAGTCAGCCTGCTTGGTCTGTAAAAATGTCCAATTTAAATATTGGGAAGAAGCAATCAAAGTGTCTCTTATTTCTTCCTTCTTTGTCTTGTATTTTCTTTTCTGCATTGCTATTACTTATTAAACTTCTCGCTTCAGCCCCTTCCCTACATGCTTAGTGGACATCAGAACTAAGTCATAATTTAATTCTTTCGTATTCTTTTTTATTTTTTAAAAATAGGTTAATAGAAGTAGACAGGCTCACCTATCACCAAATAAGAACTCCTTCCATGTCTTCATCCCTTGTTCTTTGTTTAGAGCATGGTTTATCTATTATCTTCTATCAGGGACACAATGATTTAACTGTCTTAACTTTTTGACTAGCCAGTGGTTGTGATTTTCTGTTGTGTGGGCATTTTGCTCACTGTTGCCTCTGACTGGTTATTATGAGCCTAAACTCTTCGGTAGCATTTAGAGAGGCTGCTCTGATCCTGATCAACAGTAACATAATATTGGGGTATTTTTAGTGCCATGTAGCACATGAGTAGCTCTCTTTGCACGTATTTCCTGAGGCTTTTTTCTCAGCTCTGGCTGGTTTGTATTACCACTGACAACAGATAGTGACAATTGCAATGGTCTTTTCTTTCTCGCCTCAAAACAAATCTCATGGAAAACACAACAAAAAGTGATACAACTAAACCAGTAAACAAAAGAGCAGCTACTCCTCTTAGTCTTTCCTTCACTAATATTCATGGCATCCATTCCAACTTGTGCAGCATAGAATCTTTCCTCTTGGAACGGTTGCCAGATATCTATTCCCTCTATGAAACTAACTTAAATTCTTCCATTACTAGCAATGAATTCTTGGTTCCATGCTATCTTCCCCTTTAAGAAAAAAATTCCAACATTCACACACATGGCTTTGATGCTTACATTTAAGATCAGTCAGTTGAATGCCATATGTGATACACACTTGGGCGATCATGTCTCAAAATAGACATGACTGACTGGGCAGAAGATTATCTCACAGTAGGTTGCTATTGCTTTCTGCTGTAGACTAGTTGCCAGCCAAGAACCCAATCTATCCTATCATTTAACCCATAACTGGAGGAAAGAGACAGATTAATACCTTTCCCAAGGGTATTTGTGCATAAGTGAATGCAAGGAATTCAACTGGAATTCGAACTTGGCTCCTCGATTTCTCCTTCCAAGCCGATATCCACTGCACCACAACGCACTTCATTTAGGATAATCTTCTAATAAACAGGGAATTGTCTCTCTCATGGCCCTAGACCACTCCTACACATGCTTCCTCTTTTATTACTAAACACTGTTAGCAATCTCTTTTTCCTTTGTTGCCCACCCTCTTCCAAAGAATGCAGTATTTTAGACATGATAGCTGACAGTATAAAAAAAGGAATTTTCTATCCATCCAGCTGCAAATATCTTTGTCTTCGGTGACTTTAACACTCAACATGACACATGGCTTAAACATTCTAAAGGTACTGATGTTGCCAGGGTTCAGACATTAAATTTTTCTATTGCCCAATCCCTTACTCAAATCATGACTTTCCCTACTCGTTTCCCTAGCAAAATGCATCTCTGCATCATTTATTTCCTACCTTCTTTCCTTGCTTTTGCTAAGCTTCACAACACTGCTCTCTTAGTAATTCTGACCCCTCTGTGGTAACTATTGATATTTCCTTTCAATCATATATTAAACAGGAGCCCCCTATCCACAAGAGCTCTTTCCATTACCAGCATGCTGACTGGGATTCACTGAGTGATTATCATTGTGACACTCCTTGAACTAACATCTTTAACTATTCAATTGAAAATTGCATGACTAAGGCTTCTTGAGTCAAAGCCAGCATGGACACTTTCATCCCATGTCGGAAATACCAGGTGAAACCTCAATCCTCTCCATCGTTCACACCAGCATGCTCGGCCACTATAGCAAACAGGAACCACTATTTTCAGCAATACCAGCATGAAGCCTCTCATCACAACAGGTGCTTATTCATTGTTGCTCACAATAAATGTAAGCAAATCCTCAAAGGAGCAAAGTCCCTGTTTGCTAAGATAATGAAGCACTACATAGCCTCTAACAACTTTGGCTCTTTTGGTTACTGGCAGTTCTGTAATAAGGCATTAAATAAGTGTAAGGTCTATTCATCTTCTCTTCAATCAATTTGAGGTGTTATCATCCTCTGCTGACAAAGCTGAATGCTTTACCCATAAATTCTCTTCAGACTCTACTTTAGACTCATCTGGAATATCCCTGCCTAACTCCTAGAGGCCTAATCAATGCTGAATTGGTCCATCTCTCACTGCAGGGTCATTTCTCAGACACACAATATGGCTTTTGTTTCTTCAGGTCATCTGCTGATGTAATGACAATAATTGCAGGAAGAGTCTATCAGGCTCTAGATAAAAATAGTGAAGCCAGGGCTGTAACATTGAACATCTCGAAAGCCTTTGATGGGGGTCTGTCATACAGGTCTTCTCCACAAGCTGAAAAGTTACTATCTCCAGACACTTTTTTGAACTGATCCAGTCTTTCCTATCAAATCATGAAATGAAAGTTATCCTGAATGGCCACATCATTTCATACTAACACAAGTGTCCCTCCTGGTCCTACTTGGGTTTTAATTTTGATTAATAACCTTCCTGATAACATCAGCTCTCAAATTGGTATCTATACTGATGACACAATTTACTCCTGCTTCAATAGTAAGACTTATTAGTCTGACAGTCAAAACAGCAGCTGATCTCCAAAATGATCTCAAGTCTGTCATTAAATGTGGCAAAAGATGACTTGTTAATTTTTAACACCTCCATTAATCATCTGAGAGACCCCTCATTGCCTTCCATCTTCATAGTTGATGCTAACCTCCAAGAAAGTGACATGTTGCATCTTCTCAGTTGACATGAAGTGGAAAGATATTGAATCCCTTGCTGGATCAACTGCTAAGAAAGTCAGTTCACAGTCGGACAAGACAACTTTTCTCTCCAAAAGCTATGTCTATGATTTATTCATGCTTAGAATATTGAAGCCACAAATGTTTTAGTGCCCTTGCTATTCAACTTGAGCTTCTTGATAAGATCCAATAGAAAATCAGCAATATTATTGGTGCTGATCTGACAGATCAGCTTCACTTTCCCACTGCTGCTCTATGTCTTTTATATAAATACTTTCACAGTAATTGTTCAGATTAATTCTTCACTATTCTAATATTTTACTAACAATTCTATTGTTTTGTACGACCAATAGAACTGTTAGTAAAATATTAAAATAACTCAATTACTAGAAGTAACTAAAATACTAGTTCATAATCAATGAAACAAAAATTAAAAATAAGATACTGCATTTATTAGCCTATAAAATATACACTTTTACATGAGTATTTTTTTTAATTAATATACACTACAACTCATCACAAAACCAATTTTAACTTTCCATTTATATTAAGCTATATTGAACACTAATATTGGATACAATGAGATAGAGTATGTAAGAGTAAAGGTTTTTGACTTCCAAGTGAGTTAATATAGTTTCAGGTAATATTTCCCTAATTGGAGTAGATAGACTAAACTATCGCCCGGTTCACAGTCCACCCACATCTATTGAACAGGTGAAGAGGCTCATCCCTTGTTTCCTGTTTAGGATGCGGTTTCCGGTTTTCTCTTTTCCAATCCCTTCACTCTTATGTAGCCCCCTGCACATCAGTGGCGTTACCACAACGTTTAATTTCGTTGGTTTTAAATTTTTTTTTTCAGCGCCGTTCTATCGCTTGCTACTTAAACTTAAATTTTTTTTGATAATCGGAAAGTTTAAGTAAAACAAATATCACAAAAGATTCACTATAATTTTATGAGAAACTGCCCCGTCCCAAAATTGTTTAAATATTGAAATTTTTGCAAATTTTTTTTGTCATTCGTAAAGTTTAAGGTGTAAAAAATAATATTGCACTGAAAAAAGTCCCAAAATTTAATAATGAACAAATTTACAGGTGGCGGTAATGTTGTACCGGCAACAGGTTTCAAGATAGAGGCTAGATTTCAAATCAAGCCTCCATACAACGTTAAATCTTATTCTTAACGTTGTATGAGAAAATGAACCTCCCAGAAAATGTTTAAATATTGAAGTTTTTTAAAAAAAATTTTTGTCAATCGTAAAGCTAAGGGGGTAATCGATAGGACTGCGCTGAAAAAAAAAAAAGAAAAAAAAAAAAGAAATTAAACATGGTGGTAGCCTGCTTCAGGTCCGTCCAATAATATTCTTGTGGGAAACAGGGAAAACATACAAATTAATAAACCACAACATAGTAAATTTCATTAGATTGATATTACTTACACAAGGTCAGATTTGGAAAGCACATAAATAATAAATTTGAGTGTAATATGCTAACCTAAGCACTCTCTCTATAAGTATACTCAATACATTAAAACAGAAGCATTGATAAACAATAAACATTAAACTAAAAAACTTTCATAGATTTCAAAAGTCACTTACATTGAAGGCTACATACATCACATGGTTAAATAGCTAACTACAGTAATATTTTTAATTTGTTTTAACATGGACTTGGTAATGTTTTTTTTAACAAACAAGAAGAAGTATACAAAATGTACATTTTCTCCCACAAATACCAACAAAATTAATTATAACTAAATGTGGATTTCAGTAGGTTTTTGGTTTTGTCTTTCAAATTTTAAAAAAAGTCTAAAAATTATTGAAATTTTTGCACAAATTTGTCTGATTTACTGCATTACTCCAAAGATGAAATTATTTTTTGAAAAGAAAAAAAAAAAAGAGGAAAAAGAAAAGGGAAGTATAAAGAGGGAAAAAAAAGGGAAGTATGAAGAGGAAAAAGAAAGAGAGAGTACGAGAAGAAAAGAAAAGAAAAAATGAGTATGAGACGGAAGTAGAAGAAAACAAAGGAGAAAATGAGGAAAAAAATAGAAAAAAAATGAAGGAAGAGGATTTTCTCTTTCACAATGCAAACGCAATAAAGACTAAAAAGCCACATTAATTTAAAAATTGTTAAAAATGAATTACACTAACACTTGATTACGTTTTACAATGATTGTTATTGAAAGTTTTACAAAAGCAATAAAGAAAAATATTTAAAAAAAATAAAAAATGGTTTTCTAAATAAAAAAAAAATACGCGGGGGAGAAAAAACGACGACGACGACGAGGGAATGAAAGGAGATAAAAAAAAGTGTGCGGAGGGAAAGAAAAACGATTAAAGAAGAGGACAAAGAAATAGGGTGAGAGGGAGGAATACTCGAAGAAAAAAAGGTGGGAAAAAATAGATAAAGAGAAAGAAATAAAAGAATAACAAAATCTGAAATAAGAGTATAAGTTGATGGAGAAAAGAGAGCGCTATCGACTACTTGTGTCAATTTTCAAGAGCTAGCAATTTTTATTATTGCCGTTCTCTTCAAAACGAGAAGAGGGGGGGGGGGCTGCAAGAGGAACAAGCAGCGGCCGAGGATGATATATTCCTGAGCCAGCGATATAGCAAAAGAAAGGCGGCACCAGACACACACACGCGCGTGAGAGAGAAAGAAAGAGAGAAAAGATCAATGTTGAAACTATTTCCAACTACCATCCATGGTTTAGGTTTTGGGGCACGGTACATATGTACTACAGCCACTGTTGCCATTTAGTAGGACAGACAGATTTTTAACGATACCGTCTTCGCTTTGTTCACACATTCATGAGAAGATATGTCGAATCAGTAATTTCAGCATTATTAAATCATTAGTAAAGTTTGTAAACTCAATGATGATTTTTAAAATCATTTTTCTGTTGTTCCTGCTCTACTGACTGTGTTAGTACAGTTACATTTTCGGAATTTTCACTTTTTTTTTTAGTATTTCTATTACATACCGTAAAAAAACCAAATCAGAAATATACATTTATTAAAAAAAGAAAATTAAAAATGTTGGTCCTCAAATTATTTTATCATTTTGTTCATACATTCACTAGAAGAGACGTTGAATCACAGTTAATTTCAGCATTATTAATTAATCATTAAAGTTTGTAAAACCCACATTATCTATCACTCCATGATTTTAAAATTTAAACTCATCATTTTTCTGCTGTTCATGTTCTGTATAATATTAGTGTTAGTCCAATTACATTTTTCAAAATTTTCACTTTTTTTTTTAGTATTTCTAATAAAACTTAAAACCAAATCAGAAATATACATTTATTTATTAAAAAAATAAAATTAAAAATGTTGGTCCTCAAATTATTGAGCAACTTTACATGGCAACTAGAACAGTACAATCCTAAGGATTGAATTTGATTTGCTAATTAATTGTAATGATTAATGAAATACACACTTCCTTTTTTAATGAATGGCTGGCTGAAGAGAAAAATTAAAATATGGTTAATTTTTTGTTTGCATTTTAATTTCAAGTATCAAAACAGAGTCAAAATGATTTATTATGGGAATTACTATTCATTTTGGCTTCTTAAAAACTAACATGTGCTTCTCATCTTACTTCAATGAGAAAGAGAGAGAGAAAAGACAGGTGCAGAAGAAAGAGAGATGAGGAAATTTGGGCAGTACTAGCACTCCCCAGATAAAAGAGAGGGCCATATTATCAAACTGCCTTCAGATTTTTTTTTATCTCTAAAATTAAGTGCCCGCTCTGTAGATTAAACTAAATAAAATAAAAGTTGTTACGATCGTGATGTGTAAAATTGATTTTTCTCCCTTTCATGTTGCATACCAAAACTATTTACCAAAGATTTGCATTCATATGAAATGAAAACATTACAAAAAAAAAAAAATAAAGAGAAAAAATTTTTTTTAAATGTTCTAGAGTAGAATCCATAACATCAACAAGTATTCAAGTTTTTCCAAACTGTATTTCACAAGAAGAGGAAACATTTTGAAAGCAAATAAAATATTTCAAACATGTAAAAATTTTATTTTACAATACATTACCACATTTAATTGTTTTTTGTTCTCGTCAGACATAAATCAATTTATGATATCGGGATTCCAAAAAAAGTAAAAAAAAGCAAGTATTTAAGAATTTATTACTTGATAAAAGGAAAACTGATAATTTTTTTTATTAATAAAAATTTTAAAAATCGTTCTTAGTATTGTTTAATAAGTGATTTACCAAAAAAAAAAAAACACACATTTACAAAAAATATTTGTATACAAAATGAAATTATGATCCCGTGTACAGTTTTTCGAAAATTGGGCTGGAACTTTCATTCATTCACTTACGCGCAAATACCCTTTTTTGGGAAAGTTATTTAATCCATCTCTTCTCCCTCTGGCTATAGGTTTAAATATCAGGACAGTTTGGTTTATAGCCTTGGTTGGCAACCAGTCTACCGCAGAATTTAATGGCAACCTACCACAGGAAAATGTTCTGTTCAATCAGTCATGTACGTTTGAGGCATCTTCGCGTAAGCGATTATCACACATGGTAACTGACTGATCTATAACTATTATTGAAATTAAAAAATGTTAAAAAAGAAAAAGATACAAAGTTAGAGATCAAAAGTTATGGTTACCTCAATTTTTATTTAAAATCTTCACTGTGTGATGGAAATGAGAAGCGTTGACAAGAAAGGGGTTTTTTTTTTCATAATAACGTCACGAATTACGAACTTAAACTGACAGCTTGTGTTTTCAAAGCATAAATGCATAACCAAATTGTTAATTTTAAAATTAATCTTGCTTGAATAATAATGATCAAATTTTTATTAATAATTAAATTATTCAGGACAATTTTTTTATTTTTTTCATAAAATATGTCAAATCTTAATATCAGTAAGTAAATGACATAAAAACATTATTTTTCATTTTTTTAACGATTAAAAATAATATAACGAATTAATTTTGAAATAATTTTTTTATCCTCCTTCATTTTATTACGAAAATTCAATTTTCATACAAGATATTGAATGTTAAACTGATTTTTTTTTTTACACATCCCTATCACACCTTTACAACTAGGAACTCAACAATTTAAAGATTATAAGATCAGTTTTGCAAAACAGGCCAATAAAGTTAAAATGTATAACAATATAGTCAATTAAGGAAAAAGGTTTGCCAGAGAAATATTTATAATATACAGGCGAATAAATTTTAAAAAGTACTTTCAATTTATTTAGCTTTCAAAATTATTCATGTCACAGCAAAACTAAAAGTGAATAATAGTAACATTCTCTCTCTCTCTCTAGTCAGTTGATTAAAAAAAATAGGTTGGTCCTAAAAAGTTTTCGCTTATTTTCAGTTTTATTAAAATAAATAAGAAATTTTTTTTTCAACTTTGTCTATGTAAAAAATTAAAACTCAATCTGATTTTTTTTTGTTTCTCACAGAAGACTTCAGCAGAGTTATCAAAACTTTCAGAGAGATTCGTATCAAAATCGAGCACTTTCTTTAACAAAAAATATTTAAAAAATAACAACTTTGATTTTATTTTTATTAATAAAAAAATATTTTATACAAAGTATTGTATTGCTCTGAAAAAAAAGTAATCATGACTGACCACCTCCATTTACTTTTCATTTATGATGACTTTTAAAATAAAATATTTTAATTTTACTGGTTATGCTGTTATAATTTGAAAGTAAATTTTAAAAAGTTCTAAATATAGTTGATTGCAACAGTTACGTACTCATCATAACTCATACTTGTAAAATCTGTATTATCAATGAAAATTTTTTATTCAACACCACCAACTGTGTAAATGAAAAACTGTATTTATGCTGAAACGAACATGTGATATACACAAAAAAATCATCAAACAAAAATATATTTATTTTAATGAATTAAAAAATTAGCAAACAAACCCCAATAAGTTATCAATTAGTAATAATCTAAACAAAATATCTAAAATTTAATACTGGTAAATTATTTAAAAATATTTAATCTTTTTTTATTGTTTATTTTTATAAGCAAACAGAAGAGGAGGCTTGAATAAAACGGTAAACCTGACCGACATAAAATGACTGCAAGGCATTTTTTTTTTACTTTCACTTATTCCATATACGCATTATTTTTAAAAATAGAAATTTAATAATTGAAATCTAAATGCAAATTAAAACACCGAATTTTTTAAGAAGTAAAATAAAAAGGAGTTGAACTTTTTCTCAAACTAGATGAAAAATTTAGAAAATATTCAAAAATGGTTCCTGATATTTCGATTTTTATTTTTTTTTAATTCGTAGTTACGTACCTGAAAGCAACGGTTAAAATAAATAATAAGTAAATAAATAAACATAAATTAAAACATTGTATATTGTTTCATGGTACAGATGAATTTTCTGAAAAACCCCAGCTGCCTAGGTTAGTTTGTTCTTTTTTAAACACAAAATTTAAAAATCGGTTTTACAACCCACCCGCAAAAAATCTTAAACCACGAGTTTTTATTTATTTAATTTTTTTTTACCGTTTATCTGAAATTTGATTTCTTCGTTAAGAAAAATGTGATAGCCACAATTTAGACAATAATGTTTATTTGACTAAAATGTAATCAAATAAACATTTCATTTATTTAATTTATTGTTCTCATGTAAGTGAAAAGTCACATGAATTGAACAATATTATTTACCATTTATTTTTATTTTACAATACAATATCATTGTAACGATACATTTTTCATAGCAAAAATAAAAACTCTGATTTTTTAAAATTATAAATTTTTCTTTCAATAAAGTTAAATTAAAGATTTATAATTTGATGATCAGCAAGAAAGGCTCTTCTGTACGGTTTTACCTATTTTATTTTTTTAAGTCTTAAAGGGAATATTTATTTAAAAAATAAATAATAATAAATAAACACTATAAGTCTTATAGTGTTTATTTTTTATTATTTCTTTATACTGAGTATAAGACAAGGAGATTAGAAATGATTCGGGTATTTTTTTTTATAGAAAAAAAAACAAAAAACCAAATTGAATAAGCAGTAAAAGACATCTGCAAAAAGCTTAATTCATAATTAAACCGAAATACAAAGTAACAAAAAAAAAACACGCTTTTTTGAAAAAGCAAAGTAAATAAATTGATCCGAAGGGGACTCCATCCCGTCCCCCATGCAATCGATTACAATCATTAAATCCCCATTTAAAAGGCATTTGTTGTTGTGATGTAAAAAAAAAGAATTGGGTATATGACCAACAACAAAGCCTTTTTTTTAATTGTTCTTATTACAAAGAGGGGGGCAAGGGCTCATCATTAATAGAAGCTGTTTGGGGGAAGGCGTATTCCTTCGAACCCCCCACAAAAAAAAAGAAAAAAGAAGGGGATTATTGGGTTTTTGTGTGTGTTGTAGACAAAGAATCTCTGTAGATAATTCTTTCTATATACCACACAAAAATTCCAGAAATATAAGTGAATTTGATCGCAATATAATAGTTTGGGACTTATTTTTTTGTAAATAAATGAATAAATTTCCCATTATTGGAGTTCAATTATGATTAAATTGGAGGAACAAAAAAAGTAAATAAATAAAAAACAGCATTCAATAAATAAACACTAAAATGAAAATGTGAAAAGGGGGGTAGTTTTTTATGGTGTAGGTTTATAACTGAAAGTGAGCCCTATTCATTTCATCAGATAATTAATAATCAATGTTAAAAATCGATTATTAACCATCACCCTGTCACCTTCACCCTGGTTTAGGTTGCACCTTTCCTTTAAAAAGTAAAAACTGAATTTTCTTCAGGTAACAAGCAGTAAATTAATTCATTTAACCAAATATTGGAGAGGCAAAAATCCGATAAAAGATCGAATCAGATCATCATTGACATTGACTTCATATTTTGTAATTCAAATCTATGTTCACACTGACAAATAACCAATATTACCTTAATTAAATTAAAATTACCTTTAAAATTCTAGACCCAACACCGCTAATTTTTATACAACTGGTTCAAAGTAAAATTTTATTTGAAAAATCCGATATTTTTTTTAAAATGCCTGTTCAAGAAATTCGTGATCTTTAGTAAACCGCCATTTTTCCAATGGACACCGGCCGTGGATTTCGATATTAGGTTCAAGGATTGTTTTTGCTTTGTTTAAATGTTTCAAAAATACATAGGGCTGTATTCGTAATATGAAATTAAAATTAAAATTTTAACTTTATCAAAAATGATTATCTCTGCTGGATTTATTTTCTGCGTGAATAAACTTAAAAAAAATAAACACTAATAAACAGATTGTTAATGTTATCCCTTTTTTTTTTTAAATATTTCTTTGAGAGTGAAAGCGTGTAAAAAAAGATGACACACTTCTTGAGAGATGATGGTGTATTAATAATCATCGAAATATGCCCAAAAAATAATCAATTTTTTTTTAAACACACAATCTGAGATATTAAGACAAAAGTAATTACCAAAAAACGAAAATAACGTGTTTTGAAAATAAAATTAAAAATAATATTTTAATTTTATTCTCTAATTTTTTTTATTTTTATGTGATTTAATAAAAAATATTTTTTTGTGGAGGAATATTAACGAAAAATATTTTTTAAGAATATTTTTGAAAATTTTTGGTGAAACATAAACAAAAAATTAAAATATATTGTAATTAGGGAATTTTTGTTTATACTGCTAATTTAGCAACAAAAATAAATAGTGTTACTTAGTACAAACAAAAAACAAAAATATAACTATTATTAAAATAAATACAAAACTTACTAATTCTAAACTGCAAATATAAAAGATCTTTTTTATAATAAAAAAGATCTTTTATCTTTTTAACTTTTTTTTGTATATGAAAAATTAAGAAAATTGTTTTTACAATATTTGAAAGAAAAAGTCATTATTACATTGAATTGTGACATTTTTTGTGTAAACATTGAAAGAAAAAGTTACAATAAACATTGTTTCATCGAAACATTATTAAATAATAATATTATTTTAAGTCTTAAAATAATACATTTAATAATTTTTTCCTTAGGTTAATAATGTCTTAAAACATTATTAACTTAAAACATTAACTTATATAGAAAACATTAAAATTTATTATTTTTACCTAAAGGATACTATTTTTTTTTATTTTAATTTAATTTTAAAGTTAATATTTAACATAAAATTCGTCTAAATAAAAAGGAAATATTAAAATTTTCAAATAAGTCTCTAAAATTTCCCTTTGTTTACATATATTTTTTTAAATATTACGTTATAATTCAAGCAAGAGAATTACAGAACAATGAACTTAAAAATCATGCATGTCACAAAATGTATAATGTTTTATTTTATTTAGAAATTTAAAAATATAAGAAAAACATAGAAATTATTAATTTAAATTGAAATTATTAAATATGCAAATAAAATCGAGAATTTATTTGTTACATGTTTTCAGTTTGAAGCCTTTTTTTAAGTTTTTACCTTTTTTGAACGAGACATTTTTTTTTTTAAATAACATCTTGGTGTTAAAATTAAAGGAAACAAAGAACCTTTCATTATATATTTTTAAATATATTTTTAAAATAAACTTAAAAGTTTTTAAAATAAAAACAAACCAAATCATGGCGGATAAAAAAAAAATGTTTTTAATGAAAATAACGCGAAAGTTGGATTTTTATTATTTAAAAAAATTCATAACCCGAGCAAAGACACACAAAAATGTAGATTTAATATATATATATATATATATATATATATATATATATATATATATATATAATTGTTCTAAGCGATTTTAAGTGTATTTTTTTTAGACAACACCCTATAAAAAGACATTTTTAATTGTGACATTAAAAAGTATGTTACTTCACGGGGAAAGAAGAAAAAAAAACATGGATCAAAGACTGAATCGACGGAGAATATTCCGAGAAAACAGACATGAAAAGGATGGAAATTTCTTTGAGAAAGATAGAGAAAGAATCCAGCTTTCTGAAGAGGTCATTTTAGGTCTCGAAAGATGATTGAAAATAAAGGAAAAATAAGAATGGAAAAGGCGATATCTTCTTACCTATATCGGAGGAATCCATTTAGGGGGAAAAATTGTGTAACTGTGAAAATGACGACAATAGTTTTTGTTTTGTTTTTTGGTTTCGTTTTTTTTTTTTTTTTTTGCTTTTTCTTGAGTATTATGAATTTGTTAACTAAGACGAAACATTTGACTTACAAGACGACAGAAAAAAACAAAAACATTGACGAATATAAATAAATCTATTTACGTTTTTAAAACCTCAACTTATGGACAATATCTTTCTCTCTCTCTCGCACCATTACATACACACATAAAAGAGAGAGTGCTTATCTGTCTATCTATCTATCTATCTATCTATGATTTCTTATGATGCTCACATTATTTTTCTTTTTACTTTCTTCTACTTTTTCTTTGGTCTTTCAGTTTTATTTATTTACTTATTTTACTACAAGGCAGTATTATCTTTCCTTTCCTTTTTTTTTATATTTTTACCTCATTCTCCCAATGCATTTATGTAGTAAAAATTTTCCGTGGCGGCCATGATGGATACAAAAAACCAAGCGACAACGATTGACGAAAACATAAAGCAGCCGCTTGCTACGGATGATCGAACATGAACTAATTCGTAACCTGATTTTTAAATTGTTGGAGTTAATGAAATAAAATAAATAATTTCTCACAACTTGAAACAAAAAAAATTTACTTACTCAGATCTCGGTAAGGATCAAAAGGTAACTGAGCCATTTGTAGTTGTTTTATTTTCAGCAGCTGAGTGTTTGTTTAGGACGGTGTAAGCGTGTAGGCTATGTTTATAGCTCAGTTTGTCATCCGTCAAAATGGTGATCTTCCCGCTCGCTATGTTATGTTTCGTAAGAAACAGGTCACTAAGAAATACGGTAAAAAGCACGGGTCAAAAGTTCAAGGTTTGCGCAAGGTGATGTACAAATAAGATTACTAAGGTTATCTATCTATCTATCTATCTATCTATCTATCTATCTATCTATCTATCTATCTATCTCAGTCTATTCATATCTATCTATCTATCTATCTATCTATCTATCTATCTATCTATCTATCTAATTAATTGGCATTTTAAAACGTCTGCATTTTACATTAAAAACAAAAGTTGTTTTTTTTCTAAATAAAACAAAATTATTATTTATTTGCTTCCCCTTGATTAGGAAACCGAATTAAAAAAAATGAAAACGATTTTCGGCTTTTTTCAAAAACTTTGCACTTTAAAAAAGTTAACAAACAGGCATAGTGATTTTTACTTCCTTTCCAAAATTATTTCAGTACCGATGACATGTGACATAATAATAACACAAATGCCAATATTGTGTCGAAAAATCAGTGGAGGTGCCTAAGTGGAGTCCAGTCATTGTTCTATACCTAAATTTAAATTTAAATTTTAAAAATAAATAAGTTATCTTTAAGCTTTAAAATTAGCTTTAATTGAAAGCCATGAGATTAAATTTAGAGAGAGAGAGAGAGATGTTTAAATTTTATTTTTAGAGGATACCGGTGTTTGAAATAGACGTCCTGTTTCTTTTATTTTAAACAGTGTGTATTACGTTTACCGGCCTTCGTCTGTTTAAAATAAAGGAAACGTCGTCTGTTTCAAACACGGGTAAATAACGTTAGCAGTTAAATTGTCGAATTAAAAATAAATCCGTTAATTCTTTTCTTTATTGTGTGTATATATGTGTGTGTGTGTGTGTGTGTTAAGCATTACTCTTCTTCAGAAATGAATTGAGTTCTTTTGGTGACTGGCGTGTGTATCCTCTGCTTATATACATGTTAATATTCCCCTTCTCTGATTCCATGTGCCTATGGCTTAGGGGGTAGCGACTCCGACTGACACCAAGTCGGTTGAGTTTCGATCCCAGCCAGTGGATGTGTCTAGCCACCACACTGATGAGTTGTGATACAGCAAAACATGCTTGTATGTGGATGACTAATATATATATATATATATATATATATATATATACAAAGAGTTTGTCTCTTTAATAGAGCAGATTCATGCCAACTTCAGGGCTGATGAGTGATAACATCATAACAATGTCCTCACAAAACTTCAAAGTCAGCATGAATCTGCTCTAAAGAGACAAACTTTGCATACCTATGAACACTCTATCTACACCCCAATATCAAGCACTTTATGATAAAATACCTGCTTGCCAAAATATAAAACCACTGAAAAATAACAACCTCCTTGGCACTAAACATTATCATAATTAAACACTATATATATATATATATATATATATATATATATTTTTTTTTTTTTTTTTTTTTTTTCTAAACATATACTGTTAATTATAAGAGAAAATGAATGTCTATTATGTTTAAACATGAGCCGTTCTAAACGTCGTATTTTGGCTTTAATTTCAGTTGAAAATAAAGACAAACATTCTCCAACATTTGGATAATTTTTTATTAAGTTGGTTTTAAGCTTTCGACTGACATGAGCCATCTTCAGAGAGGTTACAATGTGAGCCAAATGCTTAGAACCAATTTAATAAAAACTTATCCAAATGTTGGAGAATTTTTGTCTTTATTTTCAACTGAAATTAAAGCCAAAATATGATGTTTAGAATGGCTCATGATTAAACTTAATAGACATTCATTGTCTCTTATATTTAACAGTATACTTTTAGAAAATTATCTGCTGCTTTGATACACTATATATATATATATATATATATATATATATATAATAATACTAATCACAGTGAAACTAACACCAATTATAAGAAACTGAATCGCTAGAACCGGCGCTAACTTAACTATAATTTAATCGTTTCGAACACCCAGAAGAGGACCTCTTCTTAGGGCAAAGGTGGGGGAGAAAAAAATGAAACAAACAGCGTACAAGCACACAATGTCAAGTACCCATTAGAAAGAAAAAACCCAAGATGAAACCTTAACAATAAAGTGCTCGATACGAAAGTACGAAATTAGAGCTACAAATGCAAAAGATCTAAACGTGAGCCAAAACCTACCGAGGTTTCACACTATGGTTCTTCAGGGCATAAGAACCGTAGTGTGAAACCTCGGTAGGTTTTGGCTCACGTTTAGAATTTTTGCGTTTTTGTATATATATATATATATTTCAGTTGATATCCACTGCACCACAAACGCACATCCACTATATATCGGATAATGATATATAAAATTTTTTCATGTATGTATCCTGGTTTGGTCTATTTTATATACATTACCACAGGCTCTAATTTGGGACCAGAGAAAATCCCTCTTATATCCGGGTTTCTCTTATATCAGGGTTATACTGAACAAGAACAGTGTTGAAAGAAGAATGTTTGACCAATTTAAAAAAGTTTGTGTGACATGTTTCATCAGTTACGAGTTCATCAGACTGGGTTTGTGTTGGGGCGTTCTCCACCTTCGTCTACAGTAACAGACTGTGCTAAGCATTACATAAAGGAGTGGTGATGATACCTCGGGGAAGACCTCGGAAGTCAGCCGAGTGAACAAGTCAGTCAGCTATTTCTGGTATTGGACCGGAAGTGTTCTATTGGTCAGACTCTTACGTCTCAGGACATTACGTTCTACTAAACCCTTGTTCTGTATTCTACTAACGACCTCTTTTGTAAATACTTCTCTTCCCGGTAATACACCTACTTTATACTATTACGTTGTTTGTATTTATTTCACAATAATTCTTACATGCAACATAACAGTTCGTTTATTTTGTGACTACACATGTGCACAACTAAGAAACACTGGCAGTTTTAAGTTTAAAAAGAATTTTATTCTTTTTTTTCATACAATTTCATCTACATTTTTTTTTCTTTTGTTTCCATCATCGTTGATATTAAATATCAAAATAAATTCTTTCTAAATTTAAAACTTTCAAGGCCTCTTGTTTGTACACATGTTTAATCACAAAATAAATAAACTAAGTCTGATGAAGTCCTGACAGGTTAAACAGATCACAAAAACCTTTTCCAATTTGTCATACATCTTTTCTTTCATATATATATATATATATATATATATATAAATTCAGAGTAATGCCTATCTACTATAATGCAGATTACGACACACTCATGATGCAGGAAGAAGTTGTTTTTTTTTATCGTATCACCCCGAGCAAGGCAGTAATGCCACTGATGTGCAGAGGGCTACATAAGAGTAAAAAAAATTAGATAGCAAGAGAGTAAAGAGAAAGAGAGAGTAAAGAGAAAGTTAAGGATGGGAATACAGATGTGATGACAATTGCAAAGGTGAAGAGAAAAGAAAAGATATACAGGGTGGTGTAGAAAGAACTAGAGTCAAGTGGTTAAGAGATGGATATTGACATTGCATTTAAATTCATGGAGGTTGTAGCTGTTAGGAAAGCAAGAATATGGAAGCGAGTTCCATAGGCGGGAAGTGCGAGAAAAATATTTATAACAAAATAACAACCTTCCCTGAACAAAACAATATGAAAAACCAAAGACAGGTACACAAAATTCAAATGCAAAAAAATAAAAACAACACACACACACACACACACACACACACACACACACACACACACACTAATTTCAAATAGTATCCCAAAAACAATAAAAAGAACTAGATGACCCATAGAGTTGAATGAAAACCACTGAAAACAATTTTGAAATATAAAGGCGAAATCAAATTTCACAAGTCAGTGAAAAAAACTTTTACTGTCAACGAAGGCAACAGAAGAAATTTAACACGCAAGAGTGAAAAAAAACAAACAACACACACACATTTGAACTTTCTGATGTACTTACCACTTGAGTTATCTATTTATACACACCTTGACCATCAGAAAAGCAAATGGATCTCGACATGTGAAGTCACAAGCTTATTCTCCTGAAGAGAGTAAACTTTCGACTCAAAACATATATAGCAACACAAATACCATTATGGACACTTAATAAATCATACAAAAAGCAAGTAATAATTATAATAATAGCAACAATAAATCTACACTTTAAACAAAATGTTCATGGCTTCTCACACTTTTTCTCATATATATATATATATATATATATATATATATATATATAGGCTGCAATGGGTAAATTGTCATCATATTGTATGTGCATTATTTGTTTTTGATTTTGTTGTCTGCTCGGTATAGTAGGGTCAGCTGGGCACCATCTGTGAGAAAAAGAGCACCATGATGCAATTCACTCTACCAGAAATTTGGAAATGACATGCTGTACTGGCATTTATGTCGGAAGCTCCAATACAAACATTTCAGAATGTTTGGGTATTGATCCGCGGACGGTGCAGAGGTTTTGAAAAAAGTTGGATGATATGTCCAGTCAACATCGTGGTGTTTGGAGTGATCCCTTGTGATGATGACATAATACCTTCATTTATCTTTCTACAGGGCCTCAAACTCAACACAAAGGCCTAGATCAAGTGCCTTGAGATGATAGTGCTGTCCTGGATCAAGAGGGTGGCTGCTGGAAGACCTTATATTTGGCAACAGGATTCTGCACCATGCCACAGAAGCAGGAGAACCCAGTTTTGGCTCTTAGTTTTTGAGACCACATTACTTCTTGTGCTTGGCCACGTAACTCCTCAGACTGCAACCCTCTTCATTATTATATATGGGGTGCAGTTGAGCAAGAAACCAACAAAACGTCTAATAAAACCAAAGATAAACTGAAGGCAAGGATTATTGCAGTATTCCCAAACTTAAACAAAGAGACCATCCAGATAAGCTGCAGAAGATTCTGAAGTTTTCTGGAGGCTGTGGTTAAAACAAATGGTAATTTTATTGAATAAATTTACTCTTTAGTATTTCTAGATATTTTGGTGTAATTTTGGTAACTATATCTGTTAAAATGAGATGTCGGTGTTATTTTCGTTTTTGTGTAATTTAGACGACAATTTATCCATCGCACCTTGCAGAGCATTTATAGATATAGACATTGAGGACATAGGAATCAGTACTGCATGGTTTAAGCCGATGGTGATTTTATTGAATAAATTTACTCTTTAGTATTTCCAGATATTTTGGTGTAATTTTGATAAATATATCTGTTGAAATGAGATGTCAATGTTAAGCTAAATAGATTAGCCAGAAACAAAAATCTAGTAATACTAGCTTTTCATGTTCCTTTATTTTCCATAATCCCCTAGTGACCTATATATATATATATATATATATATATATATATATATATATAACTTTAATCCAAAAGGAAAAGCAGGTAAGTAAATCCCAAAAGCCCGATCCTAATTAATATTAATTACATTAATATTAAAATTGATCAAGGTGGAGGGCTCAATGCAATTTATATTCAAATTACAGAGCCAATTATAAAATAAAACAAAATTCCGATGTTCAAATTTTTGAATAGCCATTTCTACAAGAAAAAACTCTCGTGTCCTCAGCAACAAAATTTATTCTAAAAAAAAAAAATATATATATATATATATATATTTCACAGAAAATTATGAAGAAGAAGGAAATTAAACCTAACAAAATCGTGGTCTGATTAGCTCATTGAAATAAATCTTGGTTTATAATCACTTTAGATGATGTGTTGAGTTTTCCTTTGTGTATATCATATTGCTCTGGATAATATCTATTGAGCTCTCTATACTGTTCTAATATATTATATTAAATAGATTTTTTTAAATAATTCTCTCCTTTTACAGACTTAGTATCATTATCTCTCTCTCTCTCTCTCTCTCTCTCTCTCTCTCTCTCTAAGTACCACGCATATATAATATATAAATAATATAATATATATAACAAATTGCATATATATATATATTGACATTTATAATTATATACATACACTTAACACACACACACATACACACACACACATATATATATAATTTTTTCGAGGGAATGGGAAACCATATGCAGAGAAATGATAACTGTAGGTTTGAGACTTTCAGTTGCCATCTCTCTCTCTCTCTCTATATATATATATATATATATATATTTGTCATTTGTAAACAAGTTATTATGTGGTGTCTTCAGGTGATTTGCAATAGCTGATTTTACTGTTTTTTTAAGAACACTCACGTAACGGGAATTTTTTTTGAATGCTTACGTAATGATAATTTTTTGAACACGCAATTTTCAAAATTAGAAGAAATTATAACGTTTTCATCCATGGTTGTATGACCCTAATAGGTATTTTATGGTATACCATATAGTGGATATAGACATTGATTAGTTCCAGTGACTTGATCCAAAGAGTTGTGAGTTCAGTACCAGGCTACAGCAGTGGTGAATAAGTAACTTAGAGAGTCTGGTTAGAGGGAGATAACTCAAGGAATGAGAATGATATAACCCAGTGATTGTAATAAAGGGTTCGATTCAAATTTCCTAGCATCTGAAGAAGGCCAGAGCATACAACGGTCAAAATGTCATACAAATGGCAACAAAGATCAGGGCAATAGTCCAAATAATGCAAATTGTGTAAAAATTAAATAATTAAATAATCAATATATACATATATATATAGTCATCAGCAGACAGTCCTGTTTCATTGTATCACAGCTCATCAGTATGGTTAAACATTTAATTGCTTCCAGCCAGTATTGAAACCTGACCAATTTGACATCAGAGATTCTACCTCTAAGCTATCAACGCACGGTAGAGGAAGGCAGATTTTAGCATGTTATATACACAATGCAAACAAACATTAGTAGCTAAGAATGTTCAATTCATTGCTGAAGAACAATGCGTAAGTAGCAGCTAGTAGCGCATATATATATATATATATATAAAGAGAGAATAAATCTAAGTTAGAGCCAACAGACCTACCTAGGTTTCACCCTACGGCTTGTCAGGGTAAGTCGTCAGGGGCCGACTTACCCTGACGAGCTGTAGAGTGAAACCTAGGTAGGTCTGTTGGCTCTTACTTAGATTTATTCTTTCTTTGTTGCTCTACTATTGTATTGAGCACTTTAGTGTTAGGGTTCTCGTCTCAGGGGTTTTGTTCTTTCCTACATGTATTTTGACAGATGTTCAAGTACTTAGTTTGTTTCTTTTTTTACTTCTCATTTTTTCCCCTCCAAGTTTGTTCTCGGTGGGTTTTTCGAGATGAACTGAAATATATTATAACAATTATTAGTATTAGCATTATTACTATTGTTATTATTATTATTATTATTATTATATATATATCAGTTTTTAGAGGGAATGGAAAACCATATGCAGAGAAATGATAGCTGTAGGTTTGAGACTTTCAGTTGCCATCCAGTGTTTATTTTTATGTCCATATTGTTTATATCTATATAGGATGTATTTCCAATATTCATCACTCTTCCCCATACGTATAGGAAAGTTTAAATAATATAATTATCTATCTTTATATATGCAGTAATTTGACAAGGTTACTTGTTTTTTTTTTAACCTTTTGCAGATTTTAAATAATTAGGTTGGGAGTTTGCAATGGTTGTCTGCAATTGTAAAAATAGATAGTAACGATGTTAAGTTAAATCCCCTTTCCCCTTATTCTTCTCTTCTCCTTTTCTTTTTTTTTTCCTTTTTTCTTTTTTTTTCTTTTTTTCTTTTTTCTTCTTTTTTTTCTTTTTTTTCTTTTTTTCTTTTTTTTTCTTTTTTTTCTTTCTTTTTTCTATTCTACTTGACTTCATCAGGATAAATTTGAAACATTCATTGTTGTATGAATTTGGTCTGATGAGCGGTGAGCCAGCAGCGAAATATATTATTACCAATGGATTTGTGAAAATATCGAACTTTTGTTTCTTGATTATATATATATATATATATATATATATATATATATATATATATATATATAAAAATTAGAATCCTTGAAATTTAGTAAGGTAAATTTTGATAGAGTCAAACTCCAAAGAGAATTCAATGTTAAAATTTATTGTTAAATTTACCACAGTATTATAATCAGGAAACAAAAGTTAGATATATTTACAAATCCATTGGTAATGATATATTTTGCGGCTAGCTCCACCACATCAGACCAAATTCATACAACAATGAATGTCATTTGTACATCTAGGTCAAAGACACTGTGTGGAGCTAAGATAGATGTTAAGTTTAACTCCCTTTTCCCTTATTCTTCTCTTCTCCTTTCCTTTTAATATTTCTTTTTTTTTTTCTTTCTTTTTTCTTTCTTTTTTCTATTTTACTTGACTTCCTCAGGATAAATTTAAAACATTGATTGTTGTATGAATTTGGTCTGATGAGCGGGGAGCCAGCAGCGAAATACATTATTACCAATGGATTTGTGAAAATATCGAACTTTTGTTTCTTGATTATATATATATATATATATATATATATAAAAATTAGAATCCTTGAAATTTAGTAAGGTAAATTTTGATAGAGTCAAACTCCAAAGAGAATTCAATGTTAAAATTTATTGTTAAATTTACCACAGTATTATAATCAGGAAACAAAAGTTAGATATATTTACAAATCCATTGGTAATGATATATTTTGCGGCTAGCTCCACCACATCAGACCAAATTCATACAACAATGAATGTCATTTGTACATCTAGGTCAAAGACACTGTGTGGAGCTAAGATAGATGTTAAGTTTAACTCCCTTTTCCCTTATTCTTTTCTTCTCCTTTCCTTTTAATATTTCTTTTTTTCTTTTTTTTTCTTTTTTCTTTCTTTTTTCTATTTTACTTGACTTTGTCTGGATAAATTTAAAACATTGATTGTTGTATGAATTTGGTCTGATGAGCGGGGAGCCAGCAGCGAAATACATTATTACCAATCGATTTGGGAAAATATCGAACTTTTGTTTCCTGATTATATATATATATATATATATATATATATATATATATATATAAATTAGAATCCTTGAAATTTAGTAAGGTAAATTTTGATAGAGTCAAACTCCAAAGAGAACTCAATGTTAAAATTTATTGTTAAATTTACCACAGTATTATAATCAGGAAACAAAAGTTAGATATATTTACAAATCCATTGGTAATGATATATTTTGCAGCTAGCTCTACCACTCATCAGACCAAATTCATACAACAATGAATGTCATTTGTACATCTAGGTCAAAGACACTGTGTGGAGCTAAGATAGATGTTAAGTTTAACTCCCTTTTCCCTTATTCTTTTCTTCTCCTTTCCTTTTAATATTTCTTTTTTTCTTTTTTTTTCTTTTTTCTTTCTTTTTTCTATTTTACTTGACTTTGTCTGGATAAATTTAAAACATTAATTGTTGTATGAATTTGGTCTGATGAGCGGGGAGCCAGCAGCGAAATATATTATCACCAATCGATTTGTAATATATTGAGCGTTTTCAAATAAGTACCATGCATATATAATATATAAATAATATAATATATATAATAAATTGCATATATATATATTGACATTTATAATTATATACATACACTTAACACACACACACACATATATATATAATTTTTTTGAGGGAATGGAAAACCATATGCAGAGAAATGATAGCTGTAGGTTTGAGACTTTCAGTTACCATCCAGTGTTTATTTCTATGTCCATATTGTTTATATCTATATAGGATGTATTCCTAATATTCATCACTCTTCCCCATACGTATAGGAAAGTTTAAATAATATAATTATCTATCTTTATATATGCAGTAATTTGACAAGGTTACTCTTTTTTTTTTTTAACCTTTTGCAGATTTTAAATAATTAGGTTGGGAGTTTGCAATGGTTGTCTGCAATTGTAAAAATACCAAATAAAACTTGACTGGTATAAAGAAACATAAAAAAAAATAACAAAATTTAAATTTTCATAAATTAATAGGTTACGAATGCATTTTATGTACAACACATTTTTTCCATTTTAAAATTATATATATACATATGATGTTGACCCTCAAACAATTTGTAAATTAAAAGGACAAAGGTAACTTCAACATTTTTGCCGGTCAATATTAAAGAATTATGATTGAGTTTTGTTCATATTTTTATGAATATATATATAAATTAGAATCCTTGAAATTTATATCCTTGAACAAAAAATATATATAAATATATATTTTTTGTTCAAGGATATAAATTTTTTGTTCAAGGATATAAATTTATATATAATTTATATATATATTTATATATAATTTATATATATATTTTTTGTTCATATTTTTTGAATTTTTAATATTTGAATATTTATTCACATTTATAAATGTGAATAAATATTCAAATATTAAAAATTAAATATCCCAAAGATGAAGGAATGGTAGAAAATAAGGTTAATATGAAAAGCAAGGGAAGCATATTATAAAAATACAAGCAAGAAGAAACTGATTTGTGAACAAATTCATTACAACAAATTTTCTACAGTAAAATTATAATACTCTATAATAAAAACACTTGCAAATTATTTCTCCAGTTAAACTAACTGTAATACATTCTTAAGTTAAAAATAATTTGCAATTAATTTTTATAAATATTTCCATTGCAATTTTATAACAAAATAAATTTTTATACATTCCTATAGTAAAATCATTTCCAATGCTTTCTTATAATAAAACTCATTTTCAGTTCATTTCTATAGTAAAATCAATTTTAATGCACTCCTGAAGTAAAATTATTTCCAATGTCTTCCTATTGCAAAATCATTTCCAATAACTTCATAGAGTAAAATCATTTTCAATGCATTGCTATAGCAAAATCATTTACAATCATTCTTATGGGAAAATAATTTCCACTACTTATCTATAATAAAAACTATTTTCAGTACAAATCTATAGTAAAACCAACTTTAATGCATTCCTATATTAAAATCTTTTCCAATGTCTTTCTATCACAAAATCATTTCCAATGCTTTACTATAATAAAATCATTTTCAGTGCAATTCTATAGTAAAATCATTTCCTATGTCTTCTTATAACACAGAGATTTGTATTATGGTGATACCAGTGATATTGTAGTTTGCACTCTCAGGACCAGAAAGCAAATGACCAAAACTGGTCTGTTAGATGACCCCCCCCCCCCCACCAGGCTCCAGGCATATGTTTGGCAGAAAGCCAAAAATTAATAAATATCAAATTCCAGTTTTATTTATCATCCAATGGGAAGCCCAGAATTAAATATAAATTCCCAAATGACCTGCTGGGACCCACAAAGACAAAATAAAAAGCATGACCAGAGAGTTTAGCACATCCCTTGACCTCCTCAAGTATCCACTATGCTGGCCTCACCTTTCCCTCTCACCTTCTTCTTCCTGTCTCCTGAGCTACTTAGGACCAAAGGAGCATCAAAGATGTTCCTAACTGACAAACACTTCCACATACATACCCACCAACACTCCCACATACATACCCACAAACACTCCCACATTCATACCCACCAACACTCCCACATACATACCCACCAACACTCCCACAAACATACCCACAAACACTCCCACAAACATACCCACAAACTCTCATTTACTGCTATAAACATTTTAAGTCCTTTGAACCCATCCTGGATGTGTATTGTGGTGCATTGGATATGGGCTGGAGAAAACAGGAAGCTAGTTCAAATTCCAGCTGAATTCATTGCATTCACTTATTGGGAAAGGTGCCTATTCCTTCCAGTTATGGGTTAAATAACAGGACAGATTGGGTTCTAAAGCCAGAAAGCAATGGCAACTTACTGCAGGATAATCTTCTACCCAGTCAGTCATGTCTCTTTCGAGACATGATTGCCCAAGCATGTATCACTTGTGGCACTTAACTGACTGAACCCATCCTAAAGACATTACTTTATTTCTAAAAAAAAACTTTAATTGATATCTGTGTATATATAAAATGTTGTTTCTATACTCAATTTGATTTTCTTGTTTTATGACTCCTTTATTAACTTATAGTGGGCTATCTGCTAACAGGCCAAATTCAGTTAATCTGACTTCAACACATTATATCCAGTGCCTTCCTATTGTGAAATAATTTTCAGTGGCATTCTACAATAAAATTTAAATATATTTGTATTGCATGCAATTGTTTGCAATGCATTTTAATAATCAATTCCTTTACATGATTTTCTGAGGCATACAATTTTTAATATATATATTCTTGCAGTATCTCTTGAAATGCATTTCTTTAATAAAATCATTTGCAATGAATTTCTTTATTAATATCGTTTTCAATATAACTCTATGATAAAAATCGTTAAGAGTGTATTTCAAGAGTAAAATTATTTTCCAAGCACTTTTATTATGAACTCATTTGCAATGCTTTCTTAAATTAAACGGTTTGCATTGAATTTTCTATAAAGGAAATCATTTGTAATTTCTGCAGCAAATAAATTGCAATACATTTCCATCGTAATTCATGCAATATTTATACGTATAAAAAGTATTTGGTAGTTTGCTTTTAAAATGTATTTTAGCTGTAAATCTTCTGCATAAAATTAGTGCCCACACCTTCTGTTTGGATTTTTAATCAATATTTTATAAAAAAGATTACCCATTTACCTTTCATAAAAAATTGGGCTTCTAATTTCATTAGTTAACTGATTGTTTAATTATTGATCAGCTATTGCTGAATTCTATCAGACTATTGATCTTTTTAGTTTTAAATTAGTAATGAAGTATTTTTACCAATAAATCTTATCAAAGTTACGTTTTTTACTCAGCTTCATATTTCAAAAAAGTTCTCTTTTTTTCTTTGACACTGGTAAATAGTTCAAAGCGGAAGTGTAGATGCCTTAATGGTTAATAGTGTAGAAAATAAAATTGGCAAGATTACAAATGTATAAAACAATTGGGTAGACTTAGCTCTCTAGTCTTGGTAAGGCAACCAGTGTCGAGTAAGTGGAGTTAAGTATAATTGATAAAATTCTACACAAGCAGAATTGACAAAGTTCTCAATAAACAATGAGAGAAGAAAGAAAAAGAAGAGGGTAAAATAATGCAAAGCAAACAATATATATATGCAAGACAAAAGTAGGCAAAGCAACAGCAATAAAGCAAGCAATTCATGAAGTAAAAATGGTGTTCACATGCAAAAGGGGGACAGTCACATAATTGTCAAATTCTGACTTCAAGACAAGAAATAAAAAAAAAATGTGGGTGATTAGACTGAGAAGTGGTCCATTTTTATTGGTTAATAAGAAATCCCAGCATGCATCTGCAGGATTTGTCTGTAAATCTGAGGAAGGGATGTTCTTAGTGGTCATTTCAAAGAGATTGAAACCAACAACCAATCTAGAATAAGGATAAAACTAAAGTGAGAATTGGGGAAAAACTAATCAATCTATTATCATCATCTGTCCTATGATCAGGTGTGGTTGTAGGGTCACAACTGACCAGCTCTTTTCATATGCCTCAATTGCACGTTAGAGTCTCTGAAAGATCTTCCAGTCATTCAGGTATATTGTCTGCAAATCTTTTCTCTGTCTGTCTGTTTCTTCTCCTTTTTCCAAGTTCAGTGTGGTAAAATGGTTAAAAAGCTTGTCTCACTAGAATCATTACAACAGAGTAGGGAGTTAGATCCTCACTGGGTTCCCCATAATTTTGGCCTTGTGCTGCATCTGCTTAAAAAATCACCTCTTCTTTTACCTTCTTTTTGGCACATTGTAGGATGGTAGTGAAAAGATTATTGGTTCTTATGACATGTCCATACCATTTCAACTTTCTCTTCTTGATAATGGTTATAAGGCCTTTTCTGTTCCTTGCCTAATGACTTTTTATACTGCATTATTTGTGATGTGGTTCATACAGAAGACATTTAGGATGGTCTTGTAGTATCACATTTTTAATATTTGAACTCAGTTCATTATATTTTTCACAGTTCACAGACATTAAAAATAGGATCACCTTCTTATTTTACAATAACATTGACTCTGTACAAGGCCCAAGGATCCCTCAAGGTAGAGAGCTACATAAGTAAAAAAGGCTTTAGAAGGAACTGCAGATCTAATTCTAAACAATGGATAAACCTTTACTCCTGTTTAAAAAACCAGACAGGAGTGTAAACTGAACAATAGGCTTACCAATCTATTAGGAAAAATAAATAAATAGTAAAAAATTACAGAGTTTAGGCAGGGATGTGTAGATTTGAAGTAAACTTTAAAAGGAACCAGAAACCCAGTCCTAAATCGAAAACAACAAATAAGTCTCTACTCTTGTTCAAATGACCAAGTAGAAGTGTAAACTGAACAATAGGCTTACCAATCTATTAGGAAAAATAAATAAATAGTAAAAAATTGCAGAGTTTAGGCAGGGATGTGTAGATTTGAAGTAAACTTTAAAAGGAACCAGAAACCCAGTCCTAAATCGAAAACAACAAATAAGTCTCTACTCTTGTTCAAAAGACCAAGTAGAAGTGTAAACTGAACAATAGGCTTATGCTCCAAAATGCTAAGGCTAGGGCCAGAATCATCAGTGATTGGCCAGAGTACCTGGTAGGTGGGGCATTCTGACAGCAATGAATTACCTTTGTCTAGATTTTGAATATAAGTCCAACACAGTACAAATTCAACAGATGATCTCAATATGCCTCCCACATCCAGGTTTGCAACTGGCTAAGTTCAGCCACAGAAGGACACTGAACCAATGTGTGACATGCATTCCTGTAATGTCAGTCCTCTTACTGAATATAAGAATTCAAGCTGTCTCTCTTAATAAAATAAATACCCAAAATTACCCTTTTCATACCCTTTTGATACTGTTTTAGGAAGTAGTATGGGGATCAAGAGATGACACAGAATACAATACTTACTTAAAAGACATTCTGACAGCAATGAATTACCTTTGTCTATATTTTGAATATAAGTCCAACACAGTACAAATTCAACAGATGATCTCAATATGCCTCCCACATCCAGGTTTGCAACTGGCTAAGTTCAGCCATGGAGGGACACTGAACCAATGTGTGACATACATTCCTGTAATGTCAGTCCTCTAACTGAATATAAGAATTCAAGCTGCCTTTCTTAATAAAATAAATACCCAAAATAAATTACCCTTTTCATACCCTTTTGATACTGTTTTATGAAGTAGTATGGGGATCAAGAGATGACACAGAATACAATACTTACTCTTACTGAGGAAAACAAATGAGTAGTAAATAAATTTTCAGAGTGTAGATAGAAACCTTAGTAGTATAAAGTTGAAGTAGATTTTGAAAGAAGCAAACTCACTATCTTAAACAGGAAACAACAGATAAACCTTTACCCCTTTTTAAGGAGGAGTATGAACTGGATGATAGGCAAATCTACATACCCTTATTAAACACAAATAATAGCAGAAACATAATATCAATTAACATGAATATATATATATATATATATATGTTTTTTAATCATGTTGCCCAAAGCAAGACTTTTTACTGCCACTGTTGAGCAGAGGGTTACATAAGAGGTAAGTTATAAGAAAGAGTGACAGGTTACAGTGGGTGTCAGGAAGAGGGTAGGCGAAGGATGAGAATACTGATGAGAATGGACGAAGAAAGAAGCATGAGAGAGAGAGAGGATGCAGGTTAATGAGATAGGAGATGACTATTGACTTTACATTTAAATTCTTGGAGATTATAGCTGTCGGGAAAGCAAGTAAATGGAAGGGAATTCCACAGGCAGAAAGTGTGAGAAAAGAAGCTGCTAGAGTAGAAATTGCATTTACAATTTATTGGTTTCACAATAAAAGGGTGGGACCTAGTTGCTAATCTTGTGGCTCAAGTAAATTTATATATAGGGGGTGAGCTAAGTTCAGCGGAGCAGAAACCGTGAAAGTATTTGTAGAAGAGACACAGGGAAGCCACATTGCTCCGGTGAGAAAGTGACTGTATCCGAACTGCCAAGTTGGGATCTACTACATTACAGATTCTCTGTTGAGATTTTGTCAAGAACACCTAGGTGGATAGCAGGAACACCCAACCAGATATGGCAGCAGTATTCAATGCACAGGCGGATGGTAAGAGACGGATGAATCTGGCCATAAAGTGAGGGATCAGTTTATATATTGATTGTAATGTAGAACTGATCCCCCACTTTATATCCACATTGTAATAGTATAGAAATTTTTTTTTTAATAATCATATTGCCCCAAGCTAAGTTCATCAGAGCAGAAGCCGTGAATGTATTTGTAGAAGAGACTCAGGGAAGCCACATTGCGCCGGTGAGAAAGTGACTGTATCCGAGCTGCCAAGTTGGGATCTATTACATTACAGATTCTCTGTTGAGATTTTGTCAAGAACACCTAGGTGGATAGCAGGAACACCCAACCAGATATGGCAGCAGTATTCAATGCACAGGCGGATGGTAAGAGACGGATGAATCTGGCCATAAAGTGAGGGATCAGTTTATATATTGATTGTCATGTAGAACTGATCCCCCACTTTATATCCACATTGTAATAGTATAGAAAATTTTTTTTTTTAATAATCATATTGCCCCAAGCTTAGTTCATCGGAGCAGAAGCCGTGAATGTATTTGTAGAAGAGACACAGGGAAGCCACATTGCGCCGGTGAGAAAGTGACTGTATCCGAACTGCCAAGTTGGGATCTATCACATTACAGATTCTCTGTTGAGATTTTGTCAAGAACACCTAGGTGGATAGCAGAAGCACTCGACCAGATATGGCAGCAGTATTCAATGCATGTAGCTTAAGCAAATTCATGTATGGAGGGTACCAGTGAGCTAAGTTCGTCTGAGCAGAAGCCACATAATCAAACTCAATACAGTATTATTATTTTGAATAGAATATGGGAGTTGGTAATACATGAGTTACTGTTATCTGGTTGTCATGAGTTCAATCCTTGGATCAGTCAGTGTAATAATGGTTCAGTAGAAACAAACAATAACTGGCATCACAAAGACAAAAATAACACAATAATTAACAGATATCTAATATCAGCCAAAACAGTGGCACCTGATGATGGTCAGACTGCACGCAGTTGAAACATGTCGATAATAACATCTAATCAACTGAGATAAAAACAATAGTTTAAGATAAAAGTATATTGACAATTACTCAGCTTGGAAATGAAATGCTAAAACAAACAAACTCAGTTGGTTAAACAAATATTGATTATTTACAAACCTACTTTAATTTTGTATTTGTTATATCTTTTTTAATCTGTTTAAAAGATAATCAATATAATTCAATATAATTCAATATAAATCAATATAATTCAATATAATTAAATATAAATCAATATAATTCAATATCCTAAAAGTTTATACAAGTAATTTATCATATCTCTGAAATGATTTAATATTAAAAAAAGAAACAGCCATGATCACCTCTTCTTTTTACAATGATATTCTGTACAAGGCCTAAGCGCCACTTAAGGTAGAGGGTCATGTAATGAAAAGGCTTTAAAAGGAACTTGAAACCCAGTTTTTTTGTTTTTTGTTTTTTTTTAATCATATCACCCCAAGCAAGGCGGTAACGCCACTGATGTGCAGGGGGCTACATAGGAGTGAGAAGATAGGAAAAGAGAAAACCGGAAACTGCATCTTAAACAGGAAACAAGGGATGAGCCTCTTCATCTGTTCAATAGACATGGGTGGAGTGTGAACCGGGCAATAATTTAGTCTATCTACTCCAATTGAAAAAAAAAAAAAGAGTGCAAAGATTGGAAAAGAGAAAGCCGGAAACCACATCCTAAACAGGGAACAAGGGATGAGCCTCTTCACCTGTTCAATAGATGAGGGTGGAGAGTGTGAACTGAGCGATAGTTTAGTCTATCTACTCCAATTGAAAAAAAGAAAAGAGTGAAAAGATTGGAAAAGAGAAAGCCGGAAACCACATCCTAAACAGGGAACAAGGGATCCTGAGTATAAAACAAGGAATAAACTTCTATTTCAGTTCAAATGACAAGGGTGGGATATGAACCAGATAATATGTGAAAGGTAAGCTTTGGAAAAATCTCTACTAAAGAGTTTGAGTTTGAGTTTTGTTAAACGGCATATCAACCTCTGTAGGTTATTTAATGCTAAAAAGGTGGGGTTTTAAGGTATTTTTTTAACATTCAGTTATAGTGAGAAGGCTGATTTAGTCAGATTTTAATGAAAATTTTGTTTTTATTCTTTTTTTTTCCTAAAAACCTCACTGAAATTCAAATACAGGGTGAAAAGCCAAGTAAATTGCTAATAAATATTGATTATTTAAAACTAGGTGTAAAAGAAATGTATTAAAAAGAAGTTATATTTAATTTTTCCTATTTTCTATTAAACAAGTTATTTTGAAACTACTCATTATTCTATTATCCTTGGATATGACTGACTTTTTTCTTATTTCCCCACCTTTCGAATTAATAAATCTAATGCTACTTTGCAAGACACACCTTGGGAACAAATACAAGCTGCTTGGCAGGAGATATCATTAGATGCATTGAAGAAGTTTGTGATATCAATGCCTGACAGAATGAAGGCTGTGATCAAAACAAAAGGCTATTATACTAAATATTAAATTTACTTTGTAACAAATATTTTTTTCTTGTTAAATCATTTGTTGAGTAAATCAAATAGAATTACTTTAATTAAATTGTTTATTTTCTGTCAATCTTCCCCATAAAAGATAAAATAGTTTCTGTCCTTATACTTTTGCACAGTTCTGTAGGCGATCATGGCTTTCCATGTCTCACTATCCCTGGTTGCTCTTAGCGTGCTTCCTCCTGTTACACCACACAACCCCCCCGTCCTGTCATCCATCTGATCAGGTTCTTCAAATATGTTAGCCACTGCTTTCCCCTGTTTTTTTTTCTCTCTATCTGGCCTGTTAGTATCAGGTTCTCTAAGCCCTCTTTACTCATTGCATGTACCAGGAACTTTAGCTGTCTCTTCCTGATGCTCAGTATTAATTTCCTTTTTGTTTCCATCCTTTCCAAAACCTCATCATTGCTCACATGCTCGATCCATGATATTTGCAGCATCCTTCTGTAGAACCACATTCCAGCTGCTTCAAGTTTTTTCTTCATTTTCGATGATATTGTCCAGCATTCACTGCCATATTGAAGAACTGACATCACATAGCAATCCAGTAATCTCTTCTTTGTTTCTAGCAAAATTGTCCTGTTTCTTAATACTTTACTCAACTTCTGGACTGCTTCCTTCGCCATGCCAATTTGCCTTAGGATTTCTGTGTTGCACTTTTTGTCTTCTGTTAGAACACTTCCCAGATATTTAAATTTTTGTACCTGCTTGATTTTAGGATTTTAGTATCCCCCACCTGTATTTGGAATTTTGGGTTGTCCTTTTGGCTGATGACCATGAATTCGGTTTTCTTGCAGTTTATTTGCGATCCTTTCTTGTCACTCTCTTCAGCTACCTTCCATAGGAGGTCTTGTAGTCTGTATTAACTTCACTAAAAGACACGTAGAGATCACCAATGAGAAAATTAAGATTATTCTAGCAACTAAAAAGTTGATTCTAACCTTTGATCATTCCACCTGGACCTGGTGATAAATTTGATGTCCCTGTGGGGGAATATGATTCAGCCCAAGATGCTGATCTAGTAGGTATTTATACCTTAGATACCATGAGTAGAATTGTAGATCTCAAACAAATTAGCTTAATTTAGGTACATCCCTAATAGCAATGGGCCAACAGAAAATTATTAGGGTCTTTAAATTACTAGCATTTAGAATTGAGGTTTCTTTTAACCTAAAATTGTTAATTATTTGGATATCACCCTTAATCTAAATTCCAATTCCTTCAAACCTTACCTTAAAGAAAATGATACCCCCAGCTACATTAATGTTAATTCCAACCACCCTAATACTATAATGAAACAAATACCTAACACTGTTAGTACCAAATTTAGTCAGTTGTCTTCCAACCTTAAGATCTTCAGTTAAAACAAAAAGCTGTTTAATAAAGCCCTCCAGGAAAAGCACTTTAAGGACAAATTGTTGTTGAATCTGAATCATCTAAAACGAGGAATAGTTGTAGAAAAAGGAAATTTATGTGGTTTATATACTTCCCACCTGTCTTATGCAGGGTTTTGGATTATTTTGTTTTCTTTCTTATGTCTTAATGTAAGATACTCAATAGTAGGTACATCAATATAAATACTTACAGCATATCACATTGAATACATCGGTTCTCGTTCGATCACCAGAGTTAAGCAACGTTGAGCCTGGTCAGTACTTAGATGGGTAACCACTTGGGAATACCAGGCGCTGTAAGCATTCAGTGACGGATGTGCGTTGTGGTGCAGTGGATATCAGCTTGGAAAGAGAAATCGGTGAGCCAAGTTCTAATTCCAGTTGAGTACCCTGCATTCACTTCAGCACTGGTACCCTTGGAAAAGGTATTAATCTGTCACTTCCCTCCAGTTATGGGTTAAATAACAGGATGGGGCCCTGGAGGCAACCCATCTAGTGTTGGTGTCACAATAAAAACACCCTTGGTAGCCCTGGCCAAGCATCAAGTATTCAGCTATTTGACAAGATTATGAATTTCACTGCAAACTGCACTGGAAGGGTGTAGCGAGTTCTATCTTGGCCAATGGCTGCAAGACGACAATATATATGTTGCCATCATTTTAGATGACATATCAATGTAAATAATTTGCCATCATTTTTGACAGCATGGGCCCACTCATAGTAAATAAAAGTTCAGAGTTTTAAGCAGAGATGCTAGGAGTATAGACTTTACAAAGAATGGGAAACCCAATCCTTAACAAGAAACAACAAATAAACTTCTCTTTTTTCCAAAAATCTTGGACAAGTTTGAACTGGATGATAGGTGAACCTATTTACTTCTAATGAATAAAGAGTATTGCAGGAGTCAGGCCATTACATGATTGGTAGACTTACTAGTACACAAGCATGATACCCCAAGCATACATGTGATGTCTACCTAGAAATCAAGGCAGCAGAAATCCTTGAGTCAGAAATATTGTACTGGTCTGAGACATCAGGAACCAAGACAAGCTCACGCATACAAGTTGTCCATATAGTTTGTGTGCACTTTAAAAAGTTTATAACTTTATTTGTATTTGTGATAGAAATAATCTGTAAAAAATGTTATAAAGTTTAATGTACCTAGTTTAAATATAGTTATTAAATAATTATTTACCACAAAATTTGCAACAATTTTTAGATAAGTAAAAAATATTTTCTTTTTTTCAGAATCAATTTGATCCATGGTTTCAACTGAAGAAAAAGTAAACATGGGGACATGTGGAAACAATTGTGTATGCAAGGAAAACCTAGTTCATTAGAAGATTTGAAAGCTATATAAACTAATGTGATTTTAGGCATTACTGTAAATCAGTTGGCAAATGTTTATTGTGAACTGCAAAATCATATTACCCTTCGTATTGCTAATGATGAAGGACATGTGGAAACTTAAATAAAATTTCAATAAAACACTAAAAAATATAGATTTACTTCTTTCTAATCCTTTTTACAAACTATTTCTATCACAACTACAAATAAATTTATAAATTTTTTAAGTGCACACAAACTTTATGGACACCCTGTATATGAAAACTTAAAAATTCACTTGGAGAGGAGTGACATAAGCTGTTTGGGGGAGGAGTGGGGGTACATCAGCATCACCTACCTCTATTGGATTTAATATTAATAAATTCAATTTAATATAGATTTAATTTTAATTTAATTTTAATTCAATATTAACTTGAAATCAAAATTGATTTGACAGGCATTACTCTTAGGGGTCATAGGTTGGTGGGGGTTTTCATCTAATACTTGCCTTATGGGAAGTTACTTAGGAAATTGACTATGGTACTAACTATAACTATTAAGTTTTGACTGACTTACACTAAGTCATATATCCTTTATGAGAATAAAGGTGTGAGGGGAATTATGTTTGGTCTCATCACATCGAAAGAAAACAAATGTGAAATTATCTATGTTAAAAAATAACATGGTACTTAAAGAGTACAATAGTTCAAAGTTCTTTTAATCCAAGCTGTTGTCTATTTCTGGGATGAGGTATTGTAATTATTTACACTATTGACATTGTTTGGACTGTTGTTCTCACCTTCATAGCCATATTCACCTTCAACATCTGTCTATATTTCTGAGATGTGGTATTGTATTTATTTACACTATTTACCTTGTTCAGTCTGTTGACCTCATCTTTGTTGCCTTATTCACCGTCAACATCTATCTGTATTTCTGAGATGAGGTATTGTAACTATTTACACTATTTACGTTTTTAAACTGCTATCCTCATCTTTATTGTCATATTCACTTTTTCAACATCTGTCTATATTTCTGAAATGAGGTATTGCCATTATTTACACTATTTACATTGTTTGGACTGTTGTCCTTATCTTTGTTGCCATATTCATCTTGAACTTCTTTCTATATGTATGAGATGATGTATTGTAACTATTTACACTATTTACATTATTTGGACTGTTGTCCTCATCTTTATTGTCATATTCACTCCTTCAACATCTGTCTATATTTTTGAGATGAAGTATTGTAAGTATTTACACTATTTACATTGTTTGGACTGTTGTCCTCATCTTTATTGTCATATTCACTCCTTCAACATCTGTCTATATTTCTGAGATGAGGTATTGTAATTATTTACACTATTTACATTGTTCAGACTGTTGCCCTCATCTTTGTTGCCATATTCACCTTCAATATCTGTCTATATTTCTGAGATGAGGTATTGAAACTATTTACACTATTTCCATTGTTTGGATTGTTGACCTCATCTTTGTTGCCATATTCAAAATGTTTTGGCCACTGTATGCTTTGACCATCTTCTCTGACCTTATTCTAGTTCCATGAGTTATGCCACTTCCAAATGTCTCAGCATCAGTTTTCTTTTTTTAACTCAACTATCTAAGTCTTTGTGTTTTTTAACATTTACAGTCTTTTAACATATAACATCAGGACGACCTTTAAAAGTGGTTCAACACTTTACAGACATCTCTTCCAAGTAAAGGCTTCTATAAAGGAGAACATGATTAAGGGCTGTGTGTATGCTTTACCATGCAACTGTGCAAAGAAATATAAAGGAAAAATAAGCTGCTCTCTTAAGATAAAAGTGCAAGAACACCACAAAACTATAACACGAGGAGAAATCTGGTATAGCTGATCACATATGGAAGGAAAAGGGAAATCACTACCTTTTGTGGGATAAAGTTGAAATAATAGAAACAGAACACCACTAGAAAATATGAAAACATAAGGAATCAGCACCTAAGCCACAAAAACCGACTAAGTCAGCCAAGCATAGAAATGAATACAATATTGAGAACCAGTAATACAGAGTGCTAGAGAAAAACAATTACAAACAACAAAATTGTAATATGAGCTCTAGCAAAAAACGGTTATTGAGACATTAGGTTTATGAGTCCTAAGAATTCATACTCTGATAAACACATGGTCCAGTGAATAAACGCATTGGTTGTATCCTGTGACTTGATCCAAAGAGTTGTGAGTTCAATACTTGGCTATAGGAGAGTTGAAAACAACTTAGAGTGCAGTTAAAGGGAGATAACTGATGATGAGACATCTGAAAGAGGCATGGCTTGTGGAACTAGGACAATCCATCTTTGTGAATGAAATAAAGGGTTCAGTTTGAAATTCCAGAAGAAAGTCAGGATGTGCAACAGCCAAATCAATGGCATCAAAGTAAATAGTGTAAATAGTTTTAATCCTGTCTGTTATGTTTGGATTTCTACTGAGCAATTCTCAAAGTATGAATCTTCTAATTTCAATACAAAATTTATCAAAACATGCTTAAAGGCCACTGAAAGTGGTTATTAACATCTCACCTTTTTACACCCAATGGTGTGTAGGGCAGTAACTTTTTGTTACTGTTTCCGTAACAAACTTTTTTTTTATGGGGCTGGGTTGTTAGCCCTGCGCCCAATCCCCAAACCTGAAGGACTGGTGGACCATTCTTGGTCCTTACATTTACAGCACCTGGTATTCCTAAATGGTCACCCATCTAAGTACTGACCAGGCTCAATGTTGCTTAACTTCAGTGAACGGACAGGAACCGTGTATTTAACATGATATAGCCATAGATGTGGTTATTAAGCTCTATGTCAAATCACTTCCTATTTAGTGCAATTACTAGCACTATAGCCTGGCGTTGCTCGGGTGTAATGAAAGCTTTAAAACTAATCCATGGTCCTGAAGCACACAGACAAATTTCCATTTATAAATAAGCTTAGATTTAGATTTTGTGATCAGCCAAGATCGTAAATGGATCTTTTTTCTAAAAATGAGGAATTTCAGTAAAGTAAAAACGGTTGCTAGCCATGAAAATTTAATGACATTTTTGGAATCAGCCTCCATCAAATTAGCTAAAAATTATGTTTTCTTTCTTGGCACCAAAAATCGTGTTGATCAGTGTAATTAGTAATTTTTGACAATGGTATCTTTCATCTTAATTTCAATCACGTTTTATTTCAAATCCCAGGTAGTCATTTCACAAGTAGTATCTAAACTTATTTATTTATAAATAGAACTTTGTCTGTGTGTGTGTGTGTGTGTGTGTGTGTGTGTGTATGTGTGTGTGTGTGAATCCGTTACCTATAGACTCCAAAATGGCTGAACCGATTTTCTTTAAAATTTACACGTTTGTACTATGAGCGTCTGCGAGTGTTCTTAGCTAGGTTTTATGTTGAGGTACCCCCGATAAATATCGAAAATCGATAATCAAAAAAATTCGGGTTACAGAAGGAGTGGTCTGATTTTAATCAAATTTGATACACTCATAAACAAAGACATAAGAAACGATATTCAGAAGTTTCAAGGTTGCAGTTCTTACACTAGTGCAGAAAATCGATAATATATATATATATATATATATATATATATATATATAAAAGGCAATATGTTTGTGTCTGTGTGTGTCTGATTGTCTGTATGTCCTTTATACAAATCCACAATTTTTATCCGATTCTCACCAAACTTCACACAAATATTCTTCAGTAAAGCAAAAACGGTTGCTAACCATGAAAATCTAGTCATTTTCAGAATCAGCCTCTATCAAATTAGCTAAAAAAACATGTTTTGTTTTTGGCACCAAAAATCATGTTGATCAGTGTTGTTGTTATTATTAGTACTATTGTATTCTCCAGATGTTTGCTGTACTAAATTACTCAATCCTCCTTGACGTTTACCCATTTGAAGACACCTAAGGGTCCAGGTAACAAACCCAGCTTCTCTCCAAAGAAGAGGTACTGCCCTTGGCATGTGAGGCTGAGCTAATATTACTTTCAACTTCCCTGGTGCGTCACCAAATAAGTATATCTGTAACAGAAATATATTTGTACATTCCATATCCTTTGTTTTTAAGACTATAGTCTTCTATGTTAATCAGATGAAGATGAGTTACAAACAGATTTTTCCGAATTACATTTTTTCTTTACATAATTTACTTTATTCAGACTTTTGTCCTCATCTTCATTGACATATTCACAATGTTTCAGCCATTGTAGCCTCTGGCCTTCGTTAGGTGATTGGAATTATATAAATAGAGTAAATAATTACAATACCTCATCTCAGAAATAGAGATAAATACTTTATATATATATATATATAAAATTTTAGATATTCTACTATTTCATGGGTAATACATGTATTTCGAAGCAAGAATACATACTACACATGAAATTTTAGAATATCTAAAATTTTTTCTAGATTATATTACTCTGTTAAATTAAATAAATAAATTTAACATTGAGTTCTTTTGAGTTTGTCTTTATCGGAATTTACCTGACTTAAATACCAATATTCTACCTTATATATATATATATATATATATATATATATATATTATTAATCTATTAACTCTGAGTAAGGTAATATATATATATATATATATATATATATATATATATATATATATATATATCCCCGAGTGAATACAGAATGAAGAAAGAATTCTTACAATGTCCAAAACATTAATTTAAAACAGTGCTCGATATATAATATATAGAGCTGTGAATATCTATTATAAATTAAATTTTGGAACATGTACATTATTTTTTCTATATACATCTACGACAAAGGTACATTTGTTGAAACTTCAATGTCTCATCAGGCAGTGTGAAAAGTAATGGAAAGCCTCTTTCCTTATATTTGTTTATTTTTGTTAGAGGTGTTGGTGGGGGTTAGTGATAGGGGTTAGTGATAAGTCTCTGACTGTTGGAATTTTTGGAGAGGGTGTTTTTTAAAGTGGTTGATTAAAGAGAGTCTTTGATTTCTAGACAGATTTAACCTTGTAAGTTTTTATTATCTAGTAACCAGACTATATCCTTTAAATTTCTTAGAAGAGCTGGTAGTGGGTGGCACAGATATTTTTATTTAAGCAGAGTCTTTGTAATTAATGTAAGTTTGTATATTTAATCTTAACTTTGGATTTAGGGAATATATTTTTTCTATGAAATTTTAAATTTTTAATTATTAATTAGATCATAGTTTGGAAACCGTTTTTTCTATTAAATTTTTAATTTTAAATTTCTATTCTTATATCTAGTCAATTGTGTATGTGGTGGGGGTTTAGTGATAAGGGAACAAGTACTGCAGATTGACTTTTAGAATTTTGGTGTGAGGATTGTAAGTTTTATTTATATATATCTTGTGACTAGACTGTATCTTTTAGGATTTCTTAGGGGAACAGATTAGGGGTGGGATGCGTATTCAGTGCAAAATATTTTTTGTATATAAGTAGGGTTTTTGTAAATAATCTAAATTGTATATTTAATCATAATTTTGGATTTAGGAAGTCGATTTTTTTCAATTAAATTTTAAATCTTAATTAGATCACAGTTTGGAAACCGATTTATTCTATTAAATTTCAAATTTTAATTATATCACCGTTTGTGGTAAAATTTAATGTAAGAGGTAAATTTTAATGTTAGGGTTATTTAGGTACAAGATAAACGCAGGTAATATGTACGTAATAAGTAGACTTTTATGTAGGGGGAAAGTAGAATGTTTGTATATGAGGTAATAGGTGGATAGGTAATAGGTGTGTTTGTATTTAAGGTAATAGTTGAAGTTTTGTGTGTATTAAGGACAGTATATATAATTAATCTAATTATGGCTATTAACCTTACTTTATAATTTAGTAAATCGATTACTTCTATAAAATTCTTAATTTTATTTAGAGAAAAATTTATAATTTAATTATGAATATTAAACCTTACTTTAGAATTTAGTAATTCGATATTTCTATAGAATTTTTCTTTTTTTTTTTTATATGGGGTCCTAGCTCTGGCTATTGTAGTATTTTTTTTAGCATGATTGTAATGTTAGTTCTCTAATGTGCTTGCAGTTTACTGTGGTTTCATGCCTCTGGTTTAAAAGCTTGTTACTGTTCATATATTTAAGGATCTCAATTTTTTCTTGAAGACAGAAGAAACATGGTTCCTTTATAGATTTAGCTGTTCTTGCTTGTTTAAGGATTTTCCACTTAACTTTAGACGTTTTATTTTCGTCTTTTAACTTCCAAAAGTATTTGGAGAGAGATGTCATGTTTCGTTTTTCTTTGTTATTGAAGAATGAAAGGTGATTGTAAAATCGCTTTTTAAATACGTTCATGGTATTTCCGATATATATTTTTTCATCCTTAGGATTCTCCATGGATGAAATCGAACACATATATATCAGGGATTTCATTAGACATTTATTGGTCATGGGTCATTGGTTAGGGTTTCTACAGTTACAGAGGTTGTTATTATGGGGCAGACTGGTATTAGTGTTGGAGTTATTTTTGTTGTGTGCTTTTAATATTTTGTTGTTACGTACTTTAATTATTTTTTCTAGATTATTGGAGCAGCTATAGCTTAGTTTAATTGTATTTTTATTGAATATTTTGTTTAGAGGGTTATTTTTGGGGAAATGCTTATCTATTAGTTTAAGGAATTTATGTCCCAGCTTGAAGTTAATTGATTGATTAAAAGGAGGGTTATACCATATGCTTTTCCGGTTTCTATGTTTGCTTTTTGAACTCCTGAATTTTTTCACAAAGCTAATTTTTGATGATTGATATCTGCTATCTTTAAGGATTTTATTGTAAATTGCCTTGTGTTTATCAAATATTTCTTTACTGGATGAGTGTGTGTTAATGTGATGTTCTATCGATGGTGGGATGTGTTTGATAATGGATGGTGGGTGATTAGAGTTATGTTTATATATATATTGGGTTTGCATTGTTTTTCATGTAAGGTTGGAAAGTGTTTCGATACTAAGTCTAATGTTATGTCTAAGAAGTCTACTTGCTTGATATTGGGGTTAATCACTACATTAAGACCAAAGGATTGAAAGACTTTATGAATTAATTTTCTAGTTCTATCAACCTAAGAATTTATATATATTATTAAATATATTATGTTAATATATATATATATATATATATATATATATATATATATCAGCATGCAGTGTGGGTATAGAAGAATCCAAAGGAGTATCCTGTACATACAGTGGTAGGATAACTCTCTAAGAGAGCTCTAAATATATATGTATATAAATACATATAGAATAAATATAAGAAAAATTAAGGCAGACATGTTATTTCATGGTAAATCGGACAAACCATCATCAGCTTCCATCTTTATTTTAGAAATGATTCATGTAAAATCCTTTGTAAAATAAAAATGGAAGCTGATGATGGTTCGCCTGAAATAAGCCTATACCTCCGATTTACCATGAAATTACATGTCAGCCTTAATTTTTCTTTATATATATATATATATATATATATATATATATATATATATATATTATTAATCTATTAAGTCTGAGTAAGGTAATATATATTGTTAAATATATTATTATGTATAATAATTATATATATTATTAAATATATTATTATATATATATATATATATATACATATTATCAAATATATTATTATGTATAATAATTATACATGTTATAAAATATATCATTATCTATCTATCTATCTATATATATATATATATATATATTATTATTATTATTATTATTAATCTATTAACTCTGAGTAAGGTAATATGTATATATATATATATTATTAAATATATTATTATGTATCATAATTATATATATATATATATATATATATATATATTATTATTATTATTATTATTATTATTATCAATCTATTAACTCTGAGTAAGGTAATAATGCAACTAACATACAAGTGGCCACTGGGCATCAAAGAGAATGAAAAAACTTTAGAAAGAATTGAAAACCTAATCCTAAATAGGAAATAAAGGATAAACTTCTACTCCTGTTCAAAAGACTGGGGAAGAGTGTGAACTGAGTGGCAGGCAAACATATCTACTCTTATTCAGGAAAAATAAATAAATAAATAGTAAATAAAATTTCATAGTTTAGGTGGAGATGTTAGAAGTATAAAGTTGAAGTAGTTTTGAAGGAACCAGAAATGCAATCTTAAATATGAAACAGTGAATAAACCTCTACTCCTGTTCTGAAGGCTAGGGAGGTGTCTGAACCAAATAATAGGCAAATCTATTTGTTCCTATGAAATGCCAATAATAGCAGACACCTTATGGCAATTAACATTGCAATATTTAATGAAATCAAACTCAATATAATTTTATTATTTAAAAAAAATATAGGAGTTGGTAATCCATGTGTAACTGTTATCTGGTGGTCATGAGTTCAGTCCTTGGATCAGGCAATTTAACAATTTCACATTTCTTATTTCATGCATCCACATTTGTTTTTCATTTTGTTGGCTGCACCATATATTGCTTATGGTCATATCACGTTGAATACACTGGTTCTCGCTTGATCACCGAAGTTAAGTAACGTTGAGTCTGGTCAGTACTTAGATGGGTGACCGCTTGGGAATACCAGGTGCTGTAATTGTTTAGTCACGGATGTGCGCGCTTATGGTCATATCACGTTGAATACACCGGTTCTCGCTCGATCACCGAAGTTAAGCAATGTTGAGCCTGGTCAGTACTTAGATGGGTGACCGCTTGGGAATACCAGGTGCTGTAAGCGTTTAGTCATGGATATATGCGCTTACAGTCATATCATGTTGAATACACCGGTTCTTGCTCGATCACCGAAGTTAAGCAACGTTGAACCTGGTCAGTACTTAGATGGGTGACCGCTTGGGAATACCAGGTGTTGTAAGCGTTTAGTCACGGATGTGCATGTTTACGGTCATATCACGTTGAATACACCGGTTCTCGCTTGATCACCGAAGTTAAGCAACGTTGAGCCTGGTCAGTACTTAGATGGGTGACCGCTTGGGAATACCAGGTGCTGTAAGCGTTTAGTCATGGATGCGCGTGCTTACGGTCATATCACGTTGAATACACCGGTTCTTGCTCGATCACCGAAGTTAAGCAACGTTGAGCCTGGTCAGTACTTAGATGGGTGACCGCTTGGGAATACCAGGTGCTGTAAGCGATTAGTGACAGATGTGTGTTGTGGTGCAGTGGATATTGGCTCGGAAAGAGAAATTGGTTAGCTGAGTTTGAATTACAGTTGAATGCCCTGCATTCATTTGTGCGCTAGTACTCTTGGGAAAGGTATTAATCTGTCCCTTCCCTCCAGTTATGGGTTAAATAACAGGGTAGGACTTGGTATCCTGCCCTTAAACAAATCCCAATGAAACTTCCTCCATCGGGGAGAAAGTGGGCTCAACCCAACTAGGGCAAATGCGGCTTGCATACATACATACCATATAGTAGGATCAATTGAACACTGTGAGAAATAAAGCATCATGGCACAATTCTCTCTGCCAGAAATTTAGAAATGGCATGCTGTATTGTTTAGCATTTGCACCTAGAAGTTCCAATAGGTACAGTAGCAAGCATAAAGATCAGAACGATGTTAAGAAAAAGTCTGAATATGAAATAACTTTTTATTTTAAAGCTTCAAAGATCATTTTATCAAGGAAAATAAAAGGATATAAAAGTAAATTATATAATTTTTTTTTTTTTTTTTTTTTAATCATATTACCCCAAGCAAGACGGTAATGCCACTGATGCGCAGGGGGCTACGTAAGGGTAAAAAGAATGGAAAAGAGAAAGCCGGAAACCACATCCTAAACAGGAAACAAGGGATGAGCCTCTTAACCTGTTCAATAGATGTGGGTGGAGTGTGAACCGGGCGATAGTTTAGTCTAAATTTCAAAATATAAAGTTCAATAAACTTATTTTGCTAAAGTTATAAAAATAATTATATAACATTTGAAAAAAAAAACAGATGATCAAAAACATCAGAACAATTAAATAAATCCATAAAATTTAATAATTATTTTGCATTATTGTAAATTTTTTTAGGGTAAGAATATAAAATCAGATATTTTACTAAATTACACCAGCTCTTTACTGGCTCTTGCATTGTAAACATGGCGAAAAAATCTGTGACATCATTGGAACTTAGAAAACTGATAGTCAAGTTAGGTAATGAAGATAAACTCTCGATTGGGGATATTTCAAAGAGTGTGGGGAAAGTTAAAAGTGTTATTCATAGTATGTATTTAAAAAAAACCCTGAGGAAACTGGGTCATGTGAAGTCAAGAAACCACCTGGCAGGACTAGGAAAATTACTGCAAGGGAAGACAGGTGGATTGGTAAAAAATAAAACTGAGCTAATGCTAACCTTGGCATTAAAATATCAAGGTACACTATTTCCAGAAGACTTAATGAAATAAATCTGAACAGTCGAGTAGCCTCTATGAAGCCTTACATTTCTATAAAGAATCAAATGAGCCAATTGAAATTTGCCACTGAATACCTCATGTGGACAGAAGAACAGTAAGATTGTGTTCATTTCAGCAATGAGTCAAAGTTTAACCTGTTCAGTTGTGACAGGAGAAGGTTTGTTAGATGCAGTCCTAAGGAACAATATTTGCATCAGTGCACTAAAAGTAGCATTAAATTTGGAGGAAGTGTGATGGTGTTTAGCATGATTTCAGCTGCTGGTACGGGACCTCTTGTTAGGCTACACAGTAAAATTAACACAACTGCATACAAAGAGATATTGAAGAAACATGTTGTGCCTAATTTGAGAACTGCAATTAATCAACCAGCTGTATTTATGCAAAATAACGCGCCATGTGACACAGTGAAGTCTGTTAAAACATATCTTTCTGAGGAGGATGTTACTGTTATGGAGAGGCCTGCTCAAAACCCAGACATGAATCCTACTGAGAATATTTGGAAGTTACTAAATGAAAGAGCTAAGGAAAAGAATCCAACAAACATCAAAAAACTATTGGACTAATGTGAAAGGAGAATGGGAGAAAATATCCGTTAATGAATGCAAGACATTGATTCCCTCATGTAGCAAAAGACGTATTGAAAGTAAAGGTTTACACATCAAGTACTAATGAATTATGAACGCTATTTTCATTTGGATATGATGCATCCATTATGATAGTATAATTTTGTTACTCGTTCTGATGTTTATGATCATCTATTTTTTTTGAATGTTATATAATTATTCTTATAACTTCATCAAAATAAGTTTATTAAGCCTTATATTTTGGAATTATATAATTTACCTTTATATCCTTATTTTTCTTTGATAAAATGTTCTATGAAGCTTTAAAATAAAAAGTTATTTCACATTTAAACTTTTTCTTAACATCATTCTCTTTATGCTCGCAACTGTATTTGTCTGTCTCTCCATATGTGATTATCCATATATTTATATATATATGTGTGTGTCTGTCATCCTTCCCAGTTTCATATTTGAATAACATTATAATAATCTAAACCTAATGCTTAGTTGAACATATATTAGTTGAAAAATATGGAATAAATTTGACGGAATGATTGAATAAGGAACAAAAAGCTTTTTTCTGAAATTTGACATGTTTCACAATTTGTTTAACTTCACCAGAAACTATGGAAAAAATGGTTTGGATTTATATTTCATTTTTCCAATTCTATATTATTTTAATTAGTTGTTGGTCCTGGGTATGACAATAAATTGCATCCGGCAGCAAGGCCTCTGATTAGGAGGTTGTGAGGAGCATAGAATCATGTCTTAATTGCTGTTGTTCCTAGGTTCCCCTCGACCCGGGGTGGTAGCACCTGTTAGGGTCCCAACTATAGGAAAATATTTATCCCCAAACTGGGGTCAAAACACTATCAAAGTATAAAAATAGACATTTATAGATGTTGTGGAATTTCCTTTTTTCTATGATAATGGACTCGACTTGAGTATATAAATAGAGAGAAACGGATGAGTTACCGACTGATCAGTAAGTTACCAAGAGATACCGAAGTCACCCAGAGAATACCGCATCAGTAGTCATAGTAGCTCTGAGCTCCACTCAGACAGAATAGTATGACACAGACATAATAATTCCAACACAACTTCACTTCAAAGACTTGTATATATAAATATATATTCCTTACCAATCGTATTCCTATTAACATCGTTCTGATCTTTATGCTCGCTACTGTACATTTCCAAATGTTTGAGTGTTAACCTGAGGTCAGTGCAAATGATTCAGAAAGAGTCGGGTGATATAACCAGTCAACATCATGGTGGTTCGAGTGATCACTAGAGATGTCAATGTTATGTCTCTCTTCATCTTCCCATAGGATCTTAGACTCAACATGAAGGCCTATATCAAGTGTCTTGAGGAGGTAGTGCTATTCTAGGTCAAGAGGGTGGCTGCTAGAAGACTCTACATCTTGCAACATAACTCTGTAGCATGCCACACAAGCAGGAAAATCCAGTCATGGCTGTCAGACAATTTCTGTGACTACAACATCCCTTATATCTGGTCACCTGACTCAAAAGACTACAACTGCCTTGATTATTATGTGTGTGGTGTAAATTCACCCAATTTAATACTACTACTACTACTACTACTACTACTATTACTACTACTACTACTATTACTACTACTACTACTATTACTACTACTACTACTATTACTACTACTACTACTAGGTGTAAAGAAGCAAAAGAAATAAGATGAAATAAAGACTAATCAAAAATTAATAATGACAAGGCTTCATCTAAGAAATCCACACAAATTAACACTACTACTACTACTAGGTGTAAAGAAGCAAAAGAAATAAGATGAAATAAAGACTAATCAAAAATTAATAATGACAAGGCTTCATCTAAGAAATCCACACAAATTAACACTACTACTACTACTAGGTGTAAAGAAGCAAGAGAAATAAGATGAAAGAAAGACTAGTCAAAAATTAATAATGACAAGGCTTCATCTAAGAAATCCACACAAATTACCACTACTACTACTACTAGGTGTAAAGAAGCAAAAGAAATAAGATGAAATAAAGACTAATCAAAAATTAATAATGACAAGGCTTCATCTAAGAAATCCACACAAATTAACACTACTACTACTACTAGGTGTAAAGAAGCAAGAGAAATAAGATGAAAGAAAGACTAATCAAAAATTAATAATGACAAGGCTTCATCTAAGAAATCCACACAAATTACCACTACTACTACTACTAGGGTGTAAAGAAGCAAAAGAAATAAGATGAAATAAAGACTAATCAAAATTAATAATGACAAGGCTTCATCTAAGAAATCCACACAAATTAACACTACTACTACTACTAGGTGTAAAGAAGCAAGAGAAATAAGAAGAAAGACTAGTCAAAAATTATTAATAATGACAAGGCTCATCTAAGAAATCCACACACAAATTAACACTACTACTACTACTACTAGGTAAAGAAGCAAGAGAAATAAGAAGAAAGACTAGTCAAAAATTATTAATAATGACAAGGCTTCATCTAAGAAAGGTCCACACAAATTAACACTACTACTACTACTACTACTAGGTGTAAAGAAGCAAGAGAAATAAGAAGAAAGAAAGACTAGTCAAAAATTATTAATAATGACAAGGCTTCATCTAAGAAATCCACACAAATTAACACTACTACTACTACTACTAGGTGTAAAGAAGCAAGAGAAATAAGATGAAAGAAAGACTAGTCAAAATTATTAATAATGACAAGGCTTCATCTAAGAAATCCACACAAATTAACACTACTACTATTACTACTAGTGTAAAGAAGCAAGAGAAATAAGATGAAAGAAAGACTAGTCAAAAATTACTAATAATGACAAGGCTTCATCTAAGAAATCCACACAAATTAACACTACTACTACTACTACTAGGTGTAAAGAAGCAAGAGAAATAAGATGAAAGAAAGACTAGTCAAAAATTAATAATAATGACAAGGCTTCATCTAAGAAATCCACACAAATTAACACTACTACTACTACTACTACTAGGTGTAAAGAAGCAAGAGAAATAAGAAGAAAGAAAGACTAGTCAAAAATTAATAATAATGACAAGGCTTCATCTAAGAAATCCACACAAATTAACACTACTACTACTACTACTAGGTGTAAAGAAGAGAAATAAGATGAAAGAAAGACTAGTCAAAAATTAATAATAATGACAAGGCTTCATCTAAGAAATCCACACAAATTAACACTACTACTACTACTACTACTAGGTGTAAAGAAGCAAGAGAAATAAGATGAAAGAAAGACTAGTCAAAAATTAATAATAATGACAAGGCTTCATCTAAGAAATCCACACAAATTAACACTACTACTACTACTACTACTAGTGTAAAGAAGAGAAATAAGATGCAAAGAAAGACTAGTCAAAAATTAATAATAATGACAAGGCTTCATCTAAGAAATCCACACAAATTAACACTACTACTACTACTACTAGGTGTAAAGAAGCAAGAGAAATAAGATGAAAGAAAGACTAGTCAAAAATTAATAATAATGACAAGGCTTCATCTAAGAAATCCACACAAATTAACACTACTACTACTACTACTACTAGGTGTAAAGAAGCAAGAGAAATAAGAAGAAAGAAAGACTAGTCAAAAATTAATAATAATGACAAGGCTTCATCTAAGAAATCCACACAAATTAACACTACTACTATTACTACTAGGTGTAAAGAAGCAAGAGAAATAAGATGAAAGAAAGACTAGTCAAAAATTAATAATAATGACAAGGCTTCATCTAAGAAATCCACACAAATTAACACTACTACTACTACTACTAGGTGTAAAGAAGCAAGAGAAATAAGATGAAAGAAAGACTAGTCAAAAATTATTAATAATGACAAGGCTTCATCTAAGAAATCCACACAAATTAACACTACTACTACTACTACTAGGTGTAAAGAAGCAAGAGAAATAAGATGAAAGAAAGACTAGTCAAAAATTATTAATAATGACAAGGCTTCATCTAAGAAATCCACACAAATTAACACTACTACTACTACTACTTAGGTGTAAAGAAGCAAGAGAAATAAGATGAAAGAAAGACTAGTCAAAAATTATTAATAATGACAAGGCTTCATCTAAGAACTACACAAATTAACACTACTACTACTACTACTAGGTGTGTAAAGAAGCAAGAGAAATAAGATGAAAGAAAGACTAGTCAAAAATTATTAATAATGACAAGGCTTCATCTAAGAAATCCACACAAATTAACACTACTACTACTACTACTAGGTGTAAAGAAGCAAGAGAAATAAGATGAAAGAAAGAACAGTCAAAAATTATTAATAATGACAAGGCTTCATCTAAGAAATCCACACAAATTAACACTACTACTACTACTACTAGTGTAAAGAGCAAGAGAAATAAGATGAAAGAAAGACTAGTCAAAAATTATTAATAATGACAAGGCTTCATCTAAGAAATCCACACAAATTAACACTACTACTACTACTACTAGGTGTAAAGAAGCAAGAGAAATAAGATGAAAGAAAGACTAGTCAAAAATTATTAATAATGACAAGGCTTCATCTAAGAAATCCACACAAATTAACACTACTACTACTACTACTTAGGTGTAAAGAAGCAAGAGAAATAAGATGAAAGAAAGACTAGTCAAAAATTATTAATAATGACAAGGCTTCATCTAAGAAATCCACACAAATTAACACTACTACTACTACTACTAGGTGTAAAGAAGCAAGAGAAATAAGAAGAAAGACTAGTCAAAAATTATTAATAATGACAAGGCTTCATCTAAGAAATCCACACAAATTAACACTACTACTACTACTAGGTGTAAAGAAGCAAGAGAAATAAGAAGAAAGAAAGACTAGTCAAAACTACACAATGACAAGGCTTCATCTAAGAAATCCACACAAATTAACACTACTACTACTACTACTAGGTAAAGAAGCAAGAGAAATAAGAAAGACTAGTCAAAATTATTAATAATGACAAGGCTTCATCTAAGAAATCCACACAACACTACTACTATTACTACTAGTGTAAAGAAGAGAAATAAGAAGAAAGACTAGTCAAAAATTATTAATAATGACAAGGCTTCATCTAAGAAATCCACACAAATTAACACTACTACTATTACTAGGTGTAAAGAAGCAAGAGAAATAAGAAGAAAGACTAGTCAAAAATTATTAATAATGACAAGGCTTCATCTAAGAAATCCACACAAATTAACACTACTACTATTACTACTAGGTGTAAAGAAGCAAGAGAAATAAGAAGAAAGACTAGTCAAAAATTATTAATAATGACAAGGCTTCATCTAAGAAATCCACACAAATTAACACTACTACTACTACTACTAGGTGTAAAGAAGCAAGAGAAATAAGAAGAAAGACTAGTCAAAAAATTAATAATGACAAGGCTTCATCTAAGAAATCCACACAAATTAACACTACTACTATTACTACCAGGTGTAAAGAAGCAAGAGAAATAAGAAGAAAGACTAGTCAAAAATTATTAATAATGACAAGGCTTCATCTAAGAAATCCACACAAATTAACACTACTACTATTACTACTAGGTGTAAAGAAGCAAGAGAAATAAGATGAAAGAAAGACTAGTCAAAAATTAATAATAATGACAAGGCTTCATCTAAGAAATCCACACAAATTAACACTACTACTACTACTACTAGGTGTAAAGAAGAAGAGAAATAAGATGAAAGACTAGTCAAAAATTATTAATAATGACAAGGCTTCATCTAAGAAATCCACACAAATTAACACTACTACTATTACTACTAGGTAAAAGGCCAAGAGAAATAAGATGAAAGAAAGACTAGTCAAAAATTATTAATAATGACAAGGCTTCATCTAAGAAATCCACACAAATTAACACTACTACTATTACTACTAGGTGTAAAGAAGCAAGAGAAATAAGAAGAAAGACTAGTCAAAAATTATTAATAATGACAAGGCTTCATCTAAGAAATCCACACAAATTAACACTACTACTATTACTACTAGGTGTAAAGAAGCAAGAGAAATAAGAAGAAAGACTAGTCAAAAATTATTAATAATGACAAGGCTTCATCTAAGAAATCCACAAATTAACACTACTACTATTACTACTAGGTGTAAAGAAGCAAGAGAAATAAGATGAAAGAAAGACTAGTCAAAAATTATTAATAATGACAAGGCTTCATCTAAGAACTAATAATAAATTAACACTACTACTATTACTACTAGGTGTAAAGAAGCAAGAGAAATAAGAAGAAAGACTAGTCAAAAATTATTAATAATGACATGGCTTCATCTAAGAAATCCACACAAATTAACACTACCACTATTACTACTAGGTGTAAAGAAGCAAGAGAAATAAGATGAAAGAAAGACTAGTCAAAAATTATTAATAATGACAAGGCTTCATCTAAGAAATCCACACAAATTAACACTACTACTATTACTACTAGGTGTAAAGAAGCAAGAGAAACAAGAAGAAAGACTAGTCAAAATTATTAATAATGACAAGGCTTCATCTAAGAAATCCACACAAATTAACACTACTACTATTACTACTAGGTGTAAAGAAGCTAAGAGAAATAAGAAGAAAGACTAGTCAAAAATTATTAATAATGACAAAGGCTTCATCTAAGAAATCCACACAAATTAACACTACTACTATTACTACTAGGTGTAAAGAAGCAAGAGAAATAAGATGAAAGAAAGACTAGTCAAAAATTATTAATAATGACAAGGCTTCATCTAAGAAATCCACACAAATTAACACTACTACTATTACTACTAGGTGTAAAGAAGCAAGAGAAATAAGAAGAAAGACTAGTCAAAAATTATTAATAATGACAAGGCTTCATCTAAGAAATCCACACAAATTAACACTACTACTATTACTACTAGGTGTAAAGAAGCAAGAGAAATAAGAAGAAAGATCAGTCAAAAATTATTAATAATGACAAGGCTTCATCTAAGAAACTACACAAATTAACACTACTACTATTACTACTAGGTGTAAAGAAGCTAAAGAGAAATAAGAAGAAAGACTAGTCAAAAATTATTAATAATGACAAGGCTTCATCTAAGAAATCCACACAAATTAACACTACTACTATTACTACTAGGTGTAAAGAAGCAAGAGAAATAAGAAGAAAGACTAGTCAAAAATTATTAATAATGACAAGGCTTCATCTAAGAAATCCACACAAATTAACACTACTACTATTACTACTAGGTGTAAAGAAGCAAGAGAAATAAGAAGAAAGACTAGTCAAAAAATTATTAATAATGACAAGGCTTCATCTAAGAAATCCACACAAATTAACACTACTACTATTACTACTAGGTGTAAAGAAGCAAGAGAAATAAGAAGAAAGACTAGTCAAAATTATTAATAATGACAAGGCTTCATCTAAGAACCACACAAATTAACACTACTACTATTACTACTAGGTGTAAAGAAGCAAGAGAAATAAGAAGAAAGACTAGTCAAAAATTATTAATAATGACAAGGCTTCATCTAAGAAATCCACACAAATTAACACTACTACTATTACTACTAGGTGTAAAGAAGCAAGAGAAATAAGAAGAAAGACTAGTCAAAAATTATTAATAATGACAAGGCTTCATCTAAGAAATCCACACAAATTAACACTACTACTATTACTACTAGGTGTAAAGAAGATAAGAGAAATAAGAAGAAAGACTAGTCAAAAATTATTGGTAATGACAAGGCTTCATCTAAGAAATCCACACAAATTAACACTACTACTATTACTACTAGGTAAAGAAGCAAGAGAAATAAGAAGAAAGACTAGTCAAAAATTATTAATAATGACAAGGCTTCATCTAAGAAATCCACACAAATTAACACTACTACTATTACTACTAGGTGTAAAGAAGCAAGAGAAATAAGAAGAAAGACTAGTCAAAAATTATTAATAATGACAAGGCTTCATCTAAGAACTACACAAATTAACACTACTACTATTACTACTAGTGTAAAGAAGCAAGAGAAATAAGAAGAAAGACTAGTCAAAAAATTATTAATAATGACAAGGCTTCATCTAAGAAATCCACACAAATTAACACTACTACTATTACTACTAGGTAAAGAAGAAGAGAACAAGAAGAAAGACTAGTCAAAAATTATTAATAATGACAAGGCTTCATCTAAGAACCACACAAATTAACACTACTACTACTACTAGGTGTAAAGAAGCAAGAGAAATAAGAAGAAAGACTAGTCAAAAATTATTAATAATGACAAGGCTTCATCTAAGAAATCCACACAAATTAACACTACTACTATTACTACTAGGTGTAAAGAAGGCAGGAGAAATAAGAAGAAAGACTAGTCAAAAATTATTAATAATGACAAGGCTTCATCTAAGAAATCCACACAAATTAACACTACTACTACTACTAGGTGTAAAGAAGCAAGAGAAATAAGAAGAAAGACTAGTCAAAAATTATTAATAATGACAAGGGCTTCATCTAAGAAATCCACACAAATTAACACTACTACTACTACTACTAGGTGTAAAGAAGCAAGAGAAATAAGAAAGACTAGTCAAAAATTATTAATAATGACAAGGCTTCATCTAAGAAATCCACACAAATTAACACTACTACTACTACTAGGTGTAAAGAAGTTAGAGAGAAATAAGAAGAAAGACTAGTCAAAAATTATTAATAATGACAAGGCTTCATCTAAGAAATCCACACAAATTAACACTACTACTATTACTACTAGGTGTAAAGAAGCAAGAGAAATAAGAAGAAAGACTAGTCAAAAATTATTAATAATGACAAGGCTTCATCTAAGAAATCCACACAAATTAACACTACTACTACTACTAGGTGTAAAGAAGAAGAGAAAATAAGAAGAAAGACTAGTCAAAAATTATTAATAATGACAAGGCTTCATCTAAGAAATCCACACAAATTAACACTACTACTACTACTACTAGGTGTAAAGAAGCAAGAGAAATAAGATGAAAGAAAGACTAGTCAAAAATTATTAATAATGACAAGAAGGCTTCATCTAAGAAATCACACAAATTAACACTACTACTACTACTACTAGGTGTAAAGAAGCAAGAGAAATAAGATGAAAGAAAGACTAGTCAAAAATTATTAATAATGACAAGGCTTCATCTAAGAAATCCACACAAATTAACACTACTACTACTACTACTAGGTGTAAAGAAGCAAGAGAAATAAGATGAAAGACTAGTCAAAAATTATTAATAATGACAAGGCTTCATCTAAGAAATCCACACAAATTAACACTACTACTACTACTACTAGGTGTAAAGAAGCAAGAGAAATAAGATGAAAGACTAGTCAAAAATTATTAATAATGACAAGGCTTCATCTAAGAAATCCACACAAATTAACACTACTACTACTACTACTAGGTGTAAAGAAGCAAGAGAAATAAGATGAAAAGAAAGACTAGTCAAAAATTAATAATAATGACAAGGCTTCATCTAAGAAATCCACACAAATTAACACTACTACTACTACTACTAGGTGTAAAGAAGCAAGAGAAATAAGATGAAAGAAAGACTAGTCAAAAATTATTAATAATGACAAGGCTTCATCTAAGGAAATCCACACAAATTAACACTACTACTACTACTACCAGGGTGTAAAGAAGAAGAGAACAAGATGAAAGACTAGTCAAAAATTATTAATAATGACAAGGCTTCATCTAAGAAAATCCACACAAATTAACACTACTACTACTACTACTAGGTGTAAAGAAGCAGAGAAATAAGATGAAAGACTAGTCAAAAATTATTAATAATGACAAGGCTTCATCTAAGAACGACACAAATTAACACTACTACTACTACTACTAGGTGTAAAGAAGCAAGAGAATAAGATGAAAGAAAGACTAGTCAAAAATTAATAATAATGACAAGGCTTCATCTAAGAAATCCACACAAATTAACACTACTACTACTACTACTAGGGTGTAAAGAAGCAAGAGAAATAAGATGAAAGAAAGACTAGTCAAAATTATTAATAATGACAAGGCTTCATCTAAGAAATCCACACAAATTAACACTACTACTACTACTACTAGGTGTAAAGAAGCAAGAGAAATAAGATGAAAGACTAGTCAAAAATTATTAATAATGACAAGGCTTCATCTAAGAAATCCACAAATTAACACTACTACTACTACTACTAGGTGTAAAGAAGCAAGAGAAATAAGAAAGACTAGTCAAAAATTATTAATAATGACAAGGCTTCATCTAAGAAATCCACACAAATTAACACTACTATCATTACTTCTACTAGGTGTAAAGAAGCAAGAGAAATAAGATGAAAGAAAGACTAGTCAAAAATTAATAATAATGACAAGGCTTCATCTAAGAAATCCACACAAATTAACACTACTACTACTACTACTAGGTGTAAAGAAGCAAGAGAAATAAGATGAAAGACTAGTCAAAAATTATTAATAATGACAAGGCTTCATCTAAGAAATCCACACAAATTATCACTACTACTACTACTACTAGGTGTAAAGAAGCAGAGAAATAAGATGAAAAGACTAGCCAAAATTATTAATAATGACAAGGCTTCATCTAAGAAATCCACACAAATTAACACTACTACTACTACTACTAGGGTAAGAAGCAAGAGAAATAAGATGAAAGAAAGACTAGTCAAAAATTATTAATAATGACAAGGCTTCATCTAAGAAATCCACACAAATTAACACTACTACTACTACTACTAGGTGTAAAGAAGCAAGAGAAATAAGATGAAAGAAAGACTAGTCAAAAATTATTAATAATGACAAGGCTTCATCTAAGAAATCCACACAAATTAACACTACTACTACTACTACTAGTGTGTAAAGAAGCAAGAGAAATAAGATGAAAGAAAGACTAGTCAAAATTATTAATAATGACAAGGCTTCATCTAAGAAATCCACAAATTAACACTACTACTACTACTACTAGGTGTAAAGAAGCAGAGAAATAAGATGAAAGACTAGTCAAAAATTATTAATAATGACAAGGCTTCATCTAAGAAATCCACACAAATTAACACTACTACTACTACTACTAGGTGTAAAGAAGAAGAGAAATAAGATGAAAGAAAGACTAGTCAAAAATTAATAATAATGACAAGGCTTCATCTAAGAAATCCACACAAATTAACACTACTACTACTACTACTAGGTGTAAAGAAGCAAGAGAAATAAGATGAAAGACTAGTCAAAAATTATTAATAATGACAAGGCTTCATCTAAGAAATCCACACAAATTAACACTACTACTACTACTACTAGGTGTAAAGAAGAAGAGAATAAGATGAAAGACTAGTCAAAAAAATTATTAATAATGACAAGGCTTCATCTAAGAAATCCACACAAATTAACACTACTACTACTACTACTAGGTGTAAAGAAGCAAGAGAAATAAGATGAAAGACTAGTCAAAAATTATTAATAATGACAAGGCTTCATCTAAGAAATCCACACAAATTAACACTACTACTACTACTACTAGGTGTAAAGAAGCAAGAGAAATAAGATGAAAGAAAGACTAGTCAAAAATTAATAATAATGACAAGGCTTCATCTAAGAAATCCACACAAATTAACACTACTACTACTACTACTAGGTGTAAAGAAGAAGAGAAATAAGATGAAAGACTAGTCAAAAAATTATTAATAATGACAAGGCTTCATCTAAGAATCCACACAAATTAACACTACTACTACTACTACTAGGTGTAAAGAAGTGTAAGAGAAATAAGATGAAAGAAAGACTAGTCAAAAATTAATAATAATGACAAGGCTTCATCTAAGAAATCCACACAAATTAACACTACTACTACTACTACTAGGTGTAAAGAAGCAAGAGAAATAAGATGAAAGACTAGTCAAAAATTATTAATAATGACAAGGCTTCATCTAAGAAATCCACACAAATTAACACTACTACTACTACTACTAGGTAAAGAAGAGAAATAAGATGAAAGAAAGACTAGTCAAAAATTAATAATAATGACAAGGCTTCATCTAAGAAATCCACACAAATTACCACTGCTACTACTACTACTACTAGGTGTAAAGAAGCAAGAGAAATAAGATGAAAGAAAGACTAGTCAAAAATTATTAATAATGACAAGGCTTCATCTAAGAAATCCACACAAATTAACACTACTACTACTACTACTAGGTGTAAAGAAGCAGAGAAATAAGATGAAAGACTAGTCAAAAATTATTAATAATGACAAGGCTTCATCTAAGAAATCCACACAAATTAACACTACTACTACTACTACTAGGTGTAAAGAAGCAAGAGAAATAAGATGAAAGACTAGTCAAAAATTATTAATAATGACAAGGCTTCATCTAAGAAATCCACACAAATTAACACTACTACTACTACTACTAGGTGTAAAGAAGCAAGAGAAATAAGATGAAAGAAAGACTAGTCAAAAATTAATAATGACAAGGCTTCATCTAAGAAATCCACACAAATTAACACTACTACTACTACTACTAGGTGTAAAGAAGCAAGAGAAATAAGATGAAAGACTAGTCAAAAATTATTAATAATGACAAGGCTTCATCTAAGAAATCCACACAAATTAACACTACTACTACTACTACTAGGTGTAAAGAAGCAAGAGAAATAAGATGAAAGACTAGTCAAAAATTATTAATAATGACAAGGCTTCATCTAAGAAATCCACACAAATTAACACTACTACTACTACTACTAGGTGTAAAGAAGCAAGAGAAATAAGATGAAAGACTAGTCAAAAATTATTAATAATGACAAGGCTTCATCTAAGAAATCCACACAAATTAACACTACTACTACTACTACTAGGTGTAAAGAAGCAAGAGAAATAAGATGAAAGAAAGACTAGTCAAAAATTAATAATAATGACAAGGCTTCATCTAAGAAATCCACACAAATTAACACTACTACTACTACTACTAGGTGTAAAGAAGCAAGAGAAATAAGATGAAAGACTAGTCAAAAATTATTAATAATGACAAGGCTTCATCTAAGAAATCCACACAAATTAACACTACTACTACTACTACTAGGTGCAAAGAAGCAAGAGAAATAAGATGAAAGAAAGACTAGTCAAAAATTATTAATAATGACAAGGCTTCATCTAAGAAATCCACACAAATTAACACTACTACTACTACTACTAGGTGTAAAGAAGCAAGAGAAATAAGATGAAAGACTAGTCAAAAATTATTAATAATGACAAGGCTTCATCTAAGAAATCCACACAAATTAACACTACTACTACTACTACTAGGTGTAAAGAAGTTAAAGAGAAATAAGATGAAAGAAAGACTAGTCAAAATTAATAATAATGACAAGGCTTCATCTAAGAAATCCACACAAATTAACACTACTACTACTACTACTAGGTAAAGAAGCAAGAGGAAATAAGATGAAAGACTAGTCAAAAATTATTAATAATGACAAGGCTTCATCTAAGAAATCCACACAAATTAACACTACTACTACTACTACTAGGTGTAAAGAAGCAAGAGAAATAAGATGAAAGAAAGACTAGTCAAAAATTAATAATAATGACAAGGCTTCATCTAAGAAATCCACACAAATTAACACTACTACTACTACTACTAGGTGTAAAGAAGCAAGAGAAATAAGATGAAAGAAAGACTAGTCAAAATTAATAATAATGACAAGGCTTCATATCTAAGAAATCCACACAAATTAACACTACTACTACTACTACTAGGTGTAAAGAAGCAAGAGAAATAAGATGAAAGAAAGACTAGTCAAAAATTATTAATAATGACAAGGCTTCATCTAAGAAATCCACAAATTAACACTACTACTACTACTACTAGGTGTAAAGAAGTAAGAGAAATAAGATGAAAGACTAGTCAAAAATTATTAATAATGACAAGGCTTCATCTAAGAAATCCACAAATTAACACTACTACTACTACTACTAGGTGAAGAAGAAGAGAAATAAGATGAAAGACTAGTCAAAAATTAATAATGACAAGGCTTCATCTAAGAAATCCACACAAATTAACACTACTACTACTACTACTAGGTGTAAAGCAAGAGAAATAAGATGAAAGAAAGACTAGTCAAAAATTATTAATAATGACAAGGCTTCATCTAAGAAATCCACACAAATTAACACTACTACTACTACTACTAGGTGTAAAGAAGCAAGAGAAATAAGATGAAAGACTAGTCAAAAATTATTAATAATGACAAGGCTTCATCTAAGAAATCCACACAAATTAACACTACTACTACTACTACTAGGTGTAAAGAAGCAAGAGAAATAAGATGAAAGAAAGACTAGTCAAAAATTAATAATAATGACAAGGCTTCATCTAAGAAATCCACACAAATTAACACTACTACTACTACTACTAGGTGTAAAGAAGCAAGAGAAATAAGATGAAAGACTAGTCAAAAATTATTAATAATGACAAGGCTTCATCTAAGAAATCCACACAAATTAACACTACTACTACTACTACTAGGTGTAAAGAAGCAAGAGAAATAAGATGAAAGAAAGACTAGTCAAAAATTAATAATACGGACAAGGCTTCATCTAAGAAATCCACACAAATTAACACTACTACTACTACTACTAGGTGTAAAGAAGCAAGAGAAATAAGATGAAAGAAAGACTAGTCAAAAATTAATAATAATGACAAGGCTTCATCTAAGAAATCCACACAAATTAACACTACTACTACTACTACTAGGTGTAAAGAAGCAAGAGAAATAAGATGAAAGAAAGACTAGTCAAAAAATTAATAATAATGACAAGGCTTCATCTAAGAAATCCACACAAATTAACACTACTACTACTACTACTAGTAAAGAAGCAAGAGAAATAAGATGAAAGAAAGACTAGTCAAAATTAATACAAATGACAAGGCTTCATCTAAGAAATCCACACAAATTAACACTACTACTACTACTACTAGGTGTAAAGAAGCAAGAGAAATAAGATGAAAGAAAGATCAGTCAAAAATTAATAATAATGACAAGGCTTCATCTAAGAAATCCACACAAATTAACACTACTACTACTACTACTAGGTGTAAAGAAGCAAGAGAAATAAGATGAAAGAAAGACTAGTCAAAAATTAATAATAATGACAAGGCTTCATCTAAGAAATCCACACAAATTAACACTACTACTACTACTACTAGGGTGTAAAGAAGTTAAAGAGAAATAAGAAGAAAGACTAGTCAAAATTATTAATAATGACAAGGCTTCATCTAAGAAATCCACACAAATTAACACTACTACTACTACTACTAGGTGTAAAGAAGCAAGAGAAATAAGATGAAAGAAAGACTAGTCAAAAATTAATAATAATGACAAGGCTTCATCTAAGAAATCCACACAAATTAACACTACTACTACTACTACTAGGTGTAAAGAAGAAGAGAAATAAGAAGAAAGACTAGTCAAAAATTAATAATAATGACAAGGCTTCATCTAAGAAATCCACACAAATTAACACTACTACTACTACTACTAGTGTAAAGAAGCAAGAGAAATAAGATGAAAGAAAGACTAGTCAAAAATTAATAATAATGACAAGGCTTCATCTAAGAAATCCACACAAATTAACACTACTACTATTACTACTAGGTGTAAAGAAGTAAGAGAAATAAGAAGAAAGACTAGTCAAAAATTATTAATAATGACAAGGCTTCATCTAAGAAATCCACACACAAATTAACACTACTACTACTACTACTAGGTGTAAAGAAGCAAGAGAAATAAGATGAAAGAAAGACTAGTCAAAAATTAATAATAATGACAAGGCTTCATCTAAGAAATCCACACAAATTAACACTACTACTACTACTACTAGGTAAAGAAGCAAGAGAAATAAGATGAAAGAAAGACTAGTCAAAAATTAATAATAATGACAAGGCTTCATCTAAGAAATCCACACAAATTAACACTACTACTACTACTACTAGTGTAAAGAAGCAAGAGAAATAAGATGAAAGAAAGACTAGTCAAAAATTAATAATAATGACAAGGCTTCATCTAAGAAATCCACACAAATTAACACTACTACTACTACTACTAGGTGTAAAGAAGCAAGAGAAATAAGATGAAAGAAAGACTAGTCAAAAATTAATAATAATGACAAGGCTTCATCTAAGAAATCCACACAAATTAACACTACTACTACTAATACTAGGTGTAAAGAAGCAAGAGAAATAAGATGAAAGAAAGACTAGTCAAAAATTAATAATAATGACAAGGCTTCATCTAAGAAATCCACACAAATTAACACTACTACTACTACTACTAGGTGTAAAGAAGCAAGAGAAATAAGATGAAAGAAAGACTAGTCAAAAATTAATAATAATGACAAGGCTTCATCTAAGAAATCCACACAAATTAACACTACTACTACTACTACTAGGTGTAAAGAAGCAAGAGAAATAAGATGAAAGAAAGACTAGTCAAAAATTAATAATAATGACAAGGCTTCATCTAAGAAATCCACACAAATTAACACTACTACTACTACTACTAGGTGTAAAGAAGCAAGAGAAATAAGATGAAAGAAAGACTAGTCAAAAATTAATAATAATGACAAGGCTTCATCTAAGAAATCCACACAAATTAACACTACTACTACTACTACTAGGTGTAAAGAAGCAAGAGAAATAAGATGAAAGAAAGACTAGTCAAAAATTAATAATAATGACAAGGCTTCATCTAAGAAATCCACACAAATTAACACTACTACTACTACTACTAGTAAAGAAGCAAGAGAAATAAAGATGAAAGAAAGACTAGTCAAAAATTAATAATAATGACAAGGCTTCATCTAAGAAATCCACACAAATTAACACTACTACTACTACTACTACTACTACTACTACTACTAGGAAACTGTGTAATATGTGAGTGCTCTACAATTTTGTGAGTGCTCTACAACTGTAGCCTTTTGCCAGAATAAACTCTATACTGAAACCTGACTGTTGATGATATTAGCTAGTATCATTAATTTTATTTGTATTAAAGCCATTTTTTTTAAAAATCTGGGATTTCTTTGATGATAGTTGGTGTTGTGGGTGGCATTCCAAAATATCCACCTTTACTTCTTTTGATTGGCTGAAGTAAGAATGTAAAGGCATATCAGGTGACATGTTTACTTGGTCTCCCCCTCCCTCCGGGTTAAAAAGTGATTTTTTTTTTTTTTTTTTTTTTACAAAAACATTTTTTTTTTCTTTCTTTTTTTATCTTTTTTTTATTGGATAACAAATAAATAAATATTTCTTTCATCACCATATCATTTTTTATTCTTTGTCCAGACTCATCATTGTTGGCAATGATCATGAAATTATTAGAAAACTGTAAAAATCCTCAAAAGGTGTGTGCAGATGGTGAGAGTGTTAAGGCTGTGCAGTGAGAGATAGTGTAGAGGAAGTGATGGGGTAAGTGCCTTCAGGGCATGGAATTAAAATATGTTATGCAGTTGTTGCAGGAGGGAGGAGGTTAAATTGTGGTTTATAAGTTGTGTTCTCTTAATTTGTTGTTGATGGGAATTGCCAGCTCTTGAAAAAAAAAAGAAACAGGATTAATTTGGCAAGTATTTAAAGAGATGCGAGCATAACAATTGCTGAAAATAAAGAAATAGAAGCCGTGGGAATGATTTAACAGGTAGGATGGTGCAACGGCTGAATTTTAAAAGGTTAGAGAAGGAAAAAGAACAAACAGAGAGTTCAAGGATGATGAGCTATCTATTTGAGTTCATACGTACATGTACATCTGGCTATTTATTTCAGTCTAATTCTATCTATCTATCTATCTATCTATCTATCTATCTATCTATCTATCTATCTATCTCAGTTTATTCATGTCTATCTATCTATCTATTTTCACTCTTTATCTATCTATCTATCTATCTATCTATCTATCTATCTATATTTTGACTCTTTTATCTATCTGTCTATCTTTCTATCTATCTCATTCTGTTCATATCTATCTATCTATATATCTATCTCATTCTGTTCACATCTATCTATCTATCTATCTATCTATCTATCTATCTATCTATATTCTCACTCTTTTAATATCTATCTATCTATCTATCTATCTATCTATCTATCTATCTCATTCTGTTCATATCTATCTATCTATCTATCTATCTCATTCTGTTCATATCTATCTATCTATCTATCTATCTATAATCATAGGTATCCATCTCATCTAATCTATCTATCTATCTATCTATCTATCTATCTATGTTTAATCATATGTATCTATCTATCTATCTATCTATCTATCTATCTATCTATCTATCTATCTTCTCCCTCTTTTAATATCTATCTATCTATCTATCTATCTATCTATCTATCTATCTATCTATCTCAATCTGGTTGCCATTATTTCTTAGCCCATTTACATCTGCTTCATAATGCTGTTTTCTAAACTAGTCTCACAGATCTTTAGTGCCAGGTAAGTCACTAAGCCATGAGTTTAAACTTCACTCAGTGCTCTATATTTATGCCGTGAACTCCTTTACGCTTCATAAATATTGGTATGATAACAAGAAACCTGCATAAAATCTTCAGATGAAATGCAGTAATTGGTTCTAGAAAAGAGAGAAAAGAAATCACATTTGTATCACATTATTAAAAAAATAAATCTCCTTCTTATAAATTTTATGACTGTTTCTGAGAACAGGTATAAAAGTAAATATTTTTAGGGGTAATGAATTTAGATTTATCAATGGATTAGTCCATAAGAACAGAAGGTAATAGAGCATAATTCTCAGATTTTATTTATCTTATCTGAGTTGGTCAAAGATGAAACCAGAGGAAGAAATAAAACAAATTCATGGTCCTGGAGCTCAGATTCTTTCGACGTTAGCACGAAAGACTAAAAAGCAATAGTTGTTTCCAGTTAAAGCGAAACCGTAGATTGAAAGAAAAATGAATGGATGTAAGTCAAATTTTTATTTCCTGGTATCAATATCAAATAAGTTTTTTTCATCATAAACTGAATTTTGAAGGCTAAATAAGTCCTCTGAGTAAATGGTATCATGGCTGAGACTAAGAACTACAATTATATCTATTTAGAGCCAAACCCGAAGCACAAACTAAAATAAAAGGGCTGAACAAAATACAGAAATACAGGCAGATAAACAGACACACACACAAACATCTTGCCTTTTATATATATATATATTATCGATTTTCTGCACTAGTGTAAGAACTGCAACCTTGAAACTTCTGAATATAATTTCTTATGTCTTTGTCTATGAGTGTATCAAATTTGATTAAAATCGGACCACTCCTTCTATAACCCGATTTTTTCGATTATAGATTTTATTTATTTATCAGGGGTACCTTGACACAAAACCTAGCTAAGAACACTTGCAGATGCTTATAGTACAACTGTGTAAATTTTCAAAAAAATCGGTTCAACCGTTTTGGAGTCTATAGGTAACGGACACACACACATACAGACACACACACATACAAAGTTCCATTTATAAATAAGTTTAGATTGCATACATGTATATGTCTGTGTGTGCACATGTGTCTCTGCATGTCTGACAATTGTGTCCAATGTAAGCACATGATGTGACCAACATGGAAATGACATTTGAGAAGAGTCTCACTTTACAAAACATTTTTATGTCACCTCCCCACCAACCACCACCACCACTACCACCACCACCACCACCACCAATTTTCTTTCTTATCCTGAATCACACTCTTTCTCTATGCAGGGACATTAGTAGAAAGGTAACAAATAAATATTCTCCTATGATGTGCTCTCACAGTGCGTCATCCTATTTTAGTAAGCTGTCCCCAGATGGGGTTTTTTGCTTTTTTTTTTTTTTTTTTTTTTTTACTTATTTACATTTCCATAAATGTAGAAATTAGATGGAAAAAATATTGGTGGAGATGAGGGTAAAGGAAGGGGACTCTCATGCACCCTGATCCTCTTGCATTCAAATGGGAATTTGTCAGTGTTATGTGTGCAATAAATATTAGGGATAGTTATTTATTATGCTATGTTTAGTCTAGTACATGGCCATATTAATGGGGCACCCATCCATTAGCTTTGAAAAAAATACATACATATATTTTAATTCAGATACTTCAATCCAAGGGAAAAAAGCAGGAAGGTAAATTCCAAAAAAACGATCCTAATTAATATTAAAAATTTTATTTTAATATTAAAAAATGATACCGGAAGAGAGCTCCATGTAATAAAATATTACAGAGCAAATATATATTAAAAAAGGATTAATTCAAAGAAGTTGAATGGCCATTTCGATATGAAGATCCCCACAGGGGATAACACATCACCTCAGCAACAGAAAAATCCTTTCAGAAACTGGAGAAAAATTAGTCTACTTTTCCTTTTAAATAGATTTGCAAATAAATTAAAAAAGAAAATAAAAATAAAAAGGAAAAATAAAGGAAAAGAAAAAGAAAAAGATAAAATAAAATAAAATCAAATAAACAAGAAAAGAAAAATTGACATCGTCTGGGTTGCAAAAAAAAAAAAAAGTGAATTGTAACTAAAACTTAACAGACAGCCGTGTTAAATTGATGTAAGTTTAAGCAACACGGAAAAAAGGTGGGAGATAAGAGAGATAAAAAGGGATATAAAAGAAGGAAGGGAGGGGAAAAAAAAGTAAAGAAAGAAAATTTTTTTAAATAGGTAAAGAGGACCCAAGGTTTTATGATTTTGAGTTCCCTGGTATTTATTTTTCATAAACAGTGATCAATACAATAAATATTGTAGAGCATAATATAATCATATAATTATGAATTAAAAGTACATTGCGACACAAAATTTAGAAATTTGTGTCGCAATGATTATATATATATATTTATTATAAATTATACTTTAGAACATCTACATAATTTCTCTATATATAATTGCAAAGAAGGCACGTTCGTTTCAGCATTGCCATTTCACCTGATGAGGTATTGGGGACCCAATGCAGAAACGAACGTGCCTTCCTTGCAATTATATATAGAGAAATTATGTACATGTTCTTAAGTATAATTTATAATAAATATTCACAGCTCTATATAGTATATTATATATTGAGCACTGTTTCAAATTAATGTTTTGGACGTTGAAAGAATTCTTCGTTCTGTACCCACTCGGATATATAAAATATATATCTTATTGTAAAATAATTAATTTAGCAAATTTTCCATGTTTTGGAATTATATTTATGACTCCATCATCAAGTGATCATTCTTGGAGTAAATAATGGAAAAAAAATTTTTTTTCACTTACAAGAGCTTCTGGTTAGGTTCTCAAATTGCAGGGTCATATGTTTATTCTTAACATGTCTGTGCTAAAAGAGTATCAAGTTTTTCACTATTTCCTCTTTTTTTATATACAACTACTACAATCTATTTTTTTTTACTCACACCAACCTTACCTTTTTAGTTTTTTATTTTAACTCTTTTTATATATATATATATATATATTTGATTTTTTACTTTTCATATATATATATATATAGATATATATATATCTATATATATAGATATATATATATTATATATATATATATATATATATATATGTATACATATATATATATGTATATATATTAAAAAATATGCATATTGTCTCGAAGTTTCATGTGTTATGCAACCATCAGGTGCCTATTACAAACTGAGCATTTAAATTAGAAATTTCTTACTTAAAATATTGCATTCAAATTTTATTTTTAAGCAAGAAATGTTTTATTTTTTACTTCACTAGAATATCTGGTCCTTATAATATATATTAGTTTTATTATTACAATGGTTTATAAAAGCATATCACTACAAAAAACCTTCATGTTTTGGAACAATACTGTTCTTCTTCAGGTGATATGTTAAAATACATGGTGAAAATGATTTATTTTTTTATAATCATATCATTCCAAGCAAGGCATTTTACTGCCACTTTAGTGGGTTACATAGAAGGAAAGTTATGAGAAAGAGTGACAGGTTATAGGGGGTGTCAGGAAGTGGGTAAAAGAAGGATGAGAACACTGATGAGAGTGGAGTGGACGGAGAAAGAAGCATGAAAGAAAGGATGCAGGTTAGTGAGATAGGAGATGACTACTGACTTTACATTTAAATTCTTGGAGATTATAGCTGTCAAGAAAGCAATTAAATGGAAGGGAATTCCACAGGCAGGAAGTGTGAGAAAAGAAGCTGCTGGAGTAGAATTACATTTATAATTTATTGGTTTCACAGTAAAAGGGTGGGACCTAGTTGTTAATCTTGTGGCTTGAGTAAATTCATATATAGGAGGTGAGCTAAGTTCATCAGTGCAGAAGCTGTAAAAGTATTTGTAGAAGAAACACAGGGAAGCCACATTGCGCCGATGAGAAAGTGACTGTATCTGAGCTGCCAAGTTGGGATCTATCACATTACAGATTCTCTGTTGGATTTTTTCAAGGACACCTAGGTGGATAGCAGGAGCACCCGACCAAATATTCAATGCATGGGTGGATGGTAGATTTATATATGGGCAGGATTGTTTCAGGTGGAAAAAACTTCCTGGTCCTACACAGGGAACTGACTTTCTTAGCAGCGGATTTAGCCATGGATTCTATATAGTCATTCCACTTGAGGTCTATTGTGAGAGTTAAGCTGAGGAGTCGCAGTGTTTTGCTTTCAGGGAGACTAGCCTGATCCATGCTAATTGGGGGTAGGAGTGATTATCTGTGATGGTTAATAGATAGCAGCTTTGTTTTGGAAGCATTAAAATTCACGAACCATTTCTTACCCCAATCTGCCACAGATTGGAGGTCCTTTTCAAGCTCGGCAGCGAGGTTTGCTTTGTCAGCCTCAGCAAATTTTTGATCAATGTGAGAGTAAACTGTAGTGTCATTAGCGTATATGCCTACTTGGGATCTTATTACATCTGGGAGATCGTTAATGTAGATACGGAAAAGCATAGGACCTAGAATAGAACCTTGAGAGACACCCGCATTCGTATGATAGTATTGGGAGGCATATCTGTTCAATACTACCTTGATTGTGTGATTTGAAAGGAATGACTGGATAAGGTCAAACAATTGTCCAGTTATACCATAACCTTGCAGCTTGCATAGAAGGTCAGTATGCCAGATTTTGTTAAACGCTTTGGAGATATCTAGGGAAACAGTTTGGGCTTTGCCGTTCTTGTTAAGAAGAGCCTGGTGAATATATTCAGTGATGGTCATGAGTATATCAACAGTAGACCTGGTAAAGAGGAAACCATATTGTTTATCAGAGAATAGTGAGCTGTGAGATGTTTAACCACATCGGTGTTGATGATGGCTTTGAACACTTTGCCAAAAATTGGTAGGAGGCTGATAGGGTGATAATTAGAGGGGTCAGAGTGTTCAGCAGTGTTTTTATATGTTGGAACTATGGAGGAGGACTTCCAGCAGGCAGGAAAGTAAGAAGTAGAGAGGCAGTAGTTGTAGAGTTTGGAGAGAACAGAGGAGAGAACAGAGGAGAGTTCAGTGGAACATTTCTTCAGGACAATGATTGGGATTCTGTCACCACTGCTCGCTTTATGGTGATCAAGCTTTGAAATTAAGATGAATTCATGGTTATTTTGAAAATTAGAGAGTGGTAGTTGGAGAAAATGCTTTAGGTGTGTCAATATTGTTCACTCAAAAATGAGAATTATGTAACCATGGAGTTTTAATATTTGGATTATAAAAGTGGGTAAGATGGCTTGGATCTAGACATGTTAATTTTTAATTTTATCTGGATAAAATACATAGAGGGACCTTAGATTTTTTAATGGGTAGACAATAATTTTAACAGGAGGTTAGATTTTAGTTTTTTTTATTGAACAATAGATTTTTTTTATTATTATTATGAGTATAGGGGCTGGAATGCTAGGTCAGAATTAGGATTAAATAATTATGATATACTTAGTTATATTTTATTAAGAACTACTATTAAATATTGTGTGGGTCATTTATTTTAGTAAAATAATTTTCTTGTTTTTAATTATGTTTGAATATATGTTATAAAGAAAACATTATAATTAATTAAATTTTAAAGAAAATTATTTTTTCTGAGTAAGTCAACAAGAAACTCTCTAAGTTACTTGTTTACCACTGCTGTAGACGTTGGTTAGTTCCAGTGACTTGACCCAAAGTGTTGTGAGTTCAATACCAGGCTACAGCAGTGGTGAACAAGTAACTTAGAGAGTCCGGTTAGAGGGTGACAACTCATGACTACCAAAAAAGGCTTTGCACAAGGAATGAGAATGATATACCCCAGTGATTGTAATAAAGGGTTTGTTTGCAAATTTCTAGCACCTGAAGAAGCCACAGTGTACAGCGGCCAAAACATCATACAAATGGCAACAAAGATGAGGACAATAGTCCAAGTAATGTAAATAGTGTAAATAAATATCTATAGTAAAATTACCAATGCATGAAGCCATATAATATTCTACAATTAATAAAACTAAACTGTATTCTAAAATATAACTTCATTAAACTACAACATAAAACACACACATTACCACCTCTACAAACATGTCAGTCATTTAAGTGCCATACATGATACACTCGACAAATCGGGGTGCTGAGTTCAAGTTCCAGATGAATTCCTTGCATTCACTTACGCACAAATACCCTTGGGAAAAGTATTAATCTGTCTCTTCCCTCCAGTTAAGGCTTAAATAAGAGGACAGATTGGGTTCTATAGCCTTGGCTGGCAACCAGTCTATCGCAGAAGCAATGGCAACCTACTGAGGGATAATCTTCTTCCCAGTCAGTCATGTCACTTTTGAGACATGATCGTCCAAAGTGTGTATCACGTAAGGTTTTTAACTGACTGAATAAAGATAATAGTTGGAAATATAAGTAAAGCTTCTACTGGGCAAAAAGTGGGGGATCAGTTTTTTATTGTTATTAAGTGATAAACTAATCCCCCACTAATTACTACTTATTAATACAATCCGTCTCCTCTACCTTCAGCTATAGTTTAAAGAGCAGAATAGAAAATCTTCTGCCCAGTCAGTCATGTCTCTTTCGAGACATGATCGCCCAAGCGTGTATCACGTATGGCACTTAACTGACTGAATGAAGATAATAGTTGGAAACATAAGTAAAGCTTCTAGTGGGCAAAAAGTGGGGGATCAGTTTTATATTGTTATTAAGTAATAAACTAATCCCCCACTAATTACTACTTATTAATACAATCCGTCTCCTCTACCTTCAGCTATAGTTTAAAGAGCAGAATAGAAAATCTTCTGCCCAGTGAGTCATGTCTCTTTCGAGACATGATCGCCCAAGCGTGTATCACGTATGGCACTTAACTGACTGAATGAAGATAATAGTTGGAAACATAAGTAAAACTTCTAGTGGGCAAAAAGTGGGGGATCAGTTTTATATTGTTATTAAGTAATAAACTAATCCCCCACTAATTACTACTTATTAATACAATCCGTCTCCTCTACCTTCAGCTATAGTTTAAAGAGCAGAATAGAAAATCTTCTGCCCAGTCAGTCATGTCTCTTTCGAGACATGATCGCCCAAGCGTGTATCACGTATGGCACTTAACTGACTGAATGAAGATAATAGTTGGAAACATAAGTAAAGCTTCTAGTGGGCAAAAAGTGGGGGATCAGTTTTATATTGTTATTAAGTAATAAACTAATCCCCCACTAATTACTACTTATTAATACAATCCGTCTCCTCTACCTTCAGCTATAGTTTAAAGAGCAGAATAGAAAATCTTCTGCCCAGTCAGTCATGTCTCTTTCGAGACATGATTGCCAAATGCATGTTTCATGTATGGCACTTAACTGACTGACATGATACACACTTAGGCAATCGTGTCTCGAAAGAGACATGATTGACTGGACAGATAATTTTTCTACAGTAGGTTGCCATTACTTTCTGCAGTAGGCTGGTTACCAACCAAGGCTATAGAATCCAATTTGTCCTGCTATTCAACCCCTAGCTGGAGGGAGAACAGATTGATTAATACCTTTCCCAAGGGTATTTGCACAAATGCAACAAATTCAACTGGAATTCAAACACAGCTTCCCAATTTTTCATTCTGAGCTGATATCCACTGCATCACAACGCATGTTTGCAAACATGTACATGCAAAAAAAACTGAGAATATATATGATTTTGGTGGTCTATCTCCAAAATCCTAGGAAAAGTTTGTGAACAAACAGACAGACAGAATCTACAACTTTATATATATATATATATATATATATATAGAAAGAGAGTTTCTAAACATATACTGTTAAATATAAGAGACAATGAAGATCTATTATGTTTAATCATGAGCCATTCTAAACGTCGTATTTTGGCTTTAATTTCAGGTGAAAATAAAGAAAAAAATTCTCCAACATTTGGATAATATTTTCTTAAGTTGGTTCTAAGCTTTTGGCTAACATGAGCCATCTTCAGAGAGGTTACAAGGATGTTAACTTAAAAACATCCACCATCAGTGACAATTTTATTTTGTGTTGACATAACTTTGCTAAGCAGCAATAACAGTTACCGAAAATAGTAAACGCAGTTCGTAAATTTGTAATGCAGTTCTGTCACAACGCGTGAGAGCTCGAAATATTAACAGAACCGTATGTTTAAATGCAATGTAATGTGTTATGACCAGATTTAAACGTGATTTTATTAAGTGTGGGTTGTTTGGATTTAATGTAAATGGCCTTGAATATCTGAAAACAAAATAGACATTCGTTGTCTCTTATATTTAACAGTATATGTTTAGAAAATTATCTGCTTCCTCGATACACTAAACTTATTTATAAATGGAACTTTGTTTGTGTGTGTGTGTGTCCGTTACCTATAGACTCCAAAAGGGTTGAACCGATTTTTTTGAAAATTTACACAGTTGTACTATAAGCGTCTGCGAGTGTTCTTAGCTAGGTTTTGTGTTGAGGTACCCCTGATAAATATCGAAAATCGATAATCAAAAAAATCAAGTTATAGAAGGAGTGGTCCGATTTTAATCAAATTTGATACACTCATAGACAAAGACATAAAAAATGATATTCAGAAGTTTCAAGGTTGCAGTTCTTACAATAGTGCAGAAAATCTATAATATATACATATATATATATAAAAGGCAAGATGTTTGTGTGTGTGTCTGTTTATCTGCCTGTATGTCTGTATTTTTTTCAGCCCTTTTATTTTAGTTTTTGCTTCGGGTTTGGCTCTAAGTAGATATAATTGGAGTTCTTAGTCTTAGCCATGATACCATTTACTCAGAGGACTTATTTAGCCTTCAAAATTCAGTTTAAGACAAAAAAAACTTATTTGATATCGATAACAGGAAATCAAAATTTGACTTATATCCATTCATTTTTCTTTCAGTCTACGGTTTCACTTTAACCGGAAACAACTATTGCTTTTTAGTCTTTCGTGTCGACGTCCAAAGAACTCTGAGCTCCAGGAGCATGGATTATTTTCAAAGCTTTCATTACACCTGAGCAACACCGGGCTATACTGCTAGTATATATATTATGTACTCTCCTGTCGATTTCGATGTATGAGTGTCTAACTCAGTTAGACTGCTACACAAAGAATTGTTTAGAGTGGTGAAGGCTTGTATAGCACCACCCACACTTTTTGGAACTGCTGATAGGAAACAATTGGTGCAGAAGTTCGCCACAGATCGCATGAACAGCAGACCTCAGTTATTTAACCCATAACTGGAGGGAAAGGATGGATTAATACCTTTCCCAAGGGTACCAGTGCGTAAGTGAATGCAGAGTGTTTGACTGGAATTGGAACTCGGCTCACCGATTTCCCTTTCTAAGCTGACATCCACTGCACCACAACACACATCCGTCCATAAATGCTTACAGCACCTGGTATTCCTAAGAGGTCACCCATCTAAGTACTGACCAGGCTCAACGTTGCTTAATATATATATGTATATGAGAATGGAAAATAAAGATCTCTCAAAAACAAAAACTGCTGCAGGTAACGTTATGTTTATTTTCACTATTTATTTATTATATTATCTATTGAAATGTTTGGCAAAAACACCAGCTAATTGTCAATCGTGTCGTTGATATGCGCTGTGGAGCATTGGATATTGGCTCGGAACGAAAAACCGGGGAGCCAAGTTTGAATTCCACCCGAATTCATTGAATTCACGTACGCACAAATACCCTTGGGAAAGGTATTAATCCGTCTATTCCTTCCAGTTATGGGTTAAATAACAGAACAGATTGGGTTCTATAGCCTTGATCGGCAACTAGTCTACCGCAGGCAACCTACTTTTCTTTTTTTTTCTTTTTTAATCATATCACCCCAAGCAAGGCGATAATGCCACTGATGCGCAGGGGGCTACGTAAGGGTAAAAAGAATGGAAAAGAGAAAGCCGGAAACCACATCCTAAACAGGAAACAAGGGATGAGCCTCTTAACCTGTTCAATAGATGTGGGTGGAGTGTGAACCGGGCGATAGTTTAGTCTATCTACTCCAATTGAAAAAAAAATAAAAATAAAGAGAGAAAAGAGTGAAAAGATTGGAAAAGAGAAAACCAGAAACCGCATCCTAAACAGGAAACAAGGGATGAGCCTCTTCACCTGTTCAAAAGATGTGGGTGGAGTGTGAACCGGGTGATAGTTTAGTCTATCTACTCCCGTTGCGGGATAATCTTCTGCCTAGTCAGTCATGTTTGTTTCGAGACATGATCGCCCAAGCGTGTATCACGTATGGCACTTAACTGAGTAGAACTGAGTTTGCTAAGATGATTATTTCAACTTTTTTTTTTTGGTCTTTCTTAAATATTCTTCACTTTCACGTATGGCACTTAACTGACTGAATTGTCAATCGATTCAAACTTTATAAAATGGTAAATAATAAAGATTTCCTTATTGTTGGTTCGCCCATTTTAGTAATTTAGTAAATATTTGTAAATTTATGAATAAAAAATAATTTTTATATTTATTTATTTATAAATTAGTAAATAATAAATGTTGCATTGCATTAGTTTTAATTTTATTAGTTTTTAGAATGTTGTAAATATAACATTATTCTTGTCTAAAATAAAATAATTCTTGTAAACAAACAATTTAATAAATAGTGTTTAATATTTTTGTTGTAAATTCTCAAGAACAAAAAAAATGTACTTCACTTTCCCCGTTTGTTATGTTTTATTACAATTCTAATCATCATTTATTAAAACAATAAACTCTGCCGAGGAGTGAAGGTAGTTAAAATAATGGTGGTGTCAAGGAAAAAATAGTCCTTTTTGTGAACACACAAATTATAAATTGCCCAATATTTTTTTATAAGGAGACATTGAGACTCACATGCTGTATTACTTATATACAGGTCCTAGCAGTTTCGCCAGGCATTGCTCAGCTGTAATGAAAGCTTTAAAACTAATCCATGGTCCTGGAGCTCAGACTCTTTGGACATTGGCACGAAAGACTAAAAAGCAATTGTTGTTTCCAGTTAAAGTGAAAACATAGACTAAAAGAAAAATGAATGGATGTAAGTGAAATTTTGATTTCCTGGTATCAATATCAAATAAATTTTTCTCATCGTAAACTGAATTTTGAAGGCTAAATAAGTCCTCTGAGTAAATGGTTATCATGGCTGAGACTAAGAACTACAATTATACCTACTTAGAGCCAAACCCAAAGCAAAAACTAAAATAAAAGTGCTGAAAAAAATACAGAAATACAGGCAGATAAACAGACACACACACAAACATCTTGCCTTTTATATATATATATATATATATGTATTATCGATTTTCTGCACCATTGTAAGAACTGCAGCTTTGAAACTTCTGAATATCGTTTCTTATGTCTTTGTCTATGAGTGTATCAAATTTGATTAAAATCAGACCACTCCTTCTATAACCCGATTTTTTCGATTATCGATTTTCGATATTTATTGGGAGTACCTCAACATAAAACCTAGCTAAGAACACTCGCAGAAGCTTATAGTACAAATGTGTAAATTTTTTAAAATCCTTTTGGAGTCTATAGGTAATGGACACACACACATACAGACACACACACATACAAAGTTCCATTTATAAATAAGTTTAGATATATATCATCTATCAAGATATATACCAAGATATCAAGATATATACCAAGATATCAAGATATATACCAAGATATCAAGATATATACCAAGATATCAAGATCACATAAATAGTCTACCAAATTTTATCACATTTTAGACCACCAAATAAGTAAGGATGAACATAAAATCAATTTTTTGTCAGAAAAAGCAGCAGTTGTTTGTGGCTCTTATTAAAAAAAATTTGGTCTAGAAAACAGTTTTTAGCTGAAAAGTGTTATTATTGATGAGAATAATTTGTTAACATAGAGAGGAATGCAAATTAGGAAAATAAAAAAGATTTTTTTTGGTGGGTGGGTATAGGTGATGGTTGAAATGACCTTTAAAATGTTGGCATTTTTCGAATTTGAAAAAAAATAGACCATATTAAGAATTTTTATGCATTTGTTAGAAAGCAAAGTACTGTGACATTTTATAATCAAAAATTTGAAAAATAAAAAATACAACAAACAATTTCCAACTAATAAAAAATATTCTATTTTTTATTAATTAAGGTAAAGAAGTCATTATGTCAACAACAACAACAGAAACAAATTCATATTTAAAGGCAGGTATGTACATTGTGGTGTAGTGGATATGAGAAAATTGGAGAGCCAAGTTCAAATCCCAATTTGAATTCCTTGCATTAACTTACCCACAAATACTCTTGGGAAAGGTATTACTCTGTCTCTTCCCTCTAGCTATGGGTAAAATAACAGAACAGATAGTGTTCTGTAGCATTAGTTGGCAACCAATCTATTGCAGAAAGTAATGGGAGCCTACTACGGGAAAGTCTTCTGCTCAGTCAGTCATGTCTCTTTCAAGACACGATCACCCAAGCATGTATCATGTATAAGCACTTAACTGACTGACTGACTGATTATGTCTCCTACAAAAGTCATTTAATAACAGTGTTATGGAAACGAAGACGCCAACAAACCTCCTGACCAATGCGTTTTATTCTATTTTAAACAGAATAAATTTTGCCAGAATTATGATATATATATTTCTCTAATAGATCTGTGAAGATAGCCAGAGTGTCAGTTAGTCAGTTAAATGATACATGCTTGGGCAATCATGTCTCTTTAAATCCATGAGTATTGAAATACCAGTTCCCATAAATAGACTAAACTAATTGAAGTAGATAGACTAAACTATCGACCGGTTCATACTCCACCCATGTCTATTGAACAGGTGAAGAGGCTCATCCCTTGTTCCCTGTTTAGGATGTGGTTTCCGGCTTTTTCATCTCTAATCTTTTCACTCTTTTCTTTTTTTTTCAATTGGAGTAGATAGACTAAACTATCGCTCAGTTCACACTCCACCCACGTCTATTGAACAGGTGAAGAGGCTCATCCCTTGTTCCCTGTTTAGGATGTGGTTTCCGGCTTTCTCTTTTCCAATCTCTTCACTCTTACGTAGCCCCCTGCGCATCAGTGGCGTTACCACCTTGCTCAGGGTGATATGATTAAAAAAAATTACCAAAGTTAAGCAACATCAAGCATGTTCAGGTGCTGTAAGCATGGATGAGCAGGTGGTGTAATGAATAAAAGCTTGAAATTGAAAATCAGAGAGTTGAGTTTCAGTTCCAGTTAGGTTCATTATATTCCTCCTCTTAAACTCATCGCTCACACTGCAAAATATGTCATCAATGACCCCACGCCATTAACAAGGGGTTGTCGATGCTTCTGTAGGTTGTCTTTTTTACAGGTAAGGGTGTTAATCCAATGCAGACCCCTTTTATCTTCTGGGTTAAGTAACAATCAGTTAAGTGCCATATGTGATACATGCTTGGGCGATGATGTTTCTTTCAATCTATAACTGAATAGCAGAAGATTTATATTCACTTTCTTGCACATACCATTGAGAAAACTATGAATCCACCTCTTTCCCCCCAGCTATGGGTTTATTAGTAAAACTTGTATCTATAAGTCATTATTATATCCAAAAATGTTTTACAATCTAAAAATATTTGTCTTTAAATAACCTGCAAAAGTGTTGTAACCCTAAAAGGTTACTATGTGAGTAATCACCAAAATGGAGGTTGGGAATAATAGTATATCAACAAGTACAAGACTTGCACAATGTGTGAAGTAGATACACTGCTAGTTAGTATAATCACTCTCTACTCTACTATAATTTACTCCAATAGTGTCCACGTATTTAAGAGGATAGAAACATCCAATTCCTGTATACAGGTCAGCATATAACAAAAAGATTGATAAACCATGAGAAACAAATGTGTCAATCAATCACAATGATTTGGCTACTGTGTCTTCAGGTCTTCCCTTCTTTACATGTCTCTGTAGCTTTGTAACTTTTAAGTAATTTCAAAGTGAATACTTTGGTTTGGGTCGGTTTGTTTTGTTTTATGACATACTAGCAGTATAGACTGGCATTGCTTGGGTGTAATGAAAGCTTTTATATATATATATATATATATATATATATATATATATATATATATATATTATCGATTTTATGCACTATTGTAAGGACTGCAACCTTGAAACTTCTGAATATCATTTCTTATGTCTTTGTCTATGAGTGTATCAAATTTGATTAAAATTGGACCACTCCTTCTATAACCCAATTTTTTCGATTATCGATATTTATTGGGGGTACCTCGACACAAAACCTAGCTAAGAACACTCGCAGACACTTATAGTACAACTGTGTAAATTTTCAAGAAAATCAGTTCAACCGTTTTGGAGTCTATAGGTAACAGACACACACACACACACACATACAGACAAAGTTGTATTTATAAATAAGTTTAGATTAGATTTAGATCAACGTCAATGGTTTATTTCATGCCGACAAAATTTAGATTCATATGATATTTGTCTAAATTTCTGAGATGAGGTAGTATTTACGGTATTTACATTATTAAGTACTTCTTGTCTTAAAGTACACATGGCCCAGTGGATATAGACATTGGTTAGTTCCTGTGACTTGACCCAAAGAGTTGTGAGTTTACAAGCTACAGCAGTGGTGAACAAGTAACTTACAGGGTTAGAGGGAGATAACTCATGACTCCCAGAAGAGGCTCTAGGCAAGAAATTTAGTTCATATACCCCAGTGATTGTAATAAAGGGTTCAAGATTACTAACACCTGAAGGAGTACAACGGCCAAAACGTCGTACAAATGGCAACAAAGATGAGGACAATAGTCCGAATAATGTAAATACTGTAGATTCATCTGAACAGAATATGTATTCTTTGTAAGAAATCAGTTTGTAGATTAAATTTCATAGTCATATTTTTGGAGAGAGGGTTTGGTTGAAAGTCACATGTATCACTGGTATATCTATTTTTTCTTCAAAAATATATTGCTGGCAATATTCTTTTCTTTAAAAATGTTTGGTTTGGTTTACGACATATAAACCTCAATGGGTTATTTAATGCCGACAAGATTTTTACAATAGATTTGTATAAATAGAATATGTATTCTTTGTCAGAATATGTATGTAGACATTGACACATTTTTGTAAAGGGTTTTTTGTTGAGTTTGAGTCTTGTTTAACGGCATATCAACACCTCTGTGGGTTATTTAATGCGGTTTTAAGGTTTGGTTATAGTGAAAAAATTAATTCAGTAAGGTTTGGATGAAAAATTTATTTTTTTATTTTTATTATTTTAGAAACCTGAAGATCTCTTCTAGTTTTGTATTCAAAAATGTATTGCTGGCAATAATTTTTTTTTCCTTCTAAAATGTATTGTTGGTAATATTTTTTTTCAACAATGTATATTTTTCTATAAAAGTGTATTTTTATACTTTCATAGTGTTTTGACTCCAGTTTGGGGGTTAGCTATTTGCCCATAGCTGGGACCATAACAGGTGCTACCACTCTGGGTCAGAGTGAACCTGGGAACAACAGCAATTAAGAGGTGGTTCCATGCTCTTCACAATCTCCCAGTCAGAGGCCTTGTTGCTGGATGCAGTTTACCGTCATACCTAGGATCAGTTTTTGTTGAGAGTCAGATGTGTTACTGCTATATATATTTCTCTTCTTAAAAATATATTGCTGTTAATATTTTTTTCTTCTTCAAAAATCTATTGTTAGTAATATTTCTTTTCTAAATATATTGCTGGTAAAATTTTTTTTAAATGTATTGTTGGTAATATTTTTCTTCATAAATACATTGCTCCTAATATTTTTTTTAATTGTATCGTTGGTAATATTTTTCTTTGTAAATATATTGCTGGTAATATTTTTTTATAAATGTATTGTTGGTAATATTTTTTTTTCATAAATATATTGCTGGCAATATTTTTTTTAAATGTATTGTTGGTAATATTTTTCTTTATAAATATATTGCTGTCAATATTTTTTTTAAAATGTATTGTTGGTAATATTTTTCTTCATAAATATATTGCAGGCAATATTTTCTTTAAATGTATTGTTGGTAATATTTTTCTTCATAAATATATTGCTGGAAATATTTTCTTTAAATGTATTGTTGGTAATATTTTTCTTCATAAATATATTGCTGGCAATATTTTCTTTAAATGTATTGTTGGTAATATTTTTCTTTATAAATATATTGCTGCTAATATTTTTTTTTAAATGTATTGTTGGTAATATTTTTCTTCACAAATATATTGCTGTCAATATTTTTTTTTTCCTTTGAAAATGTATTGCTAGAATTTTCATTATAAATAACTAAGGGTTAACTATTTACCTATAGTTGGGGTCCTAATAGATGCTACCACCCTAGGTCAGAGTAGCCAACAGAAATTAAGATGTGGTCTCATGCTTCTCAAAACTTCCCAATTAGAGGCCTTGCTGCCAGATGCAGTTTATCATCAAACCCAGGACTTGAATGTAGTTTATCATCATGCTTAGGATGCTACATTGGGTTGGGTGGGGGGTACACCTTTGCAGGAGTGCAATTGGTGTGTTCTGAAGCTCCAGCCAAAAGGGCGATTGAATTCTTCATTCATCTTGTGGGGTTAGACTTTTTCTTCTACTCTTCATGTCTAAAGTCTTTCTTTGGTACTTGTTCAAGTCTACTTCTTTTATCTGTCTTTTTAGGGTATTGACAATTATAGGATACAAATCCTATATCATCCATCAGTTAACTAAAACACACAAAGTAAAATTGCACACCTGCAAAAGTGGATCAAAACGACTAAAAACATTTTGGAAAAACCCAGACCAAGGCAAATTTCACAAGTCAGTGTGAAAAGCAAAATTCTGGATCCTGATTGGATAGGAAATCAAAAATTGATAGATGATATCAGTCAAATTTTTTTCACACCTAAAGGAGAAAATGCCCACTGGAGCTGATGACATGAGAAACTTCACTACTTAAACCACGTTCTGCCTGCACAAAAGAAATTTCAAGAAGCCACCTGGAATTAAGGGCACGTCACATATTCATTCTAACTTTCTTCATTTTCAGTCCACACCACCAAAGAATACAACAACAGCAACAACAGAACACTCTAAGTACAATTTCTTTATTTGTTTTACCTTCTTTCTCACCCTGTCTCTAACCTACCAAAAAAGGGAAAGAACATAAGACTTTACATACTGCTACTATCAGTATACCCCAGATATGAACATAGCCTATTGAAAGATTCCAGCAACTTACATAGGGTAGGTGGCAGGGGTAAGCGAGGGGGGTCGCTGTTGGAGGAATGAAATAGAAAGCCGACTGAGACAACATTGTCCCTTTGAAGGTGCTCCTCGCCTAATGTCTGTTGCTAGTCAAATTGGCTCTCAGTTTTTGTTTTATGTTTATTTTTTTAATTTTTTATGCAGAAATGGCAGTGATTGGGTTTTGATCATGTATTTGCAGTCATAGTATTCAAATTCGGTTGGGTGGATAACAGCAGGCCTTTTGTTGAATTCGAAAGCCGCATCTCTCATGTTAAAAATAGAGTCATTGGTAATCAGGCTTGCAGGCCGGTCAAAATGCCTTTGCATGCTGGATCTGACCTACGGGCCGTAGGTTGCCGACCCTTAGCCTAATGAATTAAATTGGCTTGTGAATTTGGTGAGAGAGTAATTGTTCAATTGCTGAACCAGGCAGTGTGTACTTTGACTCATTGGAAACAGGGGTAACAATATACTACCGGCCATAATTATTAGGCCACCCCAGTTTTTAAAAACAAATGATGTATTTCATACTATTTTTAGTATTTATTGCCAAGTGGATAATTCTAAATGAAAATAGAATGGTTCTTTTGTTATTATAACTTTGCAAAATTTTACAAGGCAAATAGTGACAATTTACCCATCGCACTCTGTAGATTATATATATATATATATATATATATATATATATATATATTATATACACACACACATTACCAGCCATAATTATTAGGCTACCCCAGTTTTTTAAAAAAATGTATTTCATACTATTTTTAGTATTTATTGCCAACTGGATAATTCTAAATGAAAATAGAATGGTTCTTTTGTTGTTATTACTTTGAAAAATTTTACATGGCACTCAGGAAGCCTTTGCATCGGTCAGCCAATAAGAAGAAGAGACTAGCATGGGGAAGAGAGCACAAAAACTGGACACCAGAACAGTTCATTTGATGCACATGTTATTGTGCAGTATTAACAAAAAAAAACATTCTATTTTCATTTAGAATTATCCACTTAGCAATAAATACTAAAAATAGTATGAAATACAGCATTTTTTTTTTAAAAACTGGGGTGGCCTAATAATCATGGCCAGTAGTGTAACTGAGCAGTATAAATTAGAACTAGATGAGATATCCTGAGATATCTTGTTTAGTGGAAGGAGAACAATCTACCCCTGTAGATTGAATAAAGGGTTCAGTTCAGAATCAGATTGATAAACACCTGATGAAGCCATAGTGTAAAACTACTGAAATACTGATATCAAAACCAAAGATGAGCTCCAAATGTAAATAGTGTAAACATGAAAAAAAAAAAATTAGTTCTCTTGTTTGGTACAAGGCTACAAATTTGAGTACCCAATGAGCATAAAACATTATTACTATGATAAAAGTAATTTATTTATTTATTGGATTAGCTTGTTCATCATCGTAAGTACTCAGTTTTCCATGTTGGGTGGGTGTTTCACTTTCACTATCAACCACTTTATTGCAAGGTCTGCTTGCCTTAAATGCCTTTCTATCCGTAAACCACTGAATGTTAGCCAATTTGGCTTCACACGGTATTTCACTGTATTTATTGAACAGGCAGCTTCTCTCTCACAGGAAAAATAAAATGATGCTTTTATTTCTTGATACTTCTTGGAAGCTGCTTAAGTGAGTCCGTGCAATGTCGTTAGTCCTACATGCTTGCAGAAGGTGGAGAAATAAAAAAAAAACAAATCAGGAACATATTCTGAACAACCAAAAATGGACTCCGCCTTTTTTTTAACATAATTTTTGTATTCAGTATTTATTACAAGCATTATAATCTTTGATGTGTTTTATCTTTGATTATTTGAGTATATATATATATGCTTCAAAAGATATATATATATATATATATATATATATATATATAGCTTTAAATTTGCTATATCTATGCTATTGAAAATGTGTGCGTGTGTGTGCAAGTGGGCAACAAAGGGTTGTTTATTGTCAAACTGATAAATTTGCAACGGTTGCAATCTCTAAAGAACTGACTCCGTTGTATCTCATTGATGTTTGCATTGGAATAAATTTGTTTGCTTCGCAGTGCAGTTTGCGTTTCATGGTTTCTGTTTTAACAGAATAAATGCAGTAACATGTCTAAATTGCACGCAGAGTGGGGGGGCAAGTACTAAGGGTGCACAACATGACCCCTTGCTACCAAAGAGATCAATTATTCGCATCTCTTGTATTTGTCATTCTTCTTGCTTTTCTTTTATTTTATCGCTTTTTTGTCTTCTTTCTTTCTTTCTCTTCATCCTTCGTTCATTTTTCTCTTCACCTTTCTTTTATTTCTCTTCATCTCCTTTACTTTCTTTTTACCAACAACTTTCTTCCCTTTTCCCGTTTTCTTTCGTTTTTTTTTCTTCACTTTTTCTTCTTCTTCTTTTCCTTCTTTCCTTTCTTTCTTGCCATTTTCTCTATATATTTCTTTCTCTTTTCCCATTTTCTTTCTTTTATTCCTTCCTCTTTTCTCTTTCTCTTTTACCTTCTCCTTTCTTTCCTCCCATTTTCTCTATATCTTTCTTTCTTTCCCTTTATTTCTTCTTCTCCTTTTTCTTGCAATTTCTATATATTTCTTTCTCTTTCCCATTTTCTTTCTTTCTTCTCTTTTACCTCCTCCTTTCTTTCCTGCCATTTTTCTCTATGTATTTCTTTCTTTCTTTCCCTTTATTTCTTCACCTTTCTTTCCTGTCATTTTCTCTATATATTTCTTTCTTTCTTTCCTCCCATTTTCTCTATATCTTTCTTTCTTTCCCTTTATTTCTTCTTCTCCTTTTTCTTGCAATTTCTATATATTTCTTTCTCTTTCCCATTTTCTTTCTTTCTTCTCTTTTACCTCCTCCTTTCTTTCCTGCCATTTTTCTCTATGTATTTCTTTCTTTCTTTCCCTTTATTTCTTCACCTTTCTTTCCTGTCATTTTCTCTATATATTTCTTTCTCTTTTCCCATTTTCTTTCTTTCTTTCTTTCTTTTATTCCTTCATCTTTTCTTCTTCTCTTTTCTTTCCTGCCATTTTTCTTTATATATTTCTTTCTCTTTTCTCTTCCATTTTCTCTTCACTTCCCTCATTCTTTTTTAGCATTTTTTTCTTTCCTTAATTCCTTCTCTTTCTGTTCATTTTCACTTTTTCTTTTTTACTTTTTTTCTGAACTTTCTTTTTCATTTTCTCACTCACTTTTTCTTTAATTATTCTTTCTTTTTCTTTTTCTCTTCCTCATTCTCTCCTTCACTTCTATTTCTCTTACTTTTCTTACATTTCTTTCTTTCTTTTTTTACCTTCATCGTTCTTTACTTCTCTTTATTGCTTTCTTTGTTGTCTTTCTCTCTTTTTCTTCCTCTTTTTTCCCCTTTGCCTTTCTTTCCCTATTTCATTCCTTCATTGTTCCTCCCCGTTATCTTATGCAGTCTTATCTTCCCATTTTCTCTTTGTTTTTTTTCCTTCTATTTTTATTTTTCATTCTTATCATTCCCTTTTTGCTTTCTTTTTTTCTTTGCTTCCATTAGAATTTTCATTCTTATCTTTCCCTTTATTTTTTCATTTTTCTTTCCTTTTATTAGTATCTTTTTCTTTCTTAGATGTCCATTTTTTTCATTCTCTTTCTTTCCTTCTATTAGTATTTTTCTCTTTTTTTATCTTTCCATTTCTTTCATTCATTTTCCTTTCCTTGTATTGATATCTTTTTCTTTCTTATCGTCTTGTTCTTTCTTTCTTTTTTCTTTCTTATTAGTATCAATTGCGTTTTCATTTTTTTCATTTCTTTCTTTCTTTTTTCTTTCATTCTATTAAGATATTTTTCAATTTTTTCTTTCTTTTTATTTCCTTCTATTAGTATCTTTTGCGTTCTTATCTTTCCATTTCTTTCTTTTTTCTTTCATTCTATTAGGATATTTTTCATTCTTGTCTTTCATTGTTTCTTTCATTTGTCTTTCTTTCTTTTAGTAACTTTTTCATTCTTATCTTTCTGTTTTTTCCTTTCCTTCTATTAGTATTTTTTATGCTCTAATCATTCCATTTCGTTTTTCTTTCCTTTTATTCGTATCTTATTCATACTTATCTTTTTATTTATTTCCTTTTTTCTTTACTTCTTATAGTATTTTTTCATTCTTGTTTTTTCATTTCTTCTTTTCTTCATTTTTCTTTCCTTCTTTCAGCATATTTTTCTTTCTTTTTTCCCATTTCTTTCTTTCCTTTTTCTTTTATTCTTTTCCTATCTTTTTCATTTTTTTCTTTCAATCTTTCTTTTTCTTTCCTTCTATTAGTAAAATTTTTCATTATCTCTCCATTTATTTCTTTCATTTTTCTTTCCTTCTTTAAGAATTTTTCATTCTTATCTTTTAATTTCTTTCCTTCTGTTAGTATCTTTTTCTTTTTTATCTTTCCTTTTCATTCTTTGTTTCCTTTTTTTTACTCTTTTCATCTACATCTCTTTCTTCACATTTATTTGTTTCATTCCATTACTTTCTTTTCATCTTTCTTTCATTGTTTTTTTCTTTATATTTCTTTCCATTTGATTGTTTGTTTTTCTTTTTCCTTTCCTTTTTATTTCCTTATTTCTTTTTAGTACTTTTTCTTTCTTATTTTTTTCATTTCTTTCTTTTTTTGATCACTTTCCATCTACATTTCTTTCTTCACGTTTATTTTCTCCTTTCCTTTTCTTTCTTTCTGTTCATCCTTCTTTCTTTCTTTCTTTCTTTCTTTCTTTCTTTCTTTATATATCTTTCTATTTCTTTCTTACTTATCATCTTTTCTCTTTCCATTCACCTTTCTTTTTTTTTTTAATCTTTTTCCTTCTTATTTTTCTAAATTTTTCTTTTCTGAACACTTTTCTTCTACATCTTTCTTTTTATTTATTTATTTTTTTTAATTTTTTCTATATTTATTTCTGTCCGTCTTTCTTTCTTTTTTCTTTCCCCTCTTCCACAACCTTTTTATATGCTTCTTGTTTTTTTTTTATTCATTCTTTCTTCCTTTCAACTCTTTTCACCCCAGTGATCTTCCTTTCTGCATCTGATAGCAATTTTAATCCTTGTCTTTCATCTTCAAATTTTCAAACACACCATAATCACTCATTAATATTTATTAGCCGCCTCCTGTTTCTCTATTTAACAATTCAGTCAGTCACGCATGAGTTTTGAATATTTTGAATAGAACTTTCATAAAGCTAAAAGTAACTGGGTAAGAAATCATCTACAATAACAATTTAAACAGAGAAATGTACCAAAAATGCTTCATATATATATATATATATATATATATATAAAAACTTATATAATAAATGGAACTTTGTCTGTGTGTGTGTGTGTGTGTTGTGTTGACAATCTTTGTCGCCAGTGTTGTGTCGTGAGTAAGAATAAATAACTCAACAACAGGAATAGGTTAATTGTTGTATTCCGTGAAAATAGTATTTACAAAGGTTATTAGTATCCAATACAAGAATAAAGGTTAATCGTCCCAACTGTCATAAGACGTAGTATGAGCAATGGGTACTTCCGGGTCGTCACCGGAAGTCTACAACTGACTTGTCAATCGGCTGCTCGGCACACTCTCCACACGTAGATGCCACCATTACTTTACATAGTAATGGAATAGTCCATTATAGCCGAATAGGCGCGGGCGTCCCAACAGTGTGTGTGTGTGTCCATTACCTATAGACTCTGAAATGGCTGAACCGATTTTCTTGAAAATTTACACAGTTGTACAATAAGCTTCTGTGAGTGTTCTTAGCTAGGTTTTCTGTCAAGTTACTCCCGATAAATATTGAAAATCGATAATTGAAAAAAATCGGATTATAGAAGGAGTGGTCTGATTTTAATCAAATTTGATACACTCATAGACAAAGACATAAGAAATGATATTTAGAAGTTTCAAAGTTGCAGTTCTTACAATAGTGCAGAAAATCGATAATATATATATATATATATATTTAAAAGGCAAGATGTTTGTGTGTGTGTCTGTTTATCTGCCTGTATGTCTGTATTTTTTTCAGCCCTTTTATTTTAGTTTTGTGTTCGGGTTTGGCTCTAAGTAGGTATAATTGTAATTCTTAGTCTCAGCCATGATACCATTTACTCAGAGGACTTATTTAGCCTTCAAAATTCAGTTTACAACGAAAAATACTTATTTGATATCGATAGCAGGAAATCAAAATTTGACTTACATCCATTCATTTTTCTTTCAGTCTACGGTTTCGCTTTAACTGGAAACAACAATTGCCTTTTAGTCTTTCGTGCTAATGTCCAAAGAGTCTAAGCTCCAGGAGCATGGATTAGTTTTAAAGTTTTCATTACACCCAAGCAACACCAGGCTATACTACTAGTATATATATATATATATATATATATTTTTTTTAATCGTATCACCCTGAGCAAGGCGGTAAAAAGCAAGTGGCTGTCTAACCATACTGATGAGCTGTGATACAGCAAAACAGATCTGTCTGCGGATGACTATATATATATATATTTTTAGTTACGTGTTTTTGAGTTAAGTTGTTCTCGATTATATGTTTTTTGTCAAAAACAAACATATAAAAAAATAAAAAGCAAGTTTAAGTCATTTTGTTTGACTTTATATATATCCGTTCGTCACAAATATTAAAGACATAATATCACTAGAAAGAAGTTAAAAGCACAAAAAATCATGTTAAAATACATACATAAAATTGAATGTGAATATTGGTAAATTTAACATAAATTAGCTTATTTTCTACTATTCCAAAATAATTTTAATAACTGTATTTGTTATTTGTTATTTGATCTTACAAAATTATTTTATTTTATGTCTTAGAGCAAACCACATTTACAAATAAAGAGTCCACAATGTACTGTAAAGATTGCCAAATAGTAAACATCTACATTTACAAGTATGTATGTATATATATTCATGAATTTAGATTACTTTTTTTTTGTACTGTATTAAAAACTAAAATTTATTTATTTGTAAGCTTGAAATAGTTTCTTATTGACCATATATTATTAAAAATGCATTTATGATTGTGGTTTAGCCTAGTGACAAATAAATTCAGAGACAAGTAAATTCAACTTAAGGTGTTTTTTGATTCAAGTCACCTTTCCTGAAACAAATTACCAACATGATGTGAAGTAGAGGCATACCTATATATATATATATATATATATATATATATATATATATATATATATATAAAAAGGATTAATTCAAAGATGTTGAATGGCCATTTCGATATGAAGATCCCCACGGGGAACGACACATCACCTCAGCAACAGAAAAAAACCTTTGTTTACAAGAATTATTTTATTTTAGACAAGAATAATGTTATATTTACAACATTCTAAAAACTAATAAAATTAAAACTAATGCAATGCAACATTTATTATTTACTAATTTATAAATAAATAAATATAAAAATTATTTTTTATTCATAAATTTACAAATATTTACTAAATTACTAAAATGGGCGAACCAACAATAAGGAAATCTTTATTATTTACCATTTTATAAAGTTTGAATCGATTGACAATTCAGTCAGTTAAGTGCCATACGTGATACACGCTTGGGCGATCATGTCTCGAAACAAACATGACTGACTAGGCAGAAGATTATCCTGCAACGGGAGTAGATAGACTAAACTATCACCCGGTTCACACTCCACCCACATCTTTTGAACAGGTGAAGAGGCTCATCCCTTGTTTCCTGTTTAGGATGTGGTTTCCGGCTTTCTCTTTTCCATTCTTTTTACCCTTACGTAGCCCCCTGCGCATCAGTGGCATTATCGCCTTGCTTGGGGTGATATTATTAAAAAAAAAAAAAAAAAAAATTATTTTGTGGTCATACTTTATTTTTTGGGATTCAGGATTCAGGATTCAAATCTGTGCCACTTAGGGAAAACCATCATTAGATCTAACATGTCTTAACCACTCAACCATGCAGGACTAATGATCAAACAAAGCTCAAAATGTACTTTTGAACACACATATTTTCAATTTTTTGAGTGGTTTTAATTTACTTTGTTACGTTTACTTTATGATTATTTTTTCACTTGTAGGTTATCCACCAGTTTTTATAAGTACTTATTAGTGGATGCTGTTAAGTGCTTATCTCTCTTTTCCTCCTAGCAAGCTCTAGTGACAACACCACCAGGACCTTGTTCCTTGGCCATGGGGATATCTTTTCTTTTAATGACCCAACTTTATTCACCCACACATGTGTATCACCCACATAATTCTTAATTTGCAATGTCATTTTCTTTTTTGCATGCATATTAGCGTATTTTCACTGTTGTTATTCGGCAAAATATAAAATATTGATTTACTGAAATTGTCTCCCATTTCCTTATAAAATATTGCTTTACTGAAATTGTCTCCCATTTCCTTATAAAATATTGCTTTGCTGAAATTGTCTCTTATTACCTTATAAAATATTGCTTTGCTGAAATTATCTTCAATATACTTATAAAATATTGCCTTGCTGAAATTGTCTCCTAATTCTTTATACTCATCATTTCTAGATAGATCAAGATATCTCATTAGAGTCATAGGGACACCATATGTACTGCAGCCACAGTAGAAGTGGTGTTTCTTTGGGCACGACAGCCTGACAGAGCCCAACCCTCTCCAGGCTGGTTTGAATTCAGTTTCCCTTTTCCAACCAAGGCTATAGAACCCAGTTTTTGCTGTTTTGCCCATAGCTTTGGGGAGAAGAGATTGATTCGTAATTTTCACAAGGGTATTAGCACGTAAGTGAATGTAATGAATTTGACTGGAATTTGAACTCAGCTCTCCAATTCCTAAATCTGAGCTGTTATACATTACTCCACCACACCCCTGTAACTCATCATTTACATGTACAAAATATTGTTGACATTGATTTCAGTCAAACTAAAAGCAATACCTATAACACAGTTATTAGAAGCTTTCTTTCTAGCATCTCTTCAGGTATAGCAGTCTTGCACTCACATATAGTTGCCTTGGTTCAGACTAGACTAAGCGAAGTGAATGAAATATCTACTATTTTTTCATTCTTCTTTGTATTGCGTCACTATCACTGCTACTGACTCGTAAAATATTTCAAATTAAAAATGCTATTAAGTTCTAATTATTATGTGTGATTATTCAAAGGATTTTAAATGCATTATTTTTCATAATTCATTTTTCAAAAGCCTGAACTGCATATAATTTTCTTTGAAGAGTTTTTTTTATATTTAAATATATGCCATATAGGAATAACATTTTTATTTATTTATTGTCATGAAAATCATGTAATATTTATCCAGCCAATGAAAACATTTTATTTATCCAGCCAATGAAAACACTTTCAGTTCTTTTTTTTTTAACTCCAAAATAAAAGATGGCAAAGAAAAGAAGGAGGGTTAAGAAGTGTAAAAATGTGTGTGAAAAAATCTGTGCATCCATGTGCCTCCTCTATAACAATAAAAAAGACAGGGTAGAAGGAACACGCACACACACACATTTTTATAATCATTTCACCACAAGTAAGGCAGAAATGCTACTAGTATACAGGGTTTTACAGTGAGAGAACAAAAAAGGTACAGAGGACGTTGAAGAAAAGATGGATGGAATCAAGTAGATAAAAGATGGCAATTGATGTTACATTTAGAGATTATAAAGGGAAGCAAGTTCCACAATAGGAATTGCAAGAAAAGAAACTATTACAGTTATATATATATATATATATATATATATATATATTTTATCGATACCCATATTTAAGTAGATATACTGTTTTTAATGAAACAGTATTATATATTTATATCTACCGGCATGATTATTTACGATAAATTTTTTTTTAATTTTTTTTAATCATATCACCCCGAGCAAGACAGTAATGCTACTGTTGTGCAGGGGGCTACGTAAGAGTAAAAAGATTGGAAAAGAGAAAGCCGGAAACCACATCCTAAACAGGAAACAAGGGATGAGCCTCTACATCTGTTCAATAGACGAGGGTGGAGTGTGAACCGGGCGATAGTTTAGTCTATCTACTCCAATTGAAAAAGAAAAAAGAAAAGTGAAAAGATTGGAAAAGAGAAAGCCGGAAACCACATCCTAAATAGGGAACAAGAGATGAGCCTCTACACCAGTTCAATAGATGTGGGTGGAGTGTGAACCGGGCGATAGTTTAGTCTATCTACTCCAATACAAAAATGTGTGCCATTCGGCAGGATTCGAACCTGCGACCCCTATCTATATATAGAGGAAGCTACCATTTGATCATTTCATATATATATATAATTCCAAGTAAAGAGGACTAAGGTTTTATTATTTTGAGTGCCCCGGCATTTATTTTATTATAAACAGTCTAATAAATATTATAGAGCTTAATATAATTATATAGTTATGAATTAATTGTACATTGCAACACTGAAATTTCTATGTTTCAAGGTATATTCTCATCATCAGGCAATGTTTGATGTTGGTTGTGCAGATAACTTACATTTAAATGCAAATCATCTGCACAACCAACATCAAACATTGCCTGATGATGAGAATTGAGAATCTACCTCGAAACAGAAATTTCAGTGTCGCATTGTACAATTAATTCATAACTATATATATATATATAGTTTAATTGTGATAATGTTTTGTAGCAAGATTGTTGTTTTTTCAGTGGTTTTACTGATAAAATGTATTTTGGCAAACAGATTTTTTGTCATAAAGTGCTCAAAGGTCCTGGTTTTTACTAGTTTATATAGAGCATGGTGTGATTTTTGTGGGAGTGGTCTTTTAGTGATTGGTTGATTTTCTTTTTCTTTTTGTTTATTTTTAATTTTTATTTCTATTGTGCAAAAGTGTTTCTTTTTTTTTGTCTTGTTTTTTGGTGAATGGGTGTTTGTTTAATAACTTTATATTTTTTATTTTGGGTTGGACTCTTTTGTTCTAATGACCTCTTTTATTGGTTTGACCATTTGACAAGTGGGAACATTATAATGGTCACAAAACTTCAAATTCGGCATGAACCTGCTCAGTTAAAGTGACAAACTCTTTGTGCTTATATATATATATATATATATATACACACAGTACTGTGCAAAATTATCAGGACAAGAACTATTTTATCTTTTATGAGGCACACTGACGGAAAATAAACAATTTAATTAATTTTATTTGATTTACTCAACAAATGCTTTAACAAGAAAAAAATACTTGTTACAAAATAAATTTAATATTTAGTATAATATCCTTTTGCTTTGAAATAATAAAATAATTGCGACAATTTACCAATCGCACCTAGTATATGTATATATATATATATATATATATATATATATATATATATATATTGAACAGGTGAAGAGGCTCATCCCTCGTTTCCTGTTTAGGATGCGGTTTCCGGTTTTTTCTTTTCCAATCTTTTCACTCTTTTTTTTTTCTTTTCTTTTCTTTTTTTCCACTTGGAGTAGATAGACTAAACTATCGCCTGGTTCACACTCCACCCACATCTATTGAACAGGTGAAGAGGCTCATCCCTTGTTTCTTGTTTAGGATGTGGTTTCCGGCTTTCTCCTTTCCAATCTTTTCACTCTTTTCTTTTATTTTTTTTCAATTGGAGTAGATAGACTAAACTCTCGCCCGGTTCACACTCCACCCACATCTATTGAACAGGTTAAGAGGCTCATCCCTTGTTTCCTGTTTAGGATGTGGTTTCCGGCTTCCTCTTTTCCATTCTTTTTACCCTTACGTAGCCCCCTGCGCATCAGTGGCGTTATCACCTTGCTTGGGGTGATATGATTAAAAAAAAAAAAAATATATATATATATATATATATATATATAACATAACAATTTAATTAAAGTAATTTTATTTGATTTACTCAACAAATGCTTTAACAAGAAAAAATACTTGTTACAAAATAAAAATAAATTTATTGTGGGATAACCAGCATTATAATGTTTTGGTTGTTATATTCATCATCAGATATAAAATTCACCGTTGCTATATTTTAACTCTATTCCACACCTCCTATAATACCAGCCCTACATTTAATATAAAATATATCTAAATTAATATAACTCATACAAACATCAACAAAACATAAATAATGACAGCAATATTTAAAAAAATGTAGACACAACTAAACCAAAAAATATACAAACCTATCAGCAAAGTATTTAAATTTCATCTTAACGACTTTTTCAAATAACAAAACATTATAAATATTTTGTGACTGACGTCTTAGTTTATTGCAATTCTTTCAAACAGCCTTAAAATTTTAAGTCTTTATCACATTTCTAAATCTATTCACAGGCTGTAACAACAAAAAAACTTCACAATAGTAAATATAAGCCCTGATGATGGTTATAACAACCCAAACATTATAATGTTGGCTACTCTACAATAAATCCATATTATGTTGTTCTCAAATATTTATTTTATTTTGTATTTCATATTGTTGGGATTTATTTTCCATTTCCCTTAAAATATCTGCCTTCTTCTACCGAGCGCCCATGGCCCAGAGGTAGAACCACCGACTGACGCCAATTCGATTGGGTTTCAATCCTGGGTTAAAAGCAATTGGAGTCTAACTGTACTGATGAGCTGTCATACAGCGAAACAGATCTGTCTGCGGATGACTATATATATATATATATATATATATATATATGTATGTATGTATGTATATACATATATATATATATATATGAAGAGTCACGCATATATATATATATATATATATATATATATATCTTTATTGTCGGCCATATTTAATTTATTTATTAAAATATCTATAATATATATATATGTATGTATGTACATACATACATACATACATACATACATACATATATATATATATATATATATATATATATATATATCTTTATTGTCGGCCATATTTAATTTATTTATTAAAATATCTATAATATATATATATGTATGTATGTACATACATACATACATACATACATACATACATACATACATACATATATATATATATATATATATATATATATCTTTATTGTCGGCCATATTTAATTTATTTATTAAAATATCTATAATATATATATATGTATGTATGTACATACATACATACATACATACATACATACATACATACATATATATATATATATATATATATATATATATATATATATCTTTATTGTCGGCCATATTTAATTTATTTATTAAAATATCTATAATATATATATATGTATGTATGTACATACATACATACATACATACATACATACATACATATATATATATATATATATATATATATATTTCAATAAATACATTAAATATGGCTGACAATAAAGATATATATATATATGTATATATATATATATGCGTGACTCTTCAGAAATGAATTGAGTTCTCTCGGTGACTGGTGTGCGTATACACAGCTTATACACAACACGTTAAAATTTCCCTTCTCTGATTCCATGCGTCGATGGCTTAGGGAGTAGCGACTCCGACTGACACCAAACCGGTTGAGTTTTGATCCCAACCAAAAGCAAGTGGATGCGTCTAGCCACACTGATGAGCTGTGATACAGTGAAACAGGCTTGTATGTGGATGACTAATATATATATATATATATAAGAGTAAAATAAGAGAAGTAACATGAAAAAGAAAAATGTGTGAGAATGAAATAATGAAAATAAAAGAGAGAGGGAAAGAATATAAACATGAGAAGTTGGAGTAAAAGTAATGAATTTTGAAGGAAAGAATCTGAAAAATAAAAAGAAGAATGAAAAAGAAGTTTTAAATTAAAATGAAACATGAAGAAAAAAGTCAGAAAGTTATTGAATTCTATAATAAAGAAGGTGAGAAAGAATGAAATCTCAGAATATGAAAAAAAATTCAAATGCTGATAAGCATGTAGAGGAACAACAGTTGTATTCCCTTTTGAAGAACTCTTTTTTTATCTGGGGTCAGTTCCCTTCCCGGCTGGAGTGGGATAGCCACGAGGACCATTTGCTGGCTTAACGTTATGTAATTCCTTACCACACTTGCTAAAAACATTCTCGTCCATTTGGACAACTTGAGCATTCTTCTTGTTTGGGACTTAAACATTCGTAATGTATTGTTACTTGTTTGTATTTTATTTAATGCCTATTTGTTATTGCCATGAACTTGTCCCTTTTTCACTACACGTGCTACGGCAGCGTGTTAATATTTGTTGTTTAAAGGTTTATATTAGTATCGCGTAACTGGTAATATCGCCAGTTCGCAACTCAATACTAATAAGCAGAAAGGAATGGAGAAAATAAAGATGTAGAATGAAAAAATGATGGAAATCAAAAGATAAAAAAGAATTATTGCATGAGGCAAAAGAAAAAATGAGGAAAAAAAAGAAAGAAAATGTAAAAAAAAAAAGAATAAGGATAAAAGTATGAATAAAGAGCAAGACAAAAAATAAAAAAAACAAAAAAATGATAAAAAAAAAGATGGAAGAAAAGAAGAAACAAAGAAAGTAAAAGAAACAGAAGGAAATCTAAAAGAAAAAAGGAAGGCAGAAGGACAAGGGAAAAGGAAAGCTAAAAGAAAAAACATCTGAAGGCTAAGAAAAAATCTAGGCTAAAGAAAAAAGAAAAACATGGGAAAATGAAGGCTAAAGAAAAAAAAATGAAGACAGAATGCCAAGGGAAAAGGAAGGCTAGAACAAAAAAGAAGTAAAACAGAAGGCCAAAGAAAAATGAAGGAAAGAAAAAAACCTGAAGGCCAAGGAAAAAATCTATGCTAAAGAAAAAAAGAAAGACATGTGAAAATGAAGGCTAGAAGAAAAAACAGAAGGCAAAGGGAAAATGAAGGCTAAAGAAAAAAGAAGGAAGGCAGAAGGCCAAGGGAAAAGGAAGGCTAGAACAAAAAAGAAGTAAAACAGGCCAGAGGAAAATGAAGACTAAAGAAAAAAACCTGAAGGCCAAGGAAAAATTTGGGCTAAAGAAAAAAGAAAGACATGAGAAAATGAAGGCTAAAGAAAAAATGAAAGAAGACAGAAAGCCAAGGGTAAATAAAGGCTAAAAGGAAAGAAAGAAAGAAAGAAGACAGAAGGCTGAGGAAAAATAAAAGCTAAAAAAAAAAGAAGAGACAGAAGGCCTAGGAAAAATGAAGGTTAAAAGAGAAAAAGAAAGAAGGCAGAAAGCCAAAGAAAAATTTAGGGTAAAGAAAAAAGAATAACAGAAGAACAAGGGATAATGAAGGCTAAAGGAAAACAGAAGGCCAAGAGAAAATGAAGGCTAAAAGGAGATAGAAGGCTAAAAGAAAAAAGAAGGAAGACAGAAGGGAAAATGAAGGAAGGAAAAAAAAAGAACAAGTTAGTGTAAAGAAAAGAAAGAAGATAACAATGTGGGCTAGGAAAGAATGAAAAGAAAGATTATGAAAATAAAAGAAAAAAGAAGAAAGGCAGAATGTTCATATATAGATAATCCTCTGCCAAATTAATGATAATTTTAAAGAACAAACACCATCACCCCCTCCCAATGTCAGTTCAGAGAAGCAAAAATCATAGATAAAAGACAGAACTGAGAAGGCTCAAGATTTTTTTTAAAATCTGAAGATTAAAAAAAAAATAATGATCTGGGTAAAAAAAGAAAAACAACTAAAAAAGAAACAGTTCTTTTCTTTTCATGAGGCAAGTGAGAGGGAAATATTTATCAAAAGGAAGGGTACAAACATAAAAATCCAAAAAAATATAAACTTTCAATAATGACACAAACAAGAGGGATAAAAATCGTAAATAAAATAAGAAAAAAAAGTACAAATATCCAATAAAGAAACAAAATAAATAAATAAAAAAAGATGGCCGACATAACTTCATTCTTGTTTACATCAACTAAAACTAAATCAACAATTTCATTTGCAAAGGGAGGTAACCATGAAAGAACTTGCTGCCTTGACAAAAAAAAAAAAAAATTATGGCAACCAGAAAAAATTTATGTAAATATATTATTGTTATTTTTAATATCATGGAAAACATATATTCATAAACCACAAAGACTGCAAGAGTTTTGCTGGTAGGGTATTATTTTTGGAAAGTATTAAATTATTATAATTATTATTTTGGAATGATTTCACTTTGTCTGTCAAGGGATATTCACTCAATATCCACGAGGTGACATTGTATAAACCCCGATATAAAAACAAAGAGATATATCTCTCTCTTGCATACATGCTCTCAGACTCTCTCTCTCATACCATAATAACATGGCATGTCTTGTTTCCTCTCTGGAGGAAATTAATCACCAGACAAATCATGGGATTTTTCTGTATATTTTATTTTTCTTTAGCTCTGCTGTTTTATCCTCTCTATTATAATATAGACCGTTATATATATATATATATATATATATATATATATATATATATATATTTAAAAATCACTTGTTTCTGATGAAGGACCGAGGGTGGTCTGAAATATAAAATAGAATAATAAAAATAAACAAATACTGTCCAAAAAACGTACATTTTTAAATCCAAAACTTTTTAATATTCTTTCCTATACATATTAAGACAGTATACGTGGATCATCACTATATATATATATATATATACTATTTACACCCTCACACCCTGATTGAGCACTCTGGAACAATGGTAAACTTTGAAAAACAGTAGCTACTCTGGCATCTATGTATCGTTCATTCAGCAATGAATTAGAACACTCTCAGCTATTGGGCGGGTATAATGATAATATACATGCGAAAAAGTCTGCCTCCTTCTACTGAGCGCCTGTAGCTCAGAGGTAGAATCATTGACCGACGCCAATTAGTTTGGGTTTCAATCCTGGGTAAAAAGCAATTGGCTGTCTAACCATAGTGATGAGCTGTGATACAGCGAAACAGATCTGTCTGTGGATGACTATATATATATATATATATATATATATATATATATACACACACACACACACACACACACACACACATATATATATATATATATATATATATATATATATATATATATATATAGCCTTTTGAGATTTGAAAAAGAAATCACTCGACCAGCGGTCAAGACATAGGGAAAATTTACTCGCCTCAAGATCCTTTTACTCGACCGACTCCATTTTCTTAATAGTCGCCTTACGTAAACATAGCGTGAATCGCTGATGGAAAACTAAAAAATGAAATTTTAATTAAAATTTTGAATGTGTTACAAAAGATTTAAAAATTTAAAAAAATAATAACAACAAAATTTGATCTTTACTCTTAATAATAGTATAAATATTTTGATGATAAAACTTTATTTTTATTAAGTTTGAGTCCTTTTAATATCATGATATGCTGTTTTTTTTTGACAATTGAGTAGAGTTACCTAAACTATCAATAATTTTCTATAAAAAACTTACTTGTATAATTTGTTTTTCGGTGTGTGGATGAAAGCAGTATGCATATTATTTTTTTCTTTCTGTCAAATGTTTGTTTTTACTTTTAATATGTGGGAAGGAAATATAATATAATATTTTTCAAAGTGAGCTTTAATCTGGGCAACCAAGATATTTTGGCTCCATTCTGGAAGTGTTAATTAAAAGAATGTTTACACTGACCGAGACAATAAAAAGCCAAGCATTCAATAATATCATTGTAGGTCATTCTAAGTAATTTGTGAATCTTCAGTGGCATACTTTTGGGTTGTAAAAGAATCAGATTTCCTTTTTCATTGTGAGATTTTTAATCAACCATGGGGAATGAAGCAATAAACTTTAATCGCCCAATTAAGTTTTTAATCATCTGAGTTGATCAGGCAGTGAAATCTCAAAGCTTGTGTATATATATATATATATATATATATAGAATAAAAAGTATGAGAGGCTGTTGGAATTTCTCTTATTGGAACAACCCTGTCATGCTCATAGAGAGAGAGACAATAGCAACCCAAGACTCGTTGTTTCCCATTTGTGAAATATGACCTCACCTGGGACATAGATGAATCCACGCTGTTTGCATCTAGAGTCCTAAACATGGCTTCTCTAAACACAGGAGTATCTCCATATTATATGCAAAACCCTTGCTTTTTGTTTATTCTTACATTTTGCTTTGTTTGTAGATATATGGGATATATTATTTTCTGTGTAGAACACACACACACACACATATATATATATATAATAGAGCTGACATATTCATATGACATATTCTATATGAATATTCATATATATATATATATATATATATATATATATATATATATATGATAGAACTGACATATTCATATGACATTACTTTTCATGCTGTTATTATACTCCAGATCCCCAAAACAATTTTTTTAAATTTTTTTTTATTTATTTATTTATTTTTTCAATTGGAGTAGATAGTCTAAACTATCACCCAGTTGACACTCCACCCACGTCAATTGAATAGGTGAAGAGGCTTATACCTTGTTTCCTGTTCAGGTTGTGGTTTCCGGTTTTTCTCTTCTCCAAACTTTTCACTTTTTTTAATTTTTTTTCAATTGGAGTAGATAGTCTAAACTATCGCCCGGTTCACACTCCACCCACGTCTTTAGAACAGGTGAAGAGGCTTATCCCTTGTTTCCTGTTCAGGTTGTGGTTTCCAGTTTTTCTCTTCTTCAATCTTCTCACTTTTTTTTTTCAATTGGAGTAGATAGACTAAACTATCGCCCGGTTCACACTCCACCCACGTCTATTGAACAGGTGAAGAGGCTCATCCCTTGTTTCCTGTTTAGGTTGTGGTTTCCGGTTTCTCTCTTTTCCAATATTTTCACTCTTACATAGCCCCCTGCACATCAGTGGCGTTTTCACCTTGCTTGTGGTGATATGATTAAAATATATATATATATATATATATATCTACACGAATATTCATATAGAATGTGTCATATGAATATGTCAGCTCTGTCACAGATATTGTGCACTTTCAAATAAGTACCGCACATATATAATATATAAATAATATAATATACATAACAAATTGCATATATATATATATATATATATATGAAACTTATTGCAATAATTATTATTACTTATATTATAGATGAAATAACAATATTATAAATATAATAAATATAACAATATTATATATTTTACTCTTAATTACGCATATTTAAATTTATATTATATTATACTCTTGGGCCCGACTCCATCCTCTGTATGTTGTACAGTCAGTTAAGTGCCATACGTGAAACACACTTGGGCGATCATGACTCGAAAGAGACATGACTGACTGGGCAGAAGATTATCCTGCAGTAGGTTGCCATTGCTTTCTGCGGTAGACTGGTTGCCAGCTAAAGAAATAAATCCCAATCTGTCATGTTGTTTGACTCATAGCTAGAAGGGGAAGAGATGTATTATATCATGAAGTAGTAATTAGTGGGGGATCAGTTTACTACTTAATAACAATAGAAAACCGATCCCCCACTTTATGCCCAGTAGAAGCCTTAATCATGTTTCCAACTATTATATGCAGTCAGTCAGTAAAGTGCCATATGTGATACACGCTTGAGCGATCATGTCTCAAAAGAGACATGACTGACTGGGCAGAAGATTATCCTGCAGTAGGTTGCCATTGCTTTCTGTGGTAGACTGACACATCCTGAAAAAAATCAGCCGCCTACCCTCCATTATTGTCTAATTCTGAATTTAGCATATTTTAAACACGACATTACAATTTGCTATTTTTATTTTTAGCATATTTTAAACACAACACAATTTACTCTATTTTCAGTAGCTACTTATTTATTTATTGTTATAAGTGTGTCTCTTGAAATGTCATCAGTCATGTGAGGCTGACTAAGATGCTGAATGAGAAAGAAGAAAGTGGTTGTTGGTGTGTGTGAATGTGATGTCAGTACAGAATGACATATCCTGATGGTGATCATCTTGACTGCCACTCAAGTGTCAAGGGACCTAACTCCATCAATTCTTAATTATCTCCTCCTGGCTTCAGACAGATGGACAGACAGCTCTCTTATGATAGCAAGGATTATTCTAGAGGACTCTTCCAATGTTACTGATAGGATATAATTGTCAGGTTAACCTTCCTTCCTCTTCCCTAATTAGTATGCTCTGTGCTTGACCAGTCATGTGACATTTAATGGCCAGTTAGTAAAACTCAGTCTGTACGAAGAATAGTGCTATGGTAGATGCTGTGAAGAGAAGAAGATTTCCTGACATGTGGGGAAAATACAGCCCTATGACATGCTGAACTTGTAAGTAAAGGCAACTTTCATAACACCCACTACTTTTCCTTTTCAGAGTCAGAGAGAAGATATGTAACACATTTTTACACTTTCATAGTATATTCTCTTCCTAGAAAATAAAACCTTCATTTATGCACTTGCATCTTTTCTGTAAATATTTTTATTTCTTTATGTTTAAATGTTTAAGTAAGTATCTGTTTTAGACAGCCAGATACTACCTGAGATCATCTTCCCTATTATAATAAATACCGTTGGACATTTATTTGAAAATTTTTGAAAAACAGTTGCCATTTCTGTGATTTATGCATTACGCTTTAGTCATGAATTCTCTTGGCTGCTGGTGCGTATATGTACTGCGTATATATAATACATTAAAATCTCCACCTCTCTCAGCCATGCACCAATAGCTTAGGGGTAGGCTCTCTGACTGATACTAAATCAATCGAGTTTTGATCTCAACTGGAAGCAATCAGATGTCTAGCCACACTGATGAGCTGTGATACATCAAAACAGGCTTGTATATGGCTGACTATATATATATAGGTATCGTTGTCAGTCCGTAAACGGTGAGGATAATCCAACAAGATTTCCTTAATATAAATTATTAATAGGTAGATCCATATAGAGAGCTCGATGGGTGTTAACCAGAGCAATATGAAGTTTATAAAGGAAAACTCAACACATCATATTAGTTATAAACTATAGTTCATTTCAATGGGCTTAACTAGCTCATATCATCAGACTCTTTTACAATATTTCCTCCGTCTGGCATAAAATTTCTGCCGGAATTAACTTTTTCTTAAAATGAAGAGGGAACATAATAGAAATAATAATAATAAACATAAGATTACAAACAAAATATTTGGAACTGAACTCTATCTCTTTCTCCCCTTTCCCTCCCGTTCCTTCCTTTCCTCCTTCCTCTTACATTTATTGTCATTTGTTTATTTGTTTGGGACGCTTAAAAATATAGGCAGCAGACAAATTCAGTTTTGCTTTTCCCTCCCGAAGAAATGTTGGACACCCAACATTGAAACAAACATATGATTGTCGAGGACATATATTAAAAAATTATGGACATGTTCTAAAACATAATTTATAATATATATATATATATATATATATATATATTTGCAAAGAGAACTAACAGATTTAGAATCACGAGTTCTCTAGCATTTAATTTTTTAAGAAATGCCCAGTACAAAATAAATCGTAGAGTATAATATAATTAAATTAGTTATTTATTTAAAATTTATTTAATTTACATTGTGACATGGAAATTTCTGTTTCAAGATTTTACCTCGTCATCAGGCAATGTTGAATAATTGCGATGAAATAGATTTACATTTTTATGTCAAAAAACAATGTGTCTGTTATTTAAAGAGTTAAATATAATAATTAAATTAGTTTTTATTTAAAATTTATTTAATTTACATTGTGATATAGGAATTTCTGTTTCAAAATTTTACTTCATCATTAGGCAATGTTGAATAATTGTGGTGAAAAAGATTTACATTTGAATGTAAAAAACAATGTGTCTGTTATTTAAAGAGTTAAATATAATAATTAAATTAGTTTTTATTTAAAAATAAATAAATTTAAATTGTGAGATGGAGATTTCTGTTCCAAGATTTTACTTTATCATCAGGCAATGTTGAATAATTCCGGTGAAAAAGAATTACATTTACATTTTAATGTAAAAAAACAATATGCCTGTTATTTAAAGAGTTAAATCTGGAAGTTATTTCTGATCTTTCATTTTGTAATTTTTTTTGTTCTGGGAACAAAATAATATTGAACCCTTTTTAATACTGCTGTGTACTAGTCTAATTTAATTATGACCAAAAACTAACTAATTATATATATATACTAGCAGTATAACCCGGCATTGCTCGGGTGTAATTAAAGCTTTAAAACTAATCCATGGTCCTGGAGCTCATTTGAATGTAAAAAAACAATATGCCTGTTATTTAAAGATTTTCATAGATTTTATGTGTGCGCTTAATTTAACCAATGAGAATGAAAATATGGGCCATATGTTTGGAGATACAGGGATTTTTTTCTTTCAAGCTTAACGGAAAGTGTTTTCTTCTTCAGTTAGTCTCTAGATTGCTTTTTCCTGGGGTGATGTATACATTATCGCTACAAGGTTATTTTCTTAGATTTCTATGTATCCCAGAAAGAAATAAAACATTTTTTTAAATTTTTGATCTGACTAAAAAGGACTTTTGTTATGATTAAACTATTTTTAAATTCCATTCAGAACGCATTTTGTTTATCAGTTTTTCATATACTCTTAACTTGTATGAATTCTAATATCTATTTAATTAATATCTAAACTTATTTATAAATGGAACTTTGTCTGTGTGTGTGTGTATCCATTACCTATAGACTCCGAAATGGCTGAACCGATTTTCTTGAAAATTTACACAGTTGTACTATAAGCGTCTGCGAGTGTTCTTAGCTAGGTTTTGTGTCAAGGTACCCCCGATAAATATTGACAATCGATAATCGAAAGAATCGGGTTATAGAAGGAGTGGTCCGATTTTAATCAAATTTGATATGCTCATAGACAAAAACATAAGAAATGATATTCAGAAGTTTCAAGGTTGCAGTTCTTACAATAGTGCAGAAAATCGATAATTTATATATGTAAAAGTTTTCATTACACCCGAGCAAGCTGGGCTATACTGCTAGTTATATCATAATACAAAACAAAGTACTAGATATATGTAAGTTAATCAATATTTTTTGTGAAGAATTATTAACCATATTCTAAGGTGAACATTTTGCAACGTTCACATATGACATTAATTTCATTACGTTTATTTAATAAGTTTTTATTTTTAAATTGTAACCAATATGCAACAAAGGGTTAATAATATACAGTTTTTCATATAGATATAAGGGACATGGCTCATTTAAAGACTTTTTTTTAAAGATTTTCCATTTTTATTGTTGGAATTTTATTGGTTTTGTTTAGATACCAAAATTAAAATCTAAATAATATCTAAAAGAAACTAATAAAACTATATATTTCCCTCTTGTCATACTCATAGAGAGAGAGAGAGAGAGAGAGAGAGAGAGACAGAGAGACAATAGTGATGCAGCGTCGATTTAGTTCATTCATTTTACTGCCAGTTATTAAACTTTACTACCTGTTATGAAAGCTCTTGTCACATGTTTGCTCATTAACTGTACTTCATATCCTAGGCCTCGTTAATCAGATTCATGACCCAATCACTCATTACAATATGCTCATTCACCACAAGAACTCGTCTATCAGCTTACAATCCTACATATACCATGATACTGTATATCGCAGGGGGAATCTAAAAACAGGAAAAAATCCATGACTTAAAAATTTTGTTTTATATACAATATTCTTTTTACAATTTTGGTTTTTTTTCTTTTGCAATAATTATGTCGTCGAGTAGTAAAGAATATATATACATATCATTTCTCTTATAATAAAGTCCGTTGTGTAAATATTTGTATATATATCTATATATATATAATATATTTCCCTCTTGTCATGCACAGGAGTTTGGGTTATTTTGTTTTTTTTATGTTTTAATGATACTCAATAGTAGGTACAAAAATATATATGTTGCCATTATTTTATTGATATAAATATTTTGCCATAATTTTTTATGGCACATGCTTACTCATTTATATAACCTTTTGGTAAACCCAACAGGGCTATTACATGTGTAATGAATGCATCAAAATTGAGGCTGGTCAATACTTTCTATCCTAGGCCTCGTTAATCAGATTCATGACCCAATCACTCATTACAATATGCTCATTCACCACAAGAACTCGTCTATCAGCTTACAATCCTACATATACCATGATACTGTATATCGCAGGGGGAATCTAAAAACAGGAAAAAATCCATGACTTAAAAATTTTGTTTTATATACAATATTCTTTTTACAATTTTGGTTTTTTTTTTTCACAAAAATATATCTAAAAATATATGACATGAAAATAAGAGGGGAGGGGCTGAATTGTTACTGGGAATGAATGTGTATTCATGTTGTATACATTAATGTTGGCACACAGCCGAAAATGGAAGAGTGAGGCTGATCAACACTTTCTATCCTAGACCTCGTTAATCAGATTCATGAACCAATCAATCATTACAATATGCTCATTCACCACAAGAACTCATCTATCAGCTTACAATTCTACATATACCATAATACTACATATCACAGAGGGATCTAAAAATGGAGAAAACACCCATGACTTAAAAATTTTGTTTTATATATAATATTTTTTTTACAAAAATATCTGTAAAAATATATATGAAAATAAGAAGGAAGGTGCGGAATCATTACTTGGAATGAAAATAAGAAGGAAGGTGCAGAATCATTACTTGGAATGACTGCAAAACATTTGCTCCTCCCTCTTTATAAGTAGAAGCACACAAATGCATGCTGGGAGTTCTTTTCCCCACAGCTATGGGTTAATTAGTAATACTTCTATTCTTAAATCATTATTACTCTCGTATACCAATTTTTTCAATCCAAAAATATTTTCTGGCTTTAAATAACCTGCAAATGGTTGATAAGCTGTAAAAAACAAATTAATGTATTTCTCCCTACTATGTATGGATCAATTAGTAAAGCTTGTATCACTAAATCATTATTATCTAAACAAAAAAAATCTTACAGTATAAAAATATTTTCTGGCTTTAAATAACCTGCAAAAGGTTGATAAGCCATAAAACACATCAATATATTTCCACTATGTTACAGGTTAATTAGTAAGACTTGTATAATTAAATCATTCTTATATAAAAAAAAGTCTCACAATCTAAACACATTTTCTGGCTTTAAATAATCTGCAAAAGGTTGATAATCCATAAAACACATCAATATATTTCCACTATATTATATGTTAATTAGTAAGACTTGTATAATTAAATCATTCTTATATAAAAATAAAGTTTTACAATCTAAAACTATTTTCTGGCTTTAAATAACCTGCAAAGGTTGATAAGCCATAAAACACATCAATATATTTTCACTATATTATAGGTTAATTAGTAAGACTTGTATAATGAAATCATTTCTGGCTTTAAATAACCTGCAAAGGTTGATAAGCCATAAAACACATCAATATATTTCCACTATGTTATAGGTTAATTAGTAAGACTTGTATAATTAAATCATTCTTATATAAAAAAAAAAAAGTTTTACAATCTAAAAATATTTTCTGGTTTTAAATAATCTGCAAAAGGTTGATAAGCCATAAAACACATCAATATATTTCCACTGTTATAAGTTAATTAGTAAGACTTGTATAACCTGAAAATGGTTGATAACCTGTAAAAAACAAATCAACAAATCTAATCTAAACTTATTTATGAATGGAACTTTGTCTGTGTGTATGTGTGTATGTGTGTGTGTCCATTACCTACAAACTCCGAAATAGCTGAACCAATTTTCTTGAAAATTTACACAGTTGTACTATAAGTGTCTGCGAGTGTTCTTAGCTAGGTTTTGTGTCAAGGTACCCCCGATCAGTCAGTCAGTTAAGTGCCATACCTGATACACGCTTGGGCGATCATGTCTTGAAAGAGACATGACTGACTGGGCAGAAGATTATCCCGCAGTAGGTTGCCGTTGCTTTCTGCAGTAGACTGGTTGCCGACCAAGGCTATAGAACCCACTGTCCTGTTATTTAACCCATAACTGGAAGGAATAGACAGATTAATACCTTTCCCAAGGGTATTTGCGTGTAAGTGAATGTAATGAATTCAACTGGAATTCGAACTTGGCTCTCCGATTTCTCGTTCCTAGTTGATATCCACTGCACCACAACACACATATCGAAAATCGAAAAAAATCGGGTTATAGGAGTGGTCCGATTTTAATCAAATTTGATACACTCATAGACAAAGACATAAGAAACGATATCCAGAAGTTTCAAGGTTGCAGTTCTTACAATAGTGTAGAAAATTGATAATATATATTTATATATATATAAGGCAAGATGTTTGTGTGTGTGTCTGTTTATCTGCCTGTATGTATGTATTTTTTCAGCCCTTTTATTTTAGTTTTTGCTTCGGGTTTGGCTCTAAGTAGGTATAATTGTAGTTCTTAGTGTCAGCCATGATACCATTTACTCAGAGGACTTATTTAGCCTTCAAAATTCAGTTTACAATGAAAAAAACTTGTTTGATATCGATACCAGGAAATCAAAATTTGACTTACATCCATTCATTTTTCTTTCAGTCTATGGTTTCGCTTTAACTGGAAACAACTATTGCTTTTTAGTGTTTCGTGCCAACGTCCAAAGAGTCCAGGACCATGGATTAGTTTTAAAGCTTTCATTACATCCGAGCAATGCCGGGCTATACTGCTAGTATATATAAGCCTGGGATTCTCAAATTGAGAATGAGTCACTAACAGAGAATTTTTTTCTTGTGATACAGTGCGAGTGTGTGTGTGTGTTGTCAATACATTTCGTGCATATGTAATCAGTTAAGTGCCATATGTGATACATGCTTGAGCAATCATATCTCGAAATAGACAGGACTGACTGGGCAGAAGATTTTTCTGCAGTAGGTTGCCATTACTTTCTGTGGTAGACTGGTTGCTGACTATAGAACCCAATCTGTCCTGCTATTCAACCCTTAACAGGAGGAAGAAGACATGGATCATCTTATGTTATCATATTAATAAGTAGTAATTAATGTGGGGTCAGTTTATTACTTCAGAATAATAAAAAACAGATCCCCCATGTTAAGTCCAAAGAAAACTTTATTTGTATTCGTTTCTGATTATATTAATGTGTACTAATTTTAGGGGGATCAGTTTCTTACTTCATAACAATAGAAAACCGTTCCCTCAGTTTAGGTCTAACAGAGACTTTATTTGCATTCATTTCCGATTATATTAATGTATACTAATTCTATGGGGATCAATTTATGACTTTATAACAATAGAAAACCGTTCCCTCAGTTTAGGTCTAACAGAGACTTTATTTGCATTCATTTCCGATTATATTAATGTATACTAATTCTATGGGGATCAATTTATGACTTTATAACAATAGAAAACCGTTCCCTCAGTTTAGGTCTAACAGAGACTTTATTTGCATTCATTTCCGATTATATTAATGTATACTAATTCTATGGGGATCAATTTATGACTTTATAACAATAGAAAACCGATCCCACACTTTAGGATTTATTTGTATATGTTTCCAATTATATTTATGTATACTAATTCAAGGGGCATCAGTTTCTTACTTCATAACAATAGAAAACCGGCCCCCCACTTTAGGTCCACTAGAAGCTTTAATTGTATTCGTTTCCAATTATATTAATATGTACTAATTATAGGGGGATTAGTTTCTTACTTCATAACAATAGAAAACCAATCCCCCACTTTATGCCCAGTAAAAGCTTTACTTATATTTCAAACTATTCAGTCAGTCAAGTGCCATATGTGACAAACGTTTGGGCGATCCTGTCCCGAAAGAGATATGACTGACTGGGCAGAAGATTTTCTCACAGTTGGTAAAAACAAATCAATCAACTCTCATTATCTATAATTTCATCATAAGGAAGTCTTTTAAATGTTTGTCTTTTTGAACGATTTATTTGGATACTAGCAGTATAGCCCGGTGTGGCTCAGGTGTAATGAAAGCTTTAAAACTAATCCATGGTCCTGGAACTCAGACTCTTTGGACGTTGGCACGAAACACTAAAAAGCCATAGTTGTTTCCAGTTAAAGCGAAACAGTAGACTGAAAGAAAAATGAATGGATCTAAGTCAAATTTTGATTTCCTGGCATCAATATAAAATTTTCTGCACTACTGTAAGAACTACAACCCTGAAATTTCTGAATATCGTTTCTTATGTCTTTGTCTATGAGTGTATCGAATTTGATTAAAATCGGACCACTCCTTCTATAACCCGATCTTTTTGATTATTGATATTTGATATTTATCGAGGGTACCTCAACACAAAGCCTAGCTGAGAACACTCGCAGATGCTTATAGTACAACTGTGTAAATTTTCAAGAAAATCAGTTCAGCCATTTTGGAGTCTATAGGTAACGGATACACACACACACACACACAGACACACACACACAGACACACACACAGAGACAAAGTTCCATTTATAAGTTTAGATATTCTGTAATTGTATTCTCCAATGTGGTGATTTCAGAGAGACGTCAGCTTGTTTATTATCAACAATCTCAGCAGTTAAAATGATATCAAAATCAGTCAGTCAGTTAAGTGTCATATGTGATACACACAAGGGCGATCATGTCTTTTTTGAGACATGACTGGGCAGCAGAAGATTTTTCTGCAGTAGGTTGTCATTACTATCTGTGATAGACTGGTTGCCAAACAAGGTTATAGAACTCTGTTCTGCTATTTAACCTGTAGCTGGAGGGAGAAGCAATGGATTAATACCTTTTCCAGGATTATTTGCATGGAAATGAATGCAATAAATTCAACAGGATTTCTTGTTCGGAGCTGATATCCACTGCACCACAACGCACAACCGTATGCATAATATACATACGTAAAAATATTTGTGTGTATATATTGTATATAATATTATCTATCTTTATATGTGGAGGAAGCTGACAAAGCCATTAACCTAACTTTGCCTAAGAACTTGAGGCTGCATATATACAATAAAAGATATTATCATTCAATTTTAGAATTTTATGATATTTATAAAAGTGTTGAGTTGCTAATAATATAAGTAACACAATATTCTTACTAATATCTATCTATCTATCTATATGTGTATCTGTTTTTGTTCATATCTATCTATCTATCTATCTATGTTCATATCTATCTATCTATAGATAGATAGATACATAATCTATCTATCTATCTATCTATCTATCTATCTATCTATATGTGTATCTATTTTTGTTCATATCTATCTATCTATCTATCTATATGTGTATCTATTTTTGTTGATATCTATCTATCTATCTATCTATATGTGTATCTATTTTTGTTCATATCTATCTATCTATCTATCTATCTATCTATCTATATGTGTATCTATTTTTGTTCATATCTATCTATCTATCTATCTATCTATCTATGTGTATCTATTTTTGTTCATATCTATCTATCTATCTATCTATATGTGTATCTATTTTTGTTCATATCTATCTATCTATATATCTATATGTGTATCTATTTTTGTTCATATCTATCTATCTATATGTGTATCTATTTTTGTTCATATCTATCTATCTATCTATCTATATGTGTATCTATTTTTGTTCATATCTATCTATCTATCTATATGTGTATCTATTTTTGTTCATATCTATCTATCTATATGTGTATCTATTTTTGTTCATATCTATCTATCTAGCTATCTATATGTGTATCTATTTTTGTTCATATCTATCTATCTATCTATATGTGTATCTATTTTTGTTCATATCTATCTATCTATCTATCTATATGTGTATCTATTTTTGTTCATATCTATCTATCTATCTATCTATCTATCTATATGTGTATCTATTTTTGTTCATATCTATCTATCTATCTATCTATCTATCTATATGTGTATCTATTTTTGTTCATATCTATCTATCTATCTATCTATCTATATATCTATCTATCTTTGTTCATATCTATCTATCTATCTATCTATCTATCTATTTTTGTTCATATCTATCTATCTATCTATCTATCTATCTATCTATCTATCTATTTTTGTTCATATCTATCTATCTATCTATCTATCTATTTTTGTTCATATCTATCTATCTATCTATTTTTGTTCATATCTATCTATCTATCTATCTATCTATATGTGTATCTATTTTTGTTCATATCTATCTATCTATCTATCTATCTATCTATCTTTGTTCATATCTATCTATCTATCTATCTATCTATCTATCTATCTATCTATCTATATGTGTATCTATTTTTGTTCATATCTATCTATCTATCTATCTATCTATCTATCTATCTATTTTTGTTCATATCTATCTATCTATCTATCTATCTATTTTTGTTCATATCTATCTATCTATCTATCTATCTATCTATCTATCTATTTTTGTTCATATCTATCTATCTATCTATCTATCTATCTATCTGTCTATATATATTTATTATAAAAGATAATTTAGAACATGTACAAATTACAATCTACTACAAAGTGTACATTTTGTTTTGGCATTGAAAGGACAATGTCTCATCAGGTAGTAAAAGCTATTTTTTGAAAGGAGATGAAAAATTTGCTTCCTTATATTGGTAAATTTGTGTGTGTGAGGTAAAAAAGGAGTCAGGAAAATAAGAAACCAGAATGGGGTGGGGATTGTAAAAGAGACATTGAGGAAATAAAGAACAAAAAGAGGAAAACGGGAGAGAAAAAGAGAACTAAAAAATAGATATGGTGTAAGGTTCAAAGAAAGGTGCCAGTTTTAAAAGTAAGACGTAAAGTCATATACAGCCTTTGATGACCGGCGTTTGAGTTTAAGAAAGAGGAAGAAGTAAAAAAAAATGCATATAGAGGGTACGGAAATAAGAGAAGATGGGCAAAGAGGAGATGGGTATGAGAGACAGCATAACAGGCCAAGTGCTATTTCTATATTGAGCACTGTTTTAAATTAATGCCTTGAACATTGTTAATATTTTTTTTTGTTCCTTATTCACTTGGATATCTATTATCTATCTCGTTCTGTTCATATCTATCTGTCTATCTAAGTCTGTTCATTATCTATCTATCTATTTACGTCTGTTCATTATCTATCTATCTATCTATCTATCTATCTATCTACGTCTGTTCATTATCCATCTATCTATCTATCTATCTACGTCTGTTCATTATCCATCTATCTATCTATCTATCTACGTCTGTTCATTATCCATCTATCTATCTATCTATCTATCTATTGATCTATCTACGTCTATCTATCTATCTATCTATCTAAGTCTGTTCATTATCTATCTATCTATCAATCTAGCTATCTATCTAAGTCTGTTCATTATCTATCTATCTAAGTCTGTTCATTATCTATCTATCTATCTATCTATCTATCTATCTATGTCTGTTCATTATCTATCTATCTATCTACGTCTGTTCATTATCTATCTATCTATCTATCTATCTATCTAAGTCTGTTCATTTTCTATCTATCTATCTAAGCTCCAATGAACTTAGATCACTGGTGCCCCCTATGTATGAATTTGGACGAGATACTAGATTAGCTACTAGGTCCCACCCTTTTACAGTGAAACAGATAAGATGTAATCGCAGTTTCTACTCCAACAGCTTCTTTCCTTGCACTTGCCGCCTGTGGAATTCCCTTCCATACACTCGCTTCCCCGACAGCTACAATCTCCAGGAGTTTAAATGTAACGTCAATAGACACCTCCTAACACACTAACTCGCATCCATTCTCTCAAACACCTTTCCCATCTACCCAACCCCCATCCTTGCTATCCTTACCCGTCTATCACCCTCCTTCTGACATTTCCTATATCTAACCACTATTTCCAATCACTTTCCCTTAAGTAACCCCCTGTGCAATAGTAGCAATGGAATGCCTTGCTTGGGGTGAAATGATTAAAAAAAAAAAAAATCTGTTCATTATCTATCTATCTATCTATCTATCTATATAGGGAACTAGCAGTAAGAAACTACTAATGGTATACCATTAGTAGTTTATAGTACTAGCACTCTATATGCAATATTTAGGCACTATTAAGTTGTGGTATTGAATGTCTTGATGTGGTTGAGAACGTTTTTAGGCTTTTTGTCTATTGTTGACTTGATGGCATGTTCTCCCATCAGATGTTTTAATTACCCAGACTTTCATTGAGCACTTTTTACACTAAAATTAAATCACTTTCCTGTTAAAGGTTTTTTCTAGCTTTCCTCCTCCCTCAAAACATTCATGGCTATTTTCACATCTTAAATAAATTTGGCTATCGCTATAAGATTGCATGAGGCCAATACCCTCATGTTTTTTTTGCATTTTATACTCTTCTTTAAGAGGTTTTAAATATTCCTGAATTGTTTAACCTGGCATTTTAGTAGCCTGATGATTGCACATAGTGCATGAAACTTGAGTTGTGGCCGGTTTTAGGTTTTTGGGAATGGTCAAAATGTTGATTATATATATATATATATATATATGGTTAGATCTTGAAGGCTGTCACAATGTGTTTAGTAAAATAAAGGAAGGTAAAGAAGTTTTTGGGTATTACCTACTCATTATACATTCATATTTCGAGATCAAAATCTCATCTTCAGAATGGCAGAGGAGCGTGTTCGAGCATTCCTTGAAAGGCATGGACTCAGACAGACAGACACACACTCCTCTGCCATTCTGAAGATGAGATTTTGATCTCGAAATATTAATGTATAATAAATAGGTAATACCCAAAAACTTCTTTACCTTCCTTTATTTTACTAAATGCATTGCGACAGCCTTCAAGACCTAACCATACACCTAATATACACAATGCTTCAAGCAAATTACAAGACTTTACTATATATATATATATATACATATATATATATATAGATATAGATATTAGTGATAATATAATGCTACTTATATTATATTATAAATTATACTTTAGAACATGTACAAATTATAATCTATTACAAAATTGTACATTTTGTTTTGACATTGAAAGAATGTTTCATCAGGTAGTTAATGATGATGGTAATATATGTTATTCTTTAAAAAAATTTAAAAAACTCACTTCCTTTTATTTTTAAAAGTTTTTTATCACAAGGTAAGAGGATATAAAAGAGTATTAAAAAGAAAGAGGGTAAAAAAGATGAGAAAGCAAACAGAGAAATCAAAAAAGGGAAAGAAAGAGGAAAGAGAAAGACACAGAGAAAATAAAAAGCAAAGAGGAAAACAAGAGAGAAAGAACCGAGAGGAAAGAGCCAATGGAAATGGCTAAGAGATAGAAACCTAAATATTTTCTTTGTTCCTTATTCATTTATATATATATATATATATATATATATATATATATATATATATATATTTGTAACATAATATTTTATAAATATTGTAAAATTCTACAATTGGTGAACCTGAAGGAGACTACCACCATTTTTAAATTTGTTGTTTTTAATTTTTTTTACTTTTTTCAGTGCAGTCTTATCAATTATTACACAAAGTTTCCGATTATCAAAAAAATTTGTAAAAATTTCAATATTTAAACAATTTGGTGGTGGGGGGTGCTCAGTTTCTGATGTAACGTTATAGTAAATTGATCCTCCATTTTGGAAACACTTGCGTTGGGGTAGCTTTGTATTGTTTTTATTGGGATGAATTGTTATTCTTGTTTTTGTCTTTTTCAAGTTTTCTTCAGTTCTTACGAAACTCCAAGAATGGCTTTATTCAAAAATTTTGCAAAGGATTCAGTTGTTGAATATGCGCAAGCAAAAAAGTTAATTGCACAGGATCGATTTACTAAAAGGTTGTATGAAAAACTGAGCCCCCACCAAAATTGTTTAAATTTTTAAAAAAATTTTCTTTGTCAGTCAGAAAGTTTAGCGTTTAATTGATAAGATTGCAGTGAAAAAAGTAAAAAAAAATTGATAATCAACAAATTTACAGGTGGTGGTAATGTTGTACCGGCAAATGGTTCCAAAATGGAGGATCGATTTACTATAACGTTGTATGAAAAACTGAGCCCCCTAAAATTATTTCAATATTGAAATTTTTTGCAAATTTTTTTTGTCAATCGGAGAAACAAAGTAAAAAAAAAAATGAAAAACAACAAATTTAAAGTTAGTGGAAGTCTCCTTCAGGTCTGGCCTAAAATTAAATAGTACTTTTTATTGTATATTGGCAGTCTCAAGTTCTTATGGAAAGTTAGATTAATGGTCTCTTAAGCTTCATCTACTTTAATAGGAAATCACTTTTTTAATAATAAGTATTATATGCCATGTGGGTGGGGGATATCAGGATTTTAAGATTTTAGAGTTGCTTAGGTGGGGCATGGCCAAAAATGGTTGGGAACCACTATAAATTTTTTTTTTCAAAATAAAATCATTTGCTCTGAGTGAAAATTTTATTTCGTTAAATATTATAATAATCATTTTCATAAAAAAATATTTATTACTTGAAACCCTCCAAAATTAATGTATTTGAGTTTCTGTTTATCTTTAAATTCATTCTTCAAAACCAACATTTCATGTTTTCCAGTAATAACTTTTTAAAAGTCATGTTTATTCTATTAAATAAGTTTTGATTAACAGCAAAAAAAAAATAAAAATAAAAATAAAAATTATAAAAAATAATTGATTTGCGAAAAAAAAAAAAATTTGACTTAATGTATAACCTCATCCACCGAAATTGACCTTTAACCTGTACTGACAGATGCAAGCAATACCATGTTATGAAAATACTTTTTAAAATAAAATTGTGGAAATTTTTTTGAGTAGTCAAATTGAGTAAACATTAAAGTACCTATTTCAATAAAAAATTGACTCGATGTAACGATTATTTTTATTTTTAATAAATTATTAATTTTATTTGTTTTCTGGCAATCAAATCGCGGCCATTGTGATTTCTGATGATTCAAGCAAAAATCCAAATTCATAGCTGGTTCATTCAACCTTAATTAAAAATTAAAAGTGTTGTTATTTTTTGCATGACACCAATTTGTGTTCTTTTTTGTCGTAGAAATTTAAAAAATTCTTAAGAACTGGCTTTTCAAATTTTTAATTAATATTTACCGACAAGACATAAAAAACCATAAGATCTTCGTTAGAGATTTGCACCCCATCCAACCTTAAATAATTTTTAAGAATAGTTCAAGGGAGGTAACTTTTCAGTTCACGTTTATATTTAGACGTTTGAATTTTTTTTTTAAACTTGTCAAATTTGATGAGTCATTTCCGTTAGTTTTAAATAAAACTAATTTCTTTTTAATCAGTTTAGATTAGTGAAGTTCATTTCGACATTAACAATTTGAATTTACAATAAAACTGAAAAAACGAACAAGATGACGAATTTATAAAAAGTTTCTATTAGAAAAAAAATTCCTTCGTGACATTAAAATTCTGATTTTTTTAAACTGACTTACAGTTTCATCCATTTTTCTTTTTTCATCATCGAAAATGGTCGAAGGCTGACAGGTTAGGTTGATTGATTATATGACATGTCAACTTTTCTAACCAGGAAAACAGTTTCCGGACACTTACCTTAAAAAAAAAAAATAAAATATTTAAGTAAATAAATATTTTGCTAAAAAAGTATAGAACAAGAACAAGAAAATGCAAAAATATCCCACTAAAAAAATTGACATAATTTAAATTTTGTTGTCTAATCATAACGTAGACAATTCTTGCTCAAATAATGTCAAATTTTAACAAAATGTATAGGACTTATCTCAGTTAGAATCTACCAGAAAGATTGTTGTGAACTGGACAACGTGTTACCATCTGTTGTAGCTCGAACGTCGTGGTAGAAATTTGAAAGTGGAGTCACCATTATAAAGTAGACTGGTTGCCCAACCCACTACATTTATAATAAAAATAACTCAGAGCACACTGTAACAAGAATAATAACAATGTATTAAACATAGTTACAGGATTGATTAATTTGTGCATGCAAGATTTAGTGGAGAAAGTTCTCTCTTGGATGTTGAAGAAAATGTATCAATGTTCATACTGGAAGATTTCCTGGAAAAAAAAGGAAATATGATGTTTGTACTAATTAGTAGTTGAATATAATTATATATGTAGAAACATTTTTGATCTAACTAATTGCTAAACACAATTAGCGCAGTATGTGAGTTGGAAAGGAACTAACGGCATTTCAGACTGTTAGCTCCGAAAGAGTTTCTAACAACTAGTCTAAACACGTGTAAACATCAGCTTATATATTTCTGAATAAAGCGCGGGAAAAAAGAGGTTTTACATGCGGTAAGAGTATGTGGGTATATGTGTGTATACGTGCGTACATGGCGATATGTATATAAGTATGTACAATGTACATTGTACATGCACGTAGAAGTGATTCTACATACCCCCACCCAGCGCTAAAATTGGAAAAAATTGTTATGAATTTTTCGAATTTGACTAATTAACACTAACAGTAATGTCTGTATTTTGATGGCCAATGCACTCTCCTTCTAGCCCGCGTGTGTATGGACCTGGTCAGAGGAAGGGTTGAAGGTGATTGTGAATGTGGTGGTGGATTTGGGAGAGTGACATTAGGTTGTTTTGGCTGATGAGTGTCACTTTCAACATAACCTGGCTTGAGACGATCAATCTTTCCTTGGAGATAGCTGTATGGTATAGTACTTCTCCGCTCTTTTTTAAAACGCGGAATGGACCGCTGTAAGGGGGAGGGGGAGAGAGGTCTTTTAACAGCATCCTGGCGGATGAATACGAATTCACAGGTTTTTAAGGATGCATACGTGGCCAAACAAATCTCTCAGATATTAACTTATCGGTACCTCTACAACCCCGGTGAGACATCACATTGAAGATTGACCTTACGTTTAAACTCCTGGAGATTGTAGCCGTCGGGGAAGCAATCGTGTGGAAGAGAATTCCACAGTCGGGAAGTGCGAGGAAAGAAACTGTTGGAGTAGAAGTTGCGGTTGCATTTTATCGGTTTCACTGTAAAAGGGTGGGATCTAGTTGCTAATCTAGTATCGCGTTCAAATTCGTATTTAGTGGGCACCAGTGATCTAAGTTCATCGGAGCAGAAGCCGTGAGAGTATTTATAGAAGAGACACAGGGAAGCCACGTTGCGCCGGTGGGAGAGAGACTGCAGGCGGTCTGTCAAGTCGGTATCTATCACATTGCAGACCCTCCTCTGAACCTTGTCGAGAAGCCCGAGAAGAACAGCAGGGGCACCCGACCAGATATGGCAGCAGTATTCAATGCACGGGCGGATGGTAGATTTATAAATGTGCAGGATAGATTTAGACGGAAAAAACTTCCGGGCCCTACACAGAGAACCGACTTTCATAGCAGAGGATTTAGCAATGGATTCGATATAGTCATTCCATTTGAGGTCCGCTGAAAGTGTGAGGCCAAGGAGGCAAGCCTGGTCCATGCTAATGGGAGGTAGGTGAGATTGACGATGATGGTTAATTGAGAGTAGCTTCGTTTTAGAAGCATTAAAATTTACTAGCCATTTCTTACCCCAGTCCAATATGGATTGGAGGTCTTTTTCAATCTCTGCTGCGAGGTTAGCTTTGACGCCTACACCAGATTTTTGTAGGAGGCGGGAGTAAACTGTGGTGTCATCGGCGTACAAACCTATTTGGGCTCTTATGGAATCGGGGAGATCATTAATGTATATCAAGAAGAGTGTAGGACCTAAGATGGAGCCTTGGGGGACACCTGCATTTGTATGGTAGTTCTGAAAGACATGTCCGTTTAATACCACCTTCATTGTGCGGTTAGAGAGGAATGACTGGATTAGTTCAAACAAATGTCCAGTTATACCATAGCTCCACAGTTTACATAGAAGGCCAGCATGCCAAACTCTGTCGAACGCCTTAGATATATCTAATGCAACGGTTCGGGCTTCGCCATTCCTGTCGAGTGCCTGGTATATGTACTCGGTGATGGTCGTTAGCATATCAGCAGTAGACCTGGTGAAGCGGAAACCATATTGCTTGTCCGTGAGGAGCCTGTGTGCTGTGAGATGCTGAACCACCTCGGCGTTGATAATGGCTTCGAACACTTTGCCAAAGATCGGAAGAAGGCTGATAGGGCGGTAATTTGCAGGGTCAGAGGGTTCTCCAGTGTTTTTAAATATAGGAACTACAGAGGAATATTTCCAACAGGCAGGAAAGCAGGAAGCAAATAGGCAGAGGTTGTAGAGCTTAGAAAGGACAGAGGAGAGTTCAGGGGCACATTTCTTTAAGACTATGGTTGGGATTCCGTCACCACCGCTCGCTTTGTGAGGGTCAAGTTTTAAGATTATCTTAGAGACAAAATGGGGTTGTAATAGCTGTTTTGCGTATGACCTCCTCAGCAACAGGTATTTGATAAAATGCCTTTCGTAAATCTAACTTAGTGAAAATCTTGGCTCCCTGTAAGGTAACAGCAAAGTCAGCGAGATTTGGGGCAGGGTATTTATCCGGGGACAGTTTGTGCATTCAGCCGGCGGAAATCACCGCAAACACGCCAAGTTCCCTGCTGCTGTTTAGGGAGTGTAATGGAGAAGTATACGCACTGGAAGATGGCCGAATAATACCAAGGTTCAACATATGCTGAAACTCAGCCCTCGCTTCCTTATACTTATCAGGACGCAACCTGCGAGGAAGCGAGAAAACTGGTTGACCTGTCGTTTTGATTTTGTGGACAGTCTTATGTTTAACCTCTTCCATTAATGTAAAAGGCTTAGAAATGGAAGGGCAGTTATCTAATATTTCCTGAAGAGGATTATCGACAGGTTAATCCACGCAGATTCCAGTGGAACGAATTGACGAAATAATGCCTGGACGTCTAAGTGTAGTGGCCTTATCTAAGAGGACATGTCTAGACATATCAACAGCAAGTTGATAATGTGCCAAAAAATCTGCACCAATAATAGGCATTTTAACTTCTGCTACAGTAAATAACCAAGGAAATTCTCTACGGAGTCCTAAATCCAATGTTAGCGATGTTTGTCCGTAGGTGTGTATGATTGTATCATTGGCGGCACGCAATGTATAGGACGATGGCTTTCCTACAGGAATTTTTATTAGGGGGAACAATACTTAACTGTGCGCCAGTATCGATAAGAAACGACATGCCTGAATTAACGTCTTTCACATAAAAGAGACTGTTTCAATTGATTCTCCCAGCAGTGGATACCGCCTTACTGAACTGCTGGGTCGATCGTTTCCCGAATTATGATCGTTAGGCATGTTGGATGTCTGACGAAAAACAAATCCACAAGGTTTATTGCACGAACGTGCAGCAGACCCGAATTTTCGGTGATACCAACATACAGAATTCGAAGACATGCTATAACGTTGGATTTTATTTCTAGAAGTACTTCTTCTATTCCGTTTACCCTGTCTGTACTGATTAAAACGGGGCCTGCTGATGCATTCTACTTCAATAAATAATGTCCTTATCTGTTGCTCTATTCTATCTACTATGTCGTCTGGTATTGCTGCATTTATTTGTGTATAGTTAGGATGGCTGAATTGACGAGATTCGGAGATCTTATCAGCCATCTCTGCAAGCTTAGCTAAATCTATATCGCTAGGTATTGTCGTTAATATTTCGACCGTATGGGTCGGTAATTTTCCCAACCATAATTTTTTTAGTAGGTTTTCATCCATAAAATTACGCCCGAGAAGGCTTTTCATACGGCGTAATAACTGTATAGGCTTACTGTCACCTAGCTGCAAATTATTGAATAATTTGTTAATTCGTCTCTCCTCGGACTTTCCAATTCTGTATAATATTTGGTGATACCGTCCGAGTAAAAGCGAGGGACCGGATGTTTGCTCTATACCGACCAGAAAGCAAATGAACAAAAGTCGTCTTTGCGCAGGTGTTCTGGTTGAAAAATAAAAATTAATCAAATATCAAATTTACATTTCGCGAGCCTATGCTAATTTTATTTATCAGCCAATGGGAAGCCCAGAATCAAATACAAGTGTGAAATTCAAAACGAGCTGCTTTTGATCTACACGAAAACTTTTGTTTGAACTTTCAGCGAAATTTGAATATTTCTCTGTAATACAAACTCAAAATGGCAACGGACGCTGAAGAAACTTCAACAAATCAGAACTAACCTACCCAGGGCTATTCCCCCACACACAAAAAGAATTTAGACTTTCAGCGAAATATGAATATTTCCCTGCAACACAAATTCAAAATGACAACGAACGCAAAAAAACAAAAAAAAAAACAAAAAAAACAAAAAAAACCCACAACAAACCAAACTAACCCATAGCTAGTCCCACAAAAATTCACTACCAAGCCCTTTCAGCAAGAACCGAAAACCAAAACATTCCTTCGAATAAAGACGGGATTCGAATACTCCCCTCTTATACCGAAGAAACTGAGTTCGGTAAAACGGTTAAATGGAAGAAAGAAAACACATATTTTTATTTCAAACGAAATCGATTATCGATTTTCCATATTTATCGGGGGTACCTCGATACAAAACCTAGCTAAGAACACTCGCAGACGCTTATAGTACAGCTGTGTAAATTGTCAAGAAAATCGGTTCAGCCGTTTCGGAGTCTATAGGTAACGGACACACACACACATACACATACACACACACAGACAAAGTTCCATTTATTAATAAGTTTAGATATCATCTGAAGAAGAACAATATTTGGTAAAACCCTGATATTTTTTTGTTTCTTTATCCAATACAAATCTCAAGTGTAAGTGAGGTGGAAGGAGGAATTTTATAAATTTTTATAAAGGACGTAACTGAACTGTAAAATTATTTCTCAAGGATATTTAGGGTTTTACATTTTATTAAATATTTACAATAATGATGTGGCTGATGAAGTCCCCTATTCAAAAAATATGAAACTGTGTTGTTTTGCCTTCTTTTATTTGACTATGACATCAGATCTAAACCTTCTTCTTCTTCTTCTTCTTCTTCTTCTTCTATGTGCCCTGTCCCTTCAGGACGTAGGCGATCATGGTTCTCCACGTCTCCCTATCCCTTGTGGCTTCTTAGTATGTTTGCTCCTGTTGCTCCTGGCAACCCCCGTTCCGTCATCCACCTGGTCAGGCCCTGCGAATATGTTATCCGCTGCCTTCCTCTGTCAAAAAAAAAAAAAAAAAAAAAAAAAAAAAAACCCTGGGTGAATGTCACAATGTATTTTTTCTGTTTATGCTCAAAATGTGGGGTCAATATTGACTTGAGATGGCATTAAATAAAAGACGGCTGCCCCTGTTGAAACAAAAAGAAATAAACACAGAAATGTATTGAAGGTTTTATGAAATCCACATTGCCATTGTCTGTCAGTTAAATAAACACAGGTGATGCCCCCCCCCCCGTGTTGCAAGAAGACTATCTCAAAACACTGTGAATGGGTGTGTGCATGTAAATGGGATCTGCACACACACACACACACACACACACACACACACATATAGAAAAGAAATCTATGACAACGTGATAAACGTTTTTTTTGTGCTGCTCATTTTGTCTTTTAGGATTTCACTGGACTAAAGTGTGATGCAGCTACATGTGACCATGAAGGAGAGAGGACACAGAGGAAAAAAAAAAAAATTGAACTTAAATGTAAAATTTTCATCGCCTCTCTTCTTGGTGCACATCACTTTTACTGTAATGAAGCAATAAAGGACAAAATGCGTCACACAAAAACTTTTTTTTCAATTTGTCATAGATTTCCCTAAAATTGTTATTGATTCATAATTAAATAGTTATTGATATATAAAGATTTATCTATCATTCTCCCTGCAAACACACACACACACACACACACACACACACACACACACACACACACACACACACACACATATGGTACGATAGATTAATTGTCTAAATGACACAAAAATGAAAATAACACTGACATCTCATTTTAACAGATATATTTACCAAAATTACACAAAAATATCTTGAAATACTAAAGAGTAATTTTATTCAATAAAATTGCCTTCAGGTGATTTTGGAATCTCCTGCAACTCTTCTGGAAGGTCTCCTTGTTTAAGTTAGGAAATGCTGTCATAATTCTTGCCTTCAGTTATAGTAAATTAATCCTCCATTTTGGAACCACACCTCGGTACGACATTACCACCATGTGTAAATTTGATGATTATCAATTTGTTTTTACTTATTTCAGTGCAATCTTATCGATTAAACCGTAAACTTTCCAATTGACAAAAAAAAAAAAAAAAAAAAAAAAAAAAAAAAATAAACAATTTTATGGCGGGGGGTGCTCAGTTTTTCATACAACCTTATAGTAAATCGATCCTGTGCAATTAATTTTTTTGCTTGGGCATATTTAACAACTGAATCCTTTGTGAAATTTTTGAATAAAGCCATTCTTGGATTTTTCGAGGAAGATGACATCGTAAGAACTGAAGAAAACTTGAAAAAGACAAACACAAAAGCAACAACTCACCCCCCCCCCCACCAAAAAAAAAACAACACAAAGCGACCCCAATGCGAGTGGTTCCAAAATGAAGGATCAATTTACTATAGTGTTATATGAGAAACCGAGGCCCCCTAAAATTGTTTAAAAATTGAAATTTTTCCAAATGTTTTTGATAATCGGAAACTTTATGTAATAACCGATAAGACTGCGCTGAAAAAAGTAAAAAAAATGAAGAACAACAAATTTAAAGGTGGTGGTAGTCTCCTTCGGGTCCGCCATATATATATATATATATATATATATATGTCCCAAAGAAAAGTGATACCTAAGGTTTAAAATGCATTTTTAAAAATGAAAAATCTTTCTTGAATCCTTTATTTTAATTTTAAGATAATAGATGAAAATTAATATTTTCATTAAGGAAAATAGGTTGCTGCATTTCAAACTGAATTGAAATTGATTGAAATGAGTTTCATTTTATTATTAATAAAAATACAAAGACATGTCCATATTGACAAATCTGTCAAAACAACATAATTCTGTTTATTAAAAAATCCTTCAAAAATAAAACATTTTTTTCAAAATCTTTTCTTCTGAAAGCTTCTTCTTCTTCTGAAAGCTTCTTCTTCTTCTTCTTCTTCTTCTTCTTCTTCTTCTATGTGCCCTGTCCTTTAAGGATGTAGGCGATCAAGGCCTTCCACGTCTCCCTATCCCTGGTGGCTCTTAGCACGCTTTCTCCTGTTCGTACTGTCATCCACCTGCTCAAGCCCATAAATCTACACTATAAATGTATAGAAATTAGCATGACCAAAAATGAGGGATCAGTTTATATATTGATTATAATATAGATTTGATCCCCCACTTTATATCCACATTATAATTTCTTATAACCAGTTGGCATATATATTCGTCTTCTATGTGCTTTGTCCTTTCAGGATATAGGTGATCATGGCTTTCCACGTTTTCCTATCCCTGGTGGCTCTTAGTATGTTTTCTCCTGTTACACCTCGCAACCCCCATTCCGTCATTCACCTGATCAGGCCCTTCAAATATGTTATCCGCTGCCTTCCTCTGTTTCTTTTTCCCTCTATCTAGCCTGTCATTATCAGGTTCTCCAAGCCCTCTTTCCTCATTGCATGTCCCAGTAACTTCAGTTGTATCTTATTAGTTGGCTCACTATTAATTTTCTTTTCGTTGCCATTCTATCCAACACCGCATCGTTGCTCACATGCTCAGTCCATGATAACTGATTTAAAGTTTAATTAATCTGATTTGAAACAGTATTGTACATCATTGAATTTTAGAAGGCTTTTCCATTTATGATTGGTAAATTCAGTTGTAATATAATAACAATATCACTTGACTGCTACACATTTGTAGAATCACTTCTAGATGCACGTTCATACCTACATATATATCGCCATGCGCACCCGTTCATACATATACCCACACACACTCACGTGAGGACCGCACGTGAAACTTTCTTTTTTTCCCGCGTTTATTAAGAAATATATAAACTGATTTCCACACGTGCTTAGCCAGTTGGAGGCTGTTTTTCGGAGCATAAATCCGAATGCCATTCATCTCTTCCAACTCACATACCGGGCTAATTGCATTCAGCAATTAGCCACATAAAAATGTTTCTCTCTATCTTATAAGTACATTTCAAAACATGTATATTCATTACTATTCAGTACAAACATATTATTTCCTTTTCAGGAACTCTTCTAACATGAATATTGAGACAATTTCTTTATTATCAAAGAGAGAACTTTCTTCACGACATCTTGCATTCGTGAATTAATCAGCCCTGTAACCTTACTTAATACAATGTTGTTATTTTCGTTACATTGTGCTTTGAGTTATTTTATTTATAATTGCAGTGGTTTGGGCAACCAATTTATTTTTCACTGTTAAAATTACTACCCCGACGGTCAGTCTACTACATATTGGTACCCAATTGGTCCTGTCCGTACCACTACACATTAATACAGAATTCTTAAATGATTTAAAACTTTATAAATTATTCTAATTTAAAATTTAAAAAATGGATAAATTCATTACGCTAATAATTTTTTGGTACGCCAGTACGCCAGAACGCCAGTACGCCAAATTTCAGTCCGCCATTGTGGTACGCCAAAATTTGTTACGTATCATGTGACGTACCCCCCAAATTTTTTCTACAGAAAAAAATAAAGTTTATTTTTACAAGTATCTTTGTACAAGATACATTTATCTAGCGAATAGACATGAAATTAGATCCAAAAACTACTTTAATTATTTTTTAAATTCCATCTTAATATGTCCATATTCCAGTATAATAAAAATGAAGAAATGTTTGTTTGTGTGTTGTGTCGTTTGGCCTACCGAAAAAATATTTTTTCTAAAGAATAAAAACGAATAAAATTATTTTTATGAGAATCTTTATTCATTTATCTAGCAAATGAACATAAAATTACATATGAAAAACTACTTTAATTATTTTTTCGGTAGGCCAAACGATACAACATACAAACAAACATTTCTTCATTTTTATTATACTAGAATATGGACATACTAAGATGGAATTTAAAAATAATTAAAGTAGTTTTTGTATTTAATTTAATTTCTATTCGCTAGATAAATGTATATTGTACACAGATACTTGTAAAAATAAACTTTATTTTTTTCCAGCAGAAAAAAAAAATTAGATACATCACATGATACGTAACAAATTTTGTCGTACCAAAATGGCGGACTGAAATTTGGCGTACTGGCGTTCTGGCGTCTGGCGTACTGGCGTACAAAAAAAGTATTACCCAATTCATTATTCATAAAAAAAAAAACATTTTTTTAAAAGAAGATAGTGTAAATAATACATTTCACACATAAAACAAATTAAAAGCGGATTTTAAGACCCACCGTAAAGAAAATCCAACTACACGTGCGACACGAAACAATTTAGCAAATACGCCCGAGCCTACAACTGTCGTAATATGCATCGAATTAGGCTGCGCTCCCCAAAACACCAAACGACATGGGGAGCAATTATTATTTAGCGTTTTTCTACTCCCACCGATCTGGGAGTTGTTGACCGAACACTTTTTTCGCTTATGACCAGCCTCATTTCGCCCGAAAATTTCGGCGTTACTCGTCATAACCCGAGACAAGTTTAAGACCAGTTTGAGTTAAGACTGGTTTTGAACCTATCCACCATGGTGGATAGGTAATGTTTTAACCAGTACCTGGGCGTACGCGCTCAGGTTCCCCACGTTAAAAAAGACCTTGTGTCACATCTCTCTCAAGTGGGGGAGAAGGGTAAATATTGGAGTTATCTAGTCATAATACCCCGCGCTTTCGGCACTGGTCCTGCTTTCGGCAGTAGATAAGCCATCGAGGCCGCAATACCAGCTTCTGGCATTGATCTTGCTTCGGCAGTCGAATCGGCCACTCGGAATCGCAGCAGCGACGACCCTACTTCTTCTCGGCCCTGTTTAGGAATTCCGTTTCCGTAACCTCTCGGTTCGGTCTCGCATTCGCGACTTCCTTAGCTCGACCCGGCCCTGTTTAGGGACTCCACCTCTCTTCAAGCGCCTCCCACTGGCACGAGCTCGTTTCCACGCTCGCCACTTCAATCCGGGCCCGAAGACGGAACGTCCCAAAACAGCCAGGCGACTCTTCCAGCATCTCCACCTGACCAGCTACCGCTGCAAGTGCTCCGTTTCGACTCGGCACTGGACGCGGCCCATCGCCCGCCGCACCAACTCCATAGAGGCTACTAATCTCCGGACCTGGAGCCTACCCGAACAACAACTTGTACCAACTTACGTGAATAAAAACCAAGGTTGTTATTATTGTTTTTACCTCTGCCTTTGTCTCCTCATTGTCTTGGCTGTTCAGTCAGCCAATTAAGTGCCATATGTGATACACGCTTGGGCGATCATGTCTCAAAAGCGACATGACTGACTGGGCAGAAGATTATCCTGCAGTAGGTTGCTATTGCTTTCTGCGGTAGACTGGTTGCCGACCAAGGCTATAGAACCCAATCTGTCCTGTTATTTGACTCATAACTAGAAGGAGAAGAGATCTATTATATTATTATTAAGTAGTAATTAGTGGGGGATCAGTTTATTACTTTATAACAATAGAAAACCGATCCCCTACTTTATGCCCAGTATAAGCCTTGATCATGTTTTCAACTATTATATTTAATTAGTCAGTTAAGTGCCATACGTGATACACGCTTTGGGCGATCATGTCTCGAAAGAGACATGACTGACTTGGCAGAAGATTATCCCGCAGTATGTTGCCATTGCTTTCTGCGGTAGACTGGTTGCCGACCAAGGCTATAGAACCCAATCTGTCCTGTTATTTAATCCATAACTGGAAGGAATAGACGGATTAATACCTTCCCCAAGGGTATTTGCACACTTATCAAAATTCAAGTTTGCAGGGTCGACTTCATCCGACGACCCCGCAACAATTTTACTACAGAATATTTGCAATGAAAATTATTTATTTTAGAAATGCATTGGAAATTATTTAATTTTACTGTAGTGTAGAATCACACTGAAAATTATTTATTTTAGATATGCCATGGAAATGATTTTGGTATAGAATTGCATTGAAAATTATTTATTATTGACATGTATTGAAAAATGATTTTACTATATAGAATTGATTTGAAAATGATTTATTCTAGAGATATACATTGGAAATGATTTTAATAAAGAATTTTTGCAATGAAAATTATTTATTTTAGATATGCAATGGAAATGATTTTAGTAAAGAATTGCATCGAAAATTATTTATTGGAGACATGGATTGGAAATGATTTTATTATGGGATTGCATTGAAATTTTTTTTTTTTTACGAAACAAATTTTGAATAATTGTGTCCAGTAATTTGTCACCAAGAAAAGAAGAAACAGTTTTATTTTTATTTTAAAAATTGCTGGGATGATTTTTTAATTTACAGTAAAGATGACTCACTGGTTGTTTGAATGTCATCATTTACGGCGAAAATTCTTTTGGTATTCAGTTCATATGATTAAATCGAAATTAAACATATTTTTTTGAAGAGCAATAAATGACGAGCTGATGTCGTGCCTAATAAAATTACATGGCTACATAAGCAACTGCGTGTCCCTGACTCTCCTCTCGAAATCGCTTTTTCATCCATCTTTCTTTCACACACGCACGAATTTCATTTTCAAGAGTTATCTCCCTTCGTCCAGTTATCAATGGATGAATTTACCAGTTATTTTATAGCCTAAATCTGATTCGAATTTGTTCGGTTTTAGTTAAACTGCATTGAATCTAAAACAAAAAATGAACTAGGACTTTAGTTCCACTTAGGTGGGGGACCCCCACTTTAAAAAAAAGCGTTGTGCTGCATTCGCAAAGAGAGTACGTTATGTATCCAAAACGATTCGCTTAATAATTTTTTTAATGTACCTCCAATAAAGAGAATGGTTAAGAGAAGAAGCATATTTGATGAAAAAAATGCCCCAACGATAAAATGTTTTTATTACGTTGGACCAAACGTAATAAAAACATTTTATCGTTAAAAGAAAAAATCTTTGTTTTATTATTAAGAAGGAAGAAGAAATAATTTTTTGATTATTAAATTATATATATATATATATATATATATATATATATATATATATATATATATATTTTAATTCAGATACTTCAATCCAAGAGAAAAAAGCAGGAAGGTAAATTCCAAAAACCCGATCCTAATTAATATTAAAAATTTTATTTTAATATTAAAAAATGATACAGGAAGAGAAGCTCCATGTAAAAAAATATTACAGAGCAAAAAAAAAAGGGTAAATATATATATATATATATATATTTACCCTTTTGGAGAACCTTCGAAATTCTGGTTAAAATATTATTTTTCTTTGACTAGGGAATTCTAGCGTTTTTTTTCGTAGTGAAAAACACATTGATTTGGAAATTCTTGCAAAAATTCGGCAATTCCGATTTTATTCAAACTCTTAGAACTTATTCCCAAATAAATGAAATTACTTTTGAATCTTATTATACAGTACTGTGCAAAAGTATTAGGACAAGAAATATTTTATGAGGCATCAAAATAAAGTTTAAAATCACCCCTGTCCTAACACTTTTACAACATTTTACAATGCATTAGGACAGGGGTGATTTTCCTAAAAACCTCACTGAAATTCAAATACAGGGTGAAAAGCCAAGGAAATTGCTAATAAATATTGATTATTTAAAACTAGGTGTAAAAGAAATGTATTAAAAAGATGTTATATTTAATTTTTCCTATTTTCTATTAAGTTATTTTGAAACTACTCATTATTCTATTATCCATGGATATGACTGACTTTTTTCTTACCCCACCTCTCGAATTGATAAATCTAATGTTTGGGAACAAATACAAGCTGCTTGGCAGGAGATACCATTAGGTACATTGAAGAAGCCTATGATGTCTGACAGAATGAAGGCTGTGATCAAAGCAAAAGGCTATTATAGTAAATATTAAATTTATTTTCTAACAAGTGTTTTTTCTTGTTAAAGCATTTGTTGAGTAAATCAAATAAAAATTCTTGAATTAAATTGTTTATTTTCTGTCAATATGCCCCATAAAAGATAAAATAGTTCTTGTCCTAATTCTTTTGCACAGTACTGTATATTTTAGATAATCTTAAATAATTCAATTATTGTCATTATTATTATTAATATATATATATATATATATATATATATATATATATAAGATAATCTTAAATAATATTTTTTTTAGATTTGTTAACCCCCACTAATTTAATTTAATGAAATTTCCTTTATTTTTTTTATAGCGGTTTTAATCATGATGTTTATATTAATTTTAAGGACATCCATGAAAAATTTAAATTACCAACAAAACAGGAAAATGATAGGATGATGGAAAAATTTATTAATAAAATATTAAAAATTCATTAAATCTTCCTTGTTGGGCGTATTTAATAAGGATTTAAGGCAAAAAAAATATAAAGGTTTATTTTGCAACGAGCATTTATAAATAGACAGCAGTTAAAATAGCGTTTGGTAAACTATGGATGCTGAAAAGTGATGTAATTTAATGCCTCATCAACAAAATGAGTAAATGATGTTGAGTGTTTTATATTGCAATTATTATTTATTATTTGATTTTAAACTGATAAATTGTTAGTCTTCGAGCCAAAAGATATTTAAAATAATTTTAATTTTCTTTTGTGTATAGGAATAATAATACAATGTAACCTAGATATTAGAGAGTTGTCAAAACCGGATAAAATTATCTTATATCAGGGTTTGGTCTATTTTATATACATTTCCACAGGCACTAATATGGTTTCAGAGAAAATCTCTCTTATATCCGGGTTTATCTATATAATGATCTCTTATATCCGGGTTGTACTGTACTTAATCCATGTCAATTTTGCATCCCTCTTAAAATGGAAGATTATAAAGTGGATTTTAGACACTTGAGAAAACCTCTCATATATAAGAGTTTCTCTTATATCCTGGTCTCTTATATCCGGGTTATACTGTAATTTATTCAATGTATTATTTCTTATTTATTATTTTCAATTATTTCTAATTACAATCCCAACATGTCCTTGAAGAGCTGTGCAGAGTCTTTGGACATCTTATCCCACTTCTCCTTGAAAATATTGATGTTGGATAGAAGGGAAAAGAAATCTATTATATTACTATGTAGTAATTAGTGGGGGATCGGTTTCCTATTGTTATGATGTAATAAACTGATCCCCCACTTTATGACTTATATAAGCCTTAATCATTATTCCAACTATTATATTCAGTCAGTCAAGTGCCATACGTGATACACGCTTGGGCGATCATGTCTCGAAAGAGACATGACTCACTGGGCAGAAGATTTTCTATCCTGCTCTTTAAACTATAGCTGAAGGTAGAAGAGACGGATTGTATTAATAAGCAGTAATTAATGGGGGATCAGTTTATTACTTAAAAACAATATAAAACTGATCCCTCACTTTTTGCCCAGTAGAAGCTTTACTTATGTTTCCAACTATTATCTTCATTCAGTCAGTTAAGTGCCATACGTGAAACACGCTTGGGCGATCATGTCTCGAAAGAGACATGACTCACTGGGCATAAGATTATCCCACAGTAGGTTGCCATTGCTTTCTGCGGTAGACTGGTTGCCGACCAAGGCTATAGAACCCAATCTGTTCTGTTATTTGACTCATAGCTAGAGGGCAAAGACATGTATTATATTATTAAGTAGTAATTAGTGGGGGATCAGTTTATTACTTCATAGCATAGAAAACCGATCCCCCACTTTATGCTCAGTAGAAGCCTTAATCATGTTTCCAACTATTTCAGTCAGTCAGTTAAGTGTCATATGTGATACACGCTTGTCTCGAAAGAGACATGACTGACTGGGCAGAAGATTTTCTATCATGTTCTTTAAACTATAGCTGAAGGTAGAAGAGACAGATTGTATTAATAAGTAGTATTAGTGAGGGATCAGTTCATTACTTAATAACAATAGAAAACCGGTCCCCCACTTTTTGCATAATAGAAGCTTTACTTATGTTTCCAACTATTATCTTCATTCAGTCAGTTAAGTGTCATACGTGATACATGCTTGGGCGATCATGTCTCGAAAGAGACATGACTGACTGGGCAGAAGATTATCCCGCAGTAGGTTGCCATTGCTTTCTGCGGTAGACTGGTTGCCGACCAAGGCTACAGAACCCAATCTGTCCTGTTATTTAACCTATAACTGGAAGGAATAGGCGTGTTAATACCTTTCCCAAGGGTAATTGCGCGTAAGTGAATGCAAGGAATTCAACTGAAATTCGAACTCGGCTCTCCGATTTTTCGTTCCGAGTCGATATCCACTGCGCCACAACGCACATCCTTGCTCTAGAACACCTAAAATGACATCGTTGTTGAGGTTTGAGTCGAAGCTGGAAGAGTTTTGGAAGTTCACTCAAAGCTAACTTTGTAAAACTTCTGAGCACTGTTCTGAGTTCACATACATTTGCATTCTGGGTTGTTGGTTAATTTTTTCCCCGTTGTAGGTCACAAGGATGTGTGTTGTGGTCCGGAACGAGAAACCGGGTGAGCCGAGTTCGAATTCCAATTGAATCCATTGTATTCACTTACGCGCAAATACCCTTGGGAAAGATATTAATCCGTCTCTTCCTTCCAGTTATGGGTTAAATAGCCGGACAGATTGGGTTCTATAGCCTTGGTTGGCAACCAGTCTACCGCAGAAAGCAATGGCAACCTACTACGGGATAATCTTATTGCCCAGTGAGTCATATCTCTTTCGAGACATGATCGCCCAAGCGTGTATCACGTATGGCACTTAACTGACTGAATGAAGATAATAGTTGGAAACATAAGTAAAGCTTCTAGTGGGCAAAAAGTGGGGGATCAGTTTTATATTGTTATTAAGTAATAAACTAATCCCCCACTAATTACTACTTATTAATACAATCCGTCTCCTCTACCTTCAGCTATAGTTTAAAGAGCAGAATAGAAAATCTTCTGCCCAGTGAGTCATGTCTCTTTCGAGACATGATCGCCCAAGCGTGTATCACGTATGGCACTTAACTGACTGAATGAAGATAATAGTTGGAAACATAAGTAAAGCTTCTAGTGGGCAAAAAGTGGGGGATCAGTTTTATATTGTTATTAAGTAATAAACTAATCCCCCACTAATTACTACTTATTAATACAATCCGTCTCCTCTACCTTCAGCTATAGTTTAAAGAGCAGAATAGAAAATCTTCTGCCCAGTGAGTCATGTCTCTTTCGAGACATGATCGCCCAAGCGTGTATCACGTATGGCACTTAACTGACTGAATGAAGATAATAGTTGGAAACATAAGTAAAGCTTCTAGTGGGCAAAAAGTGGGGGATCAGTTTTATATTGTTATTAAGTAATAAACTAATCCCCCACTAATTACTACTTATTAATACAATCTGTCTCCTCTACCTTCAGCTATAGTTTAAAGAGCAGAATAGAAAATCTTCTGCCCAGTGAGTCATGTCTCTTTCGAGACATGATCGCCCAAGCGTGTATCACGTATGGCACTTAACTGACTGAATGAAGATAATAGTTGGAAACATAAGTAAAGCTTCTAGTGGGCAAAAAGTGGGGGATCAGTTTTATATTGTTATTAAGTAATAAACTAATCCCCCACTAATTACTACTTATTAATACAATCCGTCTCCTCTACCTTCAGCTATAGTTTAAAGAGCAGAATAGAAAATCTTCTGCTCCCAGTGAGTCATGTCTCTTTCGAGACATGATCGCCCAAGCGTGTATCACGTATGGCACTTAACTGACTGAATGAAGATAATAGTTGGAAACATAAGTAAAGCTTCTAGTGGGCAAAAAGTGGGTGATCAGTTTTATATTGTTATTAAGTAATAAACTAATCCCCCACTAATTACTACTTATTAATACAATCCGTCTCCTCTACCTTCAGCTATAGTTTAAAGAGCAGAATAGAAAATCTTCTGCCCAGTGAGTCATGTCTCTTTCGAGACATGATCGCCCAAGCGTGTATCACGTATGCCACTTAACTGACTGAATGAAGATAATAGTTGGAAACATAAGTAAAGCTTCTAGTGGGCAAAAAGTGGGTGATCAGTTTTATATTGTTATTAAGTAATAAACTAATCCCCCACTAATTACTACTTATTAATACAATCCGTCTCCTCTACCTTCAGCTATAGTTTAAAGAGCAGAATAGAAAATCTTCTGCCCAGTGAGTCATGTCTCTTTCGAGACATGATCGCCCAAGCGTGTATCACGTATGCCACTTAACTGACTGAATGAAGATAATAGTTGGAAACATAAGTAAAGCTTCTAGTGGGCAAAAAGTGGGGGATCAGTTTTATATTGTTATTAAGTAATAAACTGATCCCCCACTAATTACTACTTATTAATACAATCCGTCTCCTCTACCTTCAGCTATAGTTTAAAGAGCAGAATAGAAAATCTTCTGCCCAGTGAGTCATGTCTCTTTCGAGACATGATCGCCCAAGCGTGTATCACGTATGGCACTTAACTGACTGAATGAAGATAATAGTTGGAAACATAAGTAAAGCTTCTAGTGGGCAAAAAGTGGGGGATCAGTTTTATATTGTTATTAAGTAATAAACTGATCCCCCACTAATTACTACTTATTAATACAATCCGTCTCCTCTACCATCAGCTATAGTTTAAAGAGCAGAATAGAAAATCTTCTGCCCAGTGAGTCATGTCTCTTTCGAGACATGATCGCCCAAGCGTGTATCACGTATGGCACTTAACTGACTGAATGAAGATAATAGTTGGAAACATAAGTAAAGCTTCTAGTGGGCAAAAAGTGGGGGATCAGTTTTATATTGTTATTAAGTAATAAACTAATCCCCCACTAATTACTACTTATTAATACAATCCGTCTCCTCTACCTTCAGCTATAGTTTAAAGAGCAGAATAGAAAATCTTCTGCCCAGTGAGTCATGTCTCTTTCGAGACATGATCGCCCAAGCGTGTATCACGTATGGCACTTAACTGACTGAATGAAGATAATAGTTGGAAACATAAGTAAAGCTTCTAGTGGGCAAAAAGTGGGGGATCAGTTTTATATTGTTATTAAGTAATAAACTAATCCCCCACTAATTACTACTTATTAATACAATCCGTCTCCTCTACCTTCAGCTATAGTTTAAAGAGCAGAATAGAAAATCTTCTGCCCAGTGAGTCATGTCTCTTTCGAGACATGATCGCCCAAGCGTGTATCACGTATGGCATTTAACTGACTGACTGTAGGTTACAACATCCAAGACAATAACCTGGGCAGGATGTTTAGTCCTGATGAAACTTTAAAAGCTAATCTATCACATTGTTGTTGATACGAGAAAGAATGCATGACTGTCAGTAAGAGGAACAGCCTAAGACGCAAACTATGAAATAGAGATTATAAAAATTTAAATATTTGGTAAATTTTAATAGAGGATGACAAATGTGACACCGAAATTCGAATTCTCCTTAGAATAAAATAAAAAAACAAAAAACAAAAAACAAGACAAAACAAAACAAAACAAAACAAAAAAAGCAACAAAAAACAAAAAGAAACATGTTTTCCAAAAGCTAAGCAACGTATTAAGAAAAAGTAAAATTTCGTTAGAAACGAAAAAGAGATTGCTGTTATTTTGTGGTGATACCAAGCAAGCGAGGGACCGGATGTTTGCCCTCAGAGATCCAGAAAGCAAATGACCAAAACTGGTATTTGCGCATCTGGTCTCCACGCAAAAGTTCTGGAGGTAAACCAAAAATAAATAAATATAAAATTTCTTTTACGGACCTGTGACGGAACTCTGAATCCTGATCGGTCATTAAATCGCAAAATTCAAAATACGTCAGAAAAACGGTTTTTCCACAGCTAAAGAAAAAATAATTCTGTGAGCCACACCACAGACTGGATTGAATATTTAAGGATGGTCACTAACCGGTCACAAACAGCCAGAAAAGACAAATTGTTGACACACATCAAAGATGTAACTCTCAACTTCAAGTGACCCGGACATTGTCCTCTCTCTCTCTCTCTCTCTCTCTCCTTATCTATCTCAACAATTACTGCTACAAACATTTTGTATGAACTCTTAATTCCTCAACCTCATCATTGAATATGAACTCTACTCAAAACTTTCTCAATGAACATTAATTTCTACAACTCTTGTTATTCTTTCTTTTAATAAATTTCTATTTTAGCATTCAAAATGTATATTTTATTATTCCACTCTTCTACACTAATGCACACCTTTCAACCTGACGACAGCCAACCTTTTGATGAAGATGAAAACCTTCTGATGATAATTCTGATGAATATAATTCAATATAAAACTTGTAAGTTGTAGGGAGTTCGGTTAAGTCTGACATAAGGCCGAACAAAAGAAACATTAACCAGCTCCTTACACTTCAATTTAATATCAGTCCTTCTGTACAATTGCACAGATGAAGAAGAGATTTGAGGCAACTGACATGTGGCTCTACAGAAAGATGATAGATGACTGCTCTATGACACTGTCAGCTCTCTCCTTTCGGGTAGAGGGCGCTCTCTGCTTCCGAGCAGAGATCACAAACCCAGTCGTGGTTCCGCCGAAGTGTAGAACCACGACTGGGGAAAAATAGACAGACAGTTTTTGGCCCGGCTATATGGCCGGGAATACCCACTATAAAATGACCATGTGTCACATCTGGCCTTGCGTGGGAAGGCTAGTAAATACAGAAAGATGATAGGCATACTATGGGTAAAAGTAGTAGGGTCAGTTGGGCACCGTCTGTGAGAATTTGAAAACAGCATACTGTACTGCATAGCATTCGCTACGGGACCTCCAATCCCAACATTTCAGTGTGTTTGTGGGTCAATCTGAGGACAGCGCAGAGGATTCGGAAACAGTTGATGATATATCCAGTTAACATCATGATGTTTGGAGTGATCACTAGTGATAGGGACGTTATACTTTCATACATCATATCACAGGGCCTTAGACTCAAAAGGGAAGCCGACATCAAGTGCTTTGAGGAGGTAGTGCTGCCCTAGATAAAGAGCGTGGCTGCTGGAAAATCCTATGTCTGGTAACAGGACGCTGCACCATGTCACAAAAGTAGGAGAACTCAGCCATGGCTGTCAGACAATTTCTGCGATCCCTTACATCTGACCACTTAACTCCCCAGACTGCAACCCCCTGTGTGGGGCGAAATTAAGCGAGAGCCCAACAAAACTCCTCGTAACACCAAAGATGAAGTAAAAGCAAAGATTATAGTTGCATTCACCAATTTAATCAAGGAGACCACCCAGAGGAGTTGCAGGAGGTTCAAAAATCGTCTGGGGGTCGTGGTCGAAGCCAATGGCGATTTTATTGAATGAATTTACTCTTTAGTCTTTCAAGATGTAATTTTGTTAATGATATATCCCGAAAAAGGAATATCAGTATAAGATTAGTGGAAGACACAGGAATACGATATAACGGATTTATTGTACTAAGGTACAATTAACAATAACATACAGAATAGCAATCAACGAGTAGGAGTGGAATAAACAATCAGATAGAGAATGCCTTCACCTAAGACGTTAGTGCTCTCTCGTACCGCTTGTCACCGTCCTTTATAGACTAGAGCATTCCATTATGGGGTATGGCAGGGTGTTCCACTATAAAAAGTTAACATAAGCTATCAGTGTTATATTATTTTTTGCATAATTTAGACGACAATTCATCCATCGCACTCTGTAGAAAGGAAAACGTTGAGTAAATCAACTAATACTCAAATCCTACTCTAATGTGGCTACTCGCAAGTAAGAATATCCATTGTTACAATAGCAGGAGAGAGCCGGAAGTACGCTGAGTCCTACTCTACATGACCTTCCCTTTTCGTTCATATTTCTGAATCTTACGGGATATCTTTTTTGTTTCTTAGATTCACCTCCAGCCAACTGGTACATTTTTTCTTCCCCAGTGGCAATTCTGAAAAACGCACGTTTCACATAATTATATCCAGTCGCTGGTGCGAAATCTTACCTTTGCTACAAACCTCGTGAATATAACAATAAAGATGAGGACAACAGTCCGAAGGATGTAAATAGTGTAAATAGTTACAATACCTCATCTCAGAAATATAGACAGATGTTGAAGGAATGAATATGGCAATAAAGATGAGGACAACAGTCCGAAGGATGTAAATAGTGTAAATAGTTACAATACCTCATCTCGGAAATATAGACAGATGTTGAAGGAGTGAATATGACAATAAAGATGAGGACAACAGTCCAAACAATGTAAATAGTGTAAATAGTTACAATACCTCATCTCAGAAATATAGACAGATGTTGAAAATGAATATGGCAACAAAGATGAGGACAACAGTCCAAACAATGTAAATAGTGTAAATAGTTACAATACCTCATCTCAGAAATATAGACAGATGTTGAAGGAGTGAATATGACAATAAAGATGAGGACAACAGTCCGAAGGATGTAAATAGTGTACATCTTCAGATTATTGTCTACAGATTTAGGAATATTCATTGTTGCCAATGTTGAAGCCACACCGACATGTCACATGCAACATGCATAGCAATTTTTCAAAATGACCATCAAACATTTTGGAGGCCCGAAATTCGATCCCTCACAGCATACTATAACTGAACAAGAAGAGAATATATTTAAAACCGTCATCATACTGAACCTTATTTGCCCAAAGCGTTGTCATCTAAAGCTCAGGCACAGATGTTGCCCTGATATTAGTTTTAAAGATGGTCGAAGGCGTTGAAAATTTGATTTGAATATCAACCGGCACATAACACACCTAATTATGGACACGTGGCTTAGTGGTTAGAACGTTTGCTTTCCGAGCATGAAACACGGGTTTGATTTATCAGGGAGGTTACTTCTTTATGTTACTGAGATGGGGGACACAATCCCGGTGCTTGAAAACCACGCTCACGGGTCGAACCAAGCCTTAGGTAAAGAAAACTATTCAGGAGCTATCAATTATTGCATTACTGGTTAAGACAGATTCTATTCCAGTGACTTCGACTATGTCCATCAAATTTGGCCTTTTGCCAGACATACCTGAACGCCCCACAATTTATGGATCAGAATGTGCAGTGTGTTTAAAAGGCATGAAAGAAGTAAAAAGATTTATTCCTTTCATAATAAAAATATATTAATTGGAGTAGATAGACTAAACTATCGCCCGGTTCACACTCCACAGTAGATAGACTAAGCTATCACCCGGTTCACACTCCACCCTCGTCTATTGAACAGGTTAAGAGGCTCATCCCTCGTTTCCTGTTTAGGATGCGGTTTCCGGTTTTTCTCTTCTCCAATCTTTTCACTCTATTTTTATATTTTTATTTTATTTTTATTTTTTTCAATTGGAGTAGATAGTCTAAACTATCACCCGGTTCACACTCCACCCACGCCTATTGAACAGGTGAAGAGGCTCATCCCTTGTTCCCTGTTTAGGATGTGGTTTCCGGCTTTCTCTTTTCCAATCTTTTCACTCTTATGTAGCCCCCTGCACATCAGTGGCGTTACCTTGCTCGGGGTGATATGATTAAAAAAAAAATCAAATTTTGTTATTTATAAAAATAATAATTGATGGTTTAAAGTTCATTGGAAAGATTTTTTATGAAGAAAAGTCTTATAGATATTTGTTTCTGTAGGTGTGTACGAAAGTAGTAGACGTCTGTATATTAAGTTTGTTCCTCTCTTTCATTTGAGGAAGAAAAGTATAGGTGAAAGAGAGAGTGGGATAATTGTCGTCTGTTTTTTTAATGTCTCTTGTCAGATGTAGTTGTTTGTCCATTGCATGAGGAAGAAGGAAAGATACAGAAGACAGCACGAGAGAGATGATGGGAGAGTGAGAATTGTATGTTAGCGTGGATTAGAAGGTCCAGTTATTAATTGCGACTCTCTTTCTTTCGCTGCACGAGAGTGAGGGTGCGAGGGTAAGAAATACAGGTCGGGGACGGCTCGAAAGCCCTTTGAAGAAGAAAAAAAGGCAAAATCACGCGTATATGAGCATTTTTGTGACCAAGAATAGGATCGTTTTTTTTCTGTCTTCTAATTGGTCAATATACAGTGGAACCTCTACTTACGAAAGGCTATACATACGAAATTTTCAGGTTACAAAACGCCTCTTCGGAAAAATATTACTTCTTGTTAAGAAAGAAATTTCAGGATACGAAAGGCGAAAATTTCAAAATACGCGCTGCTACTCGCAGCTCCCAGAGTCCACCTCATTGCCTCCTCAAGTGCCTCCTCATTCTCGATAATTCCCCTGCCCACCAACCTGGCCTCGATGATGATATCCTGGAGGAGTTCTCATTTATTAAGGTGCGATATCTCCCACCTAACAGTCCTTCTATCCTCCAGCCCATGGACCAACAAGTCATTTCGAAATTCTAGAAATCTACACGAAACACCCGTTCAAGACGTGTTTCGACATCACTGAAAACACCCAGCTTACCCTTCGTGAATTTTGGAAGCAGCACTTCGATATTGTTGTTTGCCTCAAGATAATCGACATGGCTTGGCAGGAGGTGACCAGACGTACCCTTAATGCGGCTTGGAGAAAGCTGTGGCCCGATGCTGTTGCCTCACGAGATTTTTGAGGGGTTCGAGGTGGAGGCTTGAAACCGATTAGAGTATTTGTAGGGTAAAAAGCGTCTCTACTTACGAAATTTTCACGTTACGAAACGACTTTCAGAACGAATTAATTTCGTAAGTAGAGGTTCCACTGGATATGATTGTGCATCCAATATGTTCTGGACGATGTCCGCATATGGCAAAATTTGTAAAACCAATTATCTAATAAAAATGATTTATTATTGGTTAATTCAAAAATGTAACACCTCTTCTCGTTGGCTCGTGAAAAAGTATAGGTGTGTGTAAAGTCGGATTTATTAATAAATCAAAATTTGAAGAAATCCTACACTACACTTTATCCCAGAAACTGTAATTAAGGTCCTCTTATTGTAGTTGTCGCATAGAAAAACAGGTTAGTTTTGTGTGTATATAGAAAAATCATAAATGTGCCTGAGCGATTGCCTGCAACCTTAGCAGAATGGGTTGGGTACTTCCAGGTGCCAATTTTGTACAAGTGTCCATTTAGCGAAAACAGTCAGTTGGGAGGCCAAAACTGAGCGATATTGAAAAGAATTCGAAGAAAACGATCAGCACCTTGCAGCCTCTGCCGCCACATAAACTCAAAGAGGTAGGAATTCAGCATTGTTCGGTGAGTGCCGTTCTGTCGTTTATCCCTGAATTTGGCAGCCCTCCACATTCGTTCGATGTGTTGCGTGTGGGCGCCAGTTTGTGGATCAATAAAATTCAAGATGTGATTCACTGTGAGATGGACAAAATTATTCCTTACTTGATTGTATCCCTTCCACTCGTCTGTGATTACTGTGGAGCCCGGCCGAACCGACTGCTTGATTATAGGCGTCAGTGTTGCTGCACCCCGGTTTGGTATTGCATACAAGAAACATTCTTTAGACTCACGACGCATTCCACCAAAAACCCAAATTGTGTGGTGTTCATGTTTTATTGTTTTATATTTAATTTTCACAAAATGATTTAAGTTTTTGGTACTTCAAATTTTTTGTAAAATATTGGCGGGGAGATAACCCGGAAGTACCCAGGGTTGTTCGCAAATCGAATAGTCGTTCACCCATCACGCACACATACTTGTGTTTGTATGTTTGTCTAATGACTTTACTGCTTATAATAATAATAATAATAATAATAATAATAATAATAATAATAATAATAAACACTGGTATGAACATCACCCAGCACCGGTTACAGAAATAGATATCACCATTCTATGGGATTACAAAGTCTACACAGACAAAAAAAAAAAAAAAAAAAAAAAATGAAGCAAATAGGCCGGACATTATTGTTAAAAACCAGAAAGAGAAAACTTGTCTATTAATTGATATGGCTTGTCCAGCGGATTGTAACATAGCAACCAAGGAATTCGAAAAACTGTCAAAATATGAAGACCTGGAAATTGAAATAGAAAAAAATGTGGAAATTGAAAACAAGAGTGGTGCCAGTGATAGTAGGTGCACTTGGAATGATAAAAAATGGAACACAACAACACATTGGAAGAATTCGTGGAAACCCCAGCTTAAGAGATATACAAAAAATTGTCTTATTAAGTACAGCCCACACACTAAGGAGAACTTTGTTTATATAACGCTAAGGATGTTAGGGAGATATGAAAAAAAACAAGAAATGGAACCATAACAACACACCACAACCTGCCTTAGATCTTCCTGCAGACTTGGTAGGTAGTGCGACCATAGTAGAAATCGATTTATAATGAAAGATGACATAATAATAAATCGATAATATTTGTCTATATTTCTGAGATGAGGTATTTACATTGTTCAAACTGTTTATTGTCTTCATCTTTATTGCCATATTCACGACGTTTCGGCCAACTTTCTTCAGAGATGACTGGAATTTTGAACCGAACCCTTTATTTTGACATATAAGAAATCCGGAAGTAGCATGACTCATGGAACGAGAATAATCTACTCCAGTGATCAAAATAAAGGGCTCAGTTCAAAATTCCAGCCGCCCGAAGAAGGTCTGATCGTACAACAGTCAAAACGTCGTGAATATAACAACAAAGATGAGGACAACAGTCTGAACAATGTAAATAAATCGATAATGTCTAACAAAATATGTAAAATTTAAGACAGGCATGGGCAACTTTGAGATATGGTTCATCATAAGGTTGCTTGCCCTACAAGAGTGATTTGATATAATTTTTCATTGAAGGTACTTCAACTTTTGTTTTTATACTACAGAAAACCATAAGTGTAAGAATCTGCTTTATGAATGAAGGAAAGTTATATATATTTTTCCCCGAAGAAGATAAAAAAATTAATATGAAAGTTTCCTGTTTCTAAAGCAAAATGTGTTGACAAGTATGATCTCCCATCATAAAAATGGCCAATGGTTTAAAAAGCTGAAAGAGTTACCTCCAACAAAAGTTTACAAAATTCAAGAAATGTTGTCCTTAATTCTTGTTTATATATACTACCGACCATAATTATTAGGCCACCCGAGTTTTTTTAAAAAAAGAAATGATGTATTTCATTTAGTATTTATTGCCAAATGAAAATAGAATGGTTCTTTTGTTATTATTACTTTGCAAAATTTTATGAGGCAAATAGCGACAATTTACCCATCGTATATTTGCTATATATACTACCGGCCAAAATTATTAGGCAACCCGAGTTTTTTTTTTTTAAAGAAATTGGATATCGGCTTGGAACGAGAAATCGGGGAATCGAGTTCGAATTCCAGCCGAATTCATTGTATTCACTTACGCGCAAATACCAAATAACAATCTGTCCTGTTATTTAACCCATAACTGGGAGGAAGAGACAGATTAATACCTTTCCCAAGGGTATTTGAACGTAAGTGAATGCAAGGAATTCAACTGGAATTCGAACTCGGCACCCAGTTTTGTTGTTCCAAGTCGATATCCACTGCACCACAACGCACATCTACCTATTGTTATTATTACCTTGCAAAATTTTACAAGGCAAAGAAGCAAAGATGAACTCGTCCGAATCGCCCTAAATATCTTCATTCTTTCATTGATGAAATTGCAATTTAGGTAATTATTAAATATTTATAAATTCATTTGATGCACATGTTATTGTGCAGTATTAACAAAAGAACCCTTCTATTTTCGTTTACAATTATTCACTTGGCAATAAATCCTATAAAATAGTATAAAATACATCATTTTTTTAAAACACTGGGTTGCCTAATAATTTTGGCCAGTAGTGTATGTGGTCAAGTATGAGAGAATGTGTGAGGGAACAAGTGAGAACGAAATGAAACAAACAAAATTTGAATTAACGTTATTTTTCTCTTGAAATTAAGTGCGTTATTCAGAAAGCTAAAGTGGCCGCATGCAGACCACGGGCCATAGTTCTCCTAAGCGGTCAAAGGTGAGCAGATTTCGGAAAAATAAAACAAAAACAAAACACAATAAGAAAACTAAATTTTGATTTATTTAACCATGACGAGCGATTTCTACTCGAAACTAAGAGTCGACTGCGAGATACGTCCTTTTAACTTTTCTTTAACTGTTGTGTTGACTCTATGCCTTTAAATAGATAAATCACCGACAAAAATAAATTGAAATACATACATACATATATATATATATATATATATATATATATATATATATATATATATATATTAATGCAGGTTTCATTGAATAATATAGACAAGTTTTGTCTATTAATTTTGTGTAGGATCCGTTCATACCGTCTGATATACTTGATGGTGATGTCGTTGAAAGACAACAAAAATCACAGTATTTGTTGAATTTTTTATCGGGTCTAAGCTTTCGGCTCACATAAGCCATTATCAAAGAGTAAATATTAACACACAGTAAACATAGAACATTTAAGCTATTAACAATAAAGATAATTGAATATATATATATATCAACCGACTACGATGGAGAATAAGAATGGGGAGGAAAAAATTATGGGTAAAATAAAATTGGAACAGTGTTATTGCCAGATTGTATTATTTTTAAAGGCTTCTTCAGACGATTACATTTTTAATTTCAGGTTTAGATTTTCTTTTAAATTCATTTTATTGATATTTGTGTTGATAATTCGTTTTATTTTGAGCAGAAAAATAAAAAAAATCCGTGTTTAGATCCGTGTTTCTTCCCCAAATAAAGTAAATGTGATCGAGCAAGGATTTGTCGAAAATCAAATTTAATTTATTATATTGCTTCCGGATGTGCGTTGTTGGATATCAGTTCGGAACGAGAAATCGAAGAGCCGAGTTCGAATTCCTGTTGAATTCCTTGCCTTCACTTACGCGCAAATACCCTTGGGAAAGGTGTTAATCCGTCTCTTTCCAATGAGCTATGGGTTAAATGACAGAACAGTTTGGGTTCTATAGCCTTGGTTGGCAACCAGTCTATCGCAGAAAGTAATGGCAACCTACTGCGGGATAATCTTTTGCCCAGTCAGTAATGTCTCTTTCGAGACATGATCGCCCAAGCGTGTATCACGTATGACACTTAACTGACTCAACTACGCGTTAAAATATTCATTAATCTTTATTCTTCAAAAAATTTGCATTAAAATGTACTGTTATGGTTTATAAAATGGCGAGTGTTCTAAAAATAGAAAAAGATAGATACACTGACGTCAAGAATTCAAAATTGGGCGGCAAAATAAGGAACCGTTTCTTTTGGTAGGAGTAGGAGTAAGAGTGGGAGTAAGAAGTATGAGTTAAGGACAGTAGTTTTGTGTAGGAGATTTGAAAAGGGAAAGACGCTAGTCAGCTGACGACTAAAGTCCAGAAGGGATAGGCTCGTTTACTACTCTCATCCCACAGTGAAGAGAATTTAGCTCGTCTGCTCCTGTATCCACACAGAATTTAAAGGTTGTAACTTGATGTAGAAACCTAAAGTTTTATACCAAAGATAAACATCATTAATTCAAGTTTGTGTTATCTTCTAATTATACCAAAACGAAGCAACACAACAGTACCTCCACTTTTTCGCTAAGAAACAACATAGTATGTTGAAAAAAAAGCCCCAAACTTATGTTTTATCGTCAAGATGTTCGTTATAATAAAGAGGAAAGACCAGAGTATTTTTTTTATTATTTTTTAATCCTAAAACATATTCGAAATTTCGTTTAATAATAATATTTTTATTTTTTCGTCAACATGAGATCAGAGCTGACTATGGGAATTTTAACGCCTTTGTTTCCGGCGGAAAACATTAATTTAGAAATTCTTGCAAAAATTAAATAACTGTCGGATTTTAATGAAGCTTTCAGGACTTATACAGAAATGATGAAGAAATTATTTTTGAAATTTTTATTTTTAGAAAATATTGGTAATATATATATATATATATATATATATATATATATATATATACATGTTAACCACCTAACTTAATTTCATGATATTTCTAGAAATTAAAATTTAATTATTAAATTATGTCCGCAAACTTTGTTTTATTAGTTAAACCCAGGACTCCTTAGAAAATGTAAATCAATCATTTTTTTTAAAACAGTTAGTCCTTTTCTGAAAATCTGCTCCGAATAGCAAAATAAAAAAATGTAATAAAAATATGAAAAATACGTAAATCATTGCTACTATTTGTTTAAAAATCCATTTTTCTTCTTAAAGTAAATAATATTTGTTTCAAATCAGATCAATTATACTTTAAATCGGCTAATATTCCTCAAATAAAATTTCAGAAAAGTATATTCTATTTTTGGAAGATGTTTAGTAAAGAAAATTACATTGCGATGAAAGTCGGCTAAAAAGGGTGCTAATCAGCTATTTTAGAAAAAATAATAAAAATTCGATTCCAATCGATATAATTTCTGTTTGAAAAATACAGCTCCTGGAAATATCAAATTTAATCTTTTAGCTTTTAAAGCTAAAAATGAAAGATTCAAGAAAGCTTTTTAATTTATAAAAAATCGTTTTAAAACTTAGGTCTTACGAAAAAGTGGAGGTGCCTATAAACTTTGAATAAACTCATTGAAAATCTAAATATGATGCTTTTTTTTTTTGTCAAATAGAAAAATGTTTTCTGTGAGTATAGTTAACAAATAATTTATTTTTACTTATACCAGGGACACATACGAGCTTTTTGCTTTTAGTCATAATCAATGATGTTTTCTTTTTAATGATATGAAATTTAAAGATCAGCATTATCATGTATGCCAAATAATTCTGAAAGCAGTTTATATTTGCTGGATGATTAAACTTAAAAGGAGTTAAAACTAATTTTACTTCAGAGCTCAAGGTTTCTTTTTAATTTTTTTTTTTTTTGAAAATGAGGAATTAATTTCTGGATTAGACAAAGCTGAAGTTATCTCCCTTGTCTTGTAAAGGTTACGTGTAAATTATGTTATCTGAAAGTCGCCAATGCGAATCAATAAATATTTAATTAATAAACTAAAGAAGTATTTGAAAATATTTTGATATCCGTTTTCATCATTTTCAAAACATTATGATGTGAAGTAAGTGAAAGTTCATACTTTAGAAAAAAAATTTAAAAAGAAAAATAAATTAAAAAAACTATCTGAAAAAATAATTTTCTTTATAAAACGTATCAGTCAGTTAAAAGTGCCATACGTATTTAAATTTCTGGATGTTGTAGCCGTCAGGAAAGCAAGAATACGGGAGCGAGTTCCACAGGCGGGAAGTGCGAGAGAAGAAGCTGCAGGAGTAGAATTGTCGTCTGCATTTGACTAACCTGACTGTGAATGGGTGGGACCCAGTTGCCAGTCTGGTTGCACGAGTAAACACCTGCTGAGGAGGCATCAGTGACTAAAGTTCGTCTGAGCAGAAGCCATGAAAGTAACGAAATTTTACTTTTTCTTAATACGTTGCTTAGCTTTTGGAAAACATGTTTCTTTTTGTTTTTTGTTGCTTTTTTTTTTTTTGTTTTGTTTTGTTTTGTTTTTTTATTTTATTCCAAGGAGAATTCGAATTTCGGTGTCACATTTGTCATCCTCTATTAAAATTTACCAAATATTTAAATTTTTATAATCTCTATTTCATAGTTTGCGTCTTAGGTTGCTCCTCTTACTGACAGTCATGCATTCTTTCTCGTATCAACAACAATGTGATAGATTAGCTTTTAAAGTTTCCTCATGACTAAACATCCTGCCCAGGTTATTGTCTTGGATGTTGTGACCTACAGTCAGTCAGTTAAATGCCATACGTGATACACGCTTGGGCGATCATGTCTCGAAAGAGACATCACTGACTGGGCAGAAGATTATCCCGCAGATCATTTCAGGACTTATACAGAAATGATGAAGAAATTATTTTTGAAATAGATCATCATATGTTTTTTATTCTTATTATTCCTTCAACTACCCGAGTGAAACCGGGCTAAAAACTTCAAGTCGACCCGGACACAAGGTCGCGTCGCACATCGTTCTCTTTCTCCTTCCTTCTTGTATGCTGATTCATTTTACTTCTTCTTCTCCATTCAAAGACACTCCTACTGAACAAACGCTCATACATGCATACCTACGTACGCATAAACTCTTTTTAACAAATTACTTCTACGAACATTTGTACGAATTCTTGATACCTTTAACTTTCTCATTGAACATTAACTGCTACAGTTCATGTTATCATTCTCTATCAATAAATTTCTATTTTAACATGCAAAATGTACATTTTATTCTTACACTATTCCACACAGATACACATTGTAACCTTCTGATGAAAACCTTCTAATGATAACGAAAATAACCTTCTGATAATTCTGGATAAAACTTGTGAGCTGTAGGGAGTGCGGCTATGTGTGACACCAAGGCCGAATTAAGAAACATTCATCATCTCTCTATAGCTACAGGCCTACCAGGTGGATGAGAGTCACTAAAAATGCATGGGCATTAACCCTTCCAGAAAAATTTATCCTTGTATAGTGCAGTCCACTATATTTTTTTCATATAAAAAAAAATGATCATAAAACCTTACTCGAGCATATACATTATGGTGGTGATTTTCTAAGCGTAGCTTAGATGTGGCACAAGGCCGAAAGAATGGAGCACTCAGTGAGGGTCGAACTCACTACTCGGTCGTAATTGTTTTAGCGAGACATTTATAGATAACTAGCTGAACAGCACGGCATTGCCTGTTTTTTTAGTGGTTATATTGAAACGGTAAGGTCAAGTGCTTATTCAAAAAGCTCCAGTATGAGGTTGTTGGGACGCGTAAGTTAAAAAAAAAATGCTAAGTATTGATTTTTGTTGTATTCGTAAAACGAGATTCATAATCGGTCAATTTTGCCAATAAACGGGAATGATGTATGTACAAATTTGAAAGAACGGGGGCGGGCGTTACGGATGCTTGTAATGTGAAGTAGACGAAATGGATGCATTGTCCCTGCAACATCGGAGGGGTTGGCACCTTGTAGAAAACGTGAAATTGTTATGGCATGTGGTAAGGTAGAAGTTACAAAAAAAGACCCGAATTTTGTTGGAATACAACTAAGCGTTTCAGATAAAAAACGATTGCAAAGAGCAACATTTTCCATTAATTTTTGCCGCACCCTGTGTGTCAGTTGAAATTTTTCTCAATCTATCTATCTATCTATCTATCTATCTATCTATCTATCTATCTCAGTCTGTCTATCTATCTATCTATCTATCTATCTATCTATCTATCTATCTATCTATCTCAGTCTGTTTATTATCTTTATATCTATCTATCTATCTATCTATCTATCTATCTATCTCAGTCTGTTTATTATCTATCTATCTATCTATCTATCTATCTATCTATCTATCTATCTATCTATCTATCTCAGTCTGTTTATTATCTTTATATCTATCTATCTATCTATCTATCTATCTATCTCAGTCTGTCTATCTATCTATCTCAGTCTATCTATCTCAGTCTATCTATCTATCTATCTATCTATCTATCTATCTATCTATCTATCTATCTATCTATCTAGTAACACTTTTCAAAGTGAGTACAAATATTACACTGGTTCTAGACCGAGCGCGTATATGTTCTGATTTTAGACAGAGCAGTTGATCTACATGCAGATTTCATTTTTTACGGGTACTATGCTTGAAAATAAAATAAAAACATGAATAAAATTGAGAAGCGAATAAAAACGCAATTGTTATTTCAAATAAAAAAAAGTAAACAAATTTAAATAAAAAATATTTTTGCTTCCTCTTCAGAATATAAATGTCTGATTATGTGTGTCAGTCAACTGCAAACTCGAGGCCTGTCTTAAATCACCCTCCTTCTGCTTTAGTTTCTGCATTTCAGGGACAGCAATGTAGACACGGTTTCAACAATGAATAACAATTTGCAGAGACGCAGGAGGTGTCGTCTGCACATATTCAAAACAGCCAATTATTTTTTTTTTGTGTGAGTCGTGAAAATTGTAAATATATTTGTATGAAGGAACAACTGTAAATAGCTGTACTTGATACATGGAAACAAGGAATAATAATAATAATAATAATAATAATAATAATAATAGAATTGGGCAATATTTACATTGGGCAATGTGCAAACACTATGGAAAATCTGTAAACAAACACTGGTATGAACATCAACCAGCACCGGTTACAGAAATAGAAGATGTCAACATTCTATGGGATTACACCATCTACACAGACAGAAAAATTGAAGCAAACAGGCCAGACATTATTGTTAAAAAACAGAAAGAGAAAACTTGTCTATTAATTGATATGGCTTGTCCAGCGGATTGTAACATAGCAACCAAGGAATGTGAAAAACTGTCAACATATAAAGACCTGGAAATTGAAATAGAAAAAATGTGGAAATTGAAAACAAGAGTTGTAACAGTGATAGTAGGTGCACTTGGAATGATAAAAAATAGAACAAAACAACACATTGAAAGAATCCCTGGAAATCCCAGCTTAAGAGATATACAAAAATTGTCTTATTAACTACAGCCCACACAATAAGGAGAACTTTGTCTATGTAACGCTAGGGATGTTAGGGAGACATGAAAAAACATGAAATAGAACCATAACAACACACCACAACCTGCCTTAGGTCTTCCTGCAGACTTGGTAGGTAGTGCGACCATAGCAGAAATCGAAATATGATGAAAAATGACAGAATAATAATAAAGGAAGCTAACAATTTCAAGAGGGTGAAGAAGTACAAATATATATAGTGTACCTAATGCAGCAGATTAGGACCTGAAAGAGAATGTAATTTTAATAAATGTAGAAACAGTGACACGATAAACCTTTTCACGGTCAATATTCTGCCCGTACCAAAAAAGCTGATACAGCCAAACCCCATACACATCAGTGGCTACGTAGTGTAGGGTTAAAAGCTGAAAGCGAAGGTTTTATTCTTGCCGCACAGGGCGAATAGTTGATGACTAAACATCTTCTTCATGTGCCGTGTCCTTTCAGGACGTACACGATCATGGACTTCCACTAGGCTCTGTCTCTTGTCGCTCTCAATAATGTTCCTCTTGGTATCTCTTCTAAGCTCCGCTCCGCCATTTGCTCAGACCTAACAAGTACGTCTCGCACTGCTTTCCTCTGTCTCTCCTTCCATTTATCCGACCTGTGAGTATTAAGTTCTCCAGACCCTCATTCCTCATTACGTGTCCCGGTAACCTCATTTGTCTCTTCCTGATATTTAGTATGAGTTTTCTTCTCGTTTGCATCCTTTCCAACACCTCATTGTTGCACACGTGTTCCGTCCATGGTATTCTCAGCATCCTTCTGTAGAACCACATTTCTGCTGCCTGAAGCTACTCCTTCATCTTTAATGAGATCGTCCGACATTCACCTCCACACAGAAGGACAGACATCACATAGCAAGCCAGCACAATTCTTTGTTTCTAATGAGAGACAACACCGAGCCACATACTGAAAAATTGTGTTGACCCAAAACACACATTCTGTGATAAATATCCAGAAACAATTGATTTTCTTGTATCATTTAGCACAGTGTTAGCACCTATTGTATATAAAAACTGCACTTGATAGTGTGGGCCAATATTCAAATCTATCTATCTATCTATCTATCTATCTATCTATCTATCTATCTATCTATCTATCTATCTATCTCAGTCTGTTCATTATCTATCTATCTATCTATCTATCTATCTATCTATCTATCTATCTATCGGATGTGCGTTGTGGTACAGTGGATATCGGCTCTGAACGGGGAGCCGAGTTCGAATTCCAGTTGAATCCATTGCATTCACTTACGCGCAAATACCCTTGGGAAAGGTATTAATCAGTCTCTTCCTTCAAGTTATGGGTTAAATAGCAGGACAGATTGGGTTCTATAGCCTTGGTCGGCAACCAATCTACCGGAGAAAGCAATGGCAACCTACTGCGGGATAATCTTCTGCCCAGTCAGTCATGTCTCTTTCGAGACATGATCGCCCAAGCGTGTATCACGTATGGCACTTAACTGACTGACAGATCTATCTATCTATCTATCTATCTATCTATCTATCTATCTATCTATCTCAGTCATCGTTCATCTATCTATCTATCTATCTATCTATCTATCTATCTATCTATCTATCTATCTATCTATCTCAGTCTGTTCATTATCTATCTATCTATCTATCTATCTATCTATCTATCTATCTATCTATCTATCTCAGTCTGTTCATTATCTATCTATCTATCTATCTATCTATCTATCTATCTATCTATCTATCTATCTATCTATCTATCTGTTCTATCTATCTATTCTTATCTATCTATCTATCTATCTATCTATCTATCTATCTATCTATCTATCTCAGTCTGTTCATTATCTATCTATCTATCTATCTATCTATCTATCTATCTATCTATCTATCTAGTCTGTTCATTATCTATCTATCTATCTATCTATCTATCTATCTATCTATCTATCTATCTATCTCAGCCTGTTTATAAACAACTGACCATCTTATACAGCGTTAGCAACCACTAAATATAAAAGTCAGCATGATAGTGTGGGCCAATATTTGCACTGGAAAATATGCCACTTTTACGGGGATGAAACTGCAAGAAACATCACTCAGAACCGGTTACAGAGACAGGAACAGTAACAATTCTATGTGATTTTACACTAAACACGGACAAAACAATCAAAGCTAATCGCTCAGACATCGTGATCAGAGACCGCAAAAAAAAAAATAAAATAAAATAAAAAGGAATGTGCTTTCTTATTGACATGACAGTTCCTGTAGTTTCTGATGCATCATAGAAGATCTTAACAAAATAAACTATCAAAATACAAGGATCTTAAAGTGGATATTTAAAAAAAATATGGTACATGACGACATTGATAATTCCAGTTGTATTTAGAGAACTCGGGTTGATTAGAAATGTTCACACATTACGATTAGCCTTATCTGTTTATATGGAAAAGAATTATTTATCATTATATATTTATCTGTTTATATTGAAAGGATTCTTGTTAGCCAATATCTCAAAGAAATGCAAAAGATTGTACTTACAAGTACAGCTAACACATTACGAAGAACCTTATCTGTTTATATTGAAAGGAATTATTTATCATTATATATTTATCTGTTTATATTGAAAGGATTCTTGTTAGCCAATATCTCAAAGAAATGCAAAAGATTGTACTTACAAGTACAGCTCACACATTACGAAGAACCTTATCTGTTTATATTGAAAGGAATTATTTATCATTATATATTTATCTGTTTATATTGGAAGGATTCTTGTTAGCCAATATCTCAAAGAAATGCAAAAGATTGTACTTACAAGTACAGCTCACACATTACGAAGAACCTTATCTGTTTATATTGAAAGGAATTATTTATCATTATATATTTATCTGTTTATATTGAAAAGATTCCTGTTAGCCAATATCTCAAAGAAATGCAAAAGATTGTACTTACAAGTACAGCTCACACATTACGAAGAACCTTATCTGTTTATATTGAAAGGAATTATTTATCATTATATATTTATCTGTTTATATTGAAAGGATTCCTGTTAGCCAATATCTCAAAGAAATGCAAAAGATTGTACTTACAAGTACAGCTCACACATTACGAAGAACCTTATCTGTTTATATTGAAAGGAATTATTTATCATTATATATTTATCTGTTTATATTGAAAGGATTCCTGTTAGCCAATATCTCAAAGAAATGCAAAAGATTGTACTTACAAGTACAGCTCACACATTACGAAGAACCTTATCTGTTTATATTGAAAGGAATTATTTATCATTATATATTTATCTGTTTATATTGAAAGGATTCTTGTTAGCCCATATCTCAAAGAAATGCAAAAGATTGTACTTACAAGTACAGCTCACACATTACGAAGAACCTTATCTGTTCATATGGAAAAGAATTATTTATCATTATATATTTATCTGTTTATATTGAAAGGATTCTTGTTAGCCAATATCTCAAAGAAATGCAAAAGATTGTACTTACAAGTACAGCTCACACATCACGAAGAACCTTATCTGTTCATATTGAAAGGAATTATTTATCATTATATATTTATCTGTTTATATCGAAAGGATTCTTGTTAGCCAATATCTCAAAGAAATGCAAAAGATTGTACTTACAAGTACAGCTCACACATTACGAAGAACCTTATCTGTTTATATTGAAAGGAATTATTTATCATTATATATTTATCTGTTTATATTGAAAGGATTCTTGTTAGCCAATATCTCAAAGAAATGCAAAAGATTGTACTTACAAGTACAGCTCACACATTACGAAGAACCTTATCTGTTCATATGGAAAAGAATTATTTATCATAATATATTTATCTGTTTATATTGAAAGGATTCTTGTTAGCCAATATCTCAAAGAAATACAAAAGATTGTACTTACAAGTACAGCTCACACATTACGAAGAACCTTATCTGTTTATATTGAAAGGAATTATTTATCATTATATATTTATCTGTTTATATTGAAAGGATTCCTGTTAGCCAATATCTCAAAGAAATGCAAAAGATTGTACTTACAAGTACAGCTCACACATTACGAAGAACCTTATCTGTTTATATTGAAAGGAATTATTTATCATTATATATTTATCTGTTTATATTGGAAGGATTCTTGTTAGCCAATATCTCAAAGAAATGCAAAAGATTGTACTTACAAGTACAGCTCACACATTACGAAGAACCTTATCTGTTTATATTGAAAGGAATTATTTATCATTATATATTTATCTGTTTATATTGAAAGGATTCTTGTTAGCCAATATCTCAAAGAAATGCAAAAGATTGTACTTACAAGTACAGCTCACACATTACGAAGAACCTTATCTGTTCATATGGAAAAGAATTATTTATCATTATATATTTATCTGTTTATATTGAAAGGATTCTTGTTAGCCAATATCTCAAAGAAATGCAAAAGATTGTACTTACAAGTACAGCTCACACATTACGAAGAACCTTATCTGTTCATATTGAAAGGAATTATTTATCATTATATATTTATCTGTTTATATCGAAAGGATTCTTATTAGCCCAAGTCTTAAGGATTCTTGTTAGTCAATATCTCAAAGAAATACAAAAGATTGTACTTACAAGTACAGCTCACACATTACGAAGAACCTTATCTGTTTAAAATGTGTGGGAATCTTTTTCTAAAACGAAAACGTATAAAATGGCATGAATCCAATTCTGTCCTTAGGTCTCTAGTTGGAACCTGGAAGGATATGTGCCAAGGAGAGAAATCAAGGTAAATAAGAATAATGACGACGTCCTGATACTATCATTCGAATCGGGGTAAATTTTTGCTTTGTTCTCCGAAGGCATTAACCCCCGTCAAATCTTTCCAAGTCATCCTTAATCCCGTGCAAATGTATATACTGAACTTAAATCGATAATTGTTTACAGAAGAAACGTACCTTTCTTTCATGTTATCGACCAGAAATAAATCGGACTATATCTCACCGTTCTCGTATCTGATTAACCGCTGAATGACTTGAAGCGTAGGATACTGAATTCGTTCTCTTTCCTCCTTTTTTAGGAATCACTCCGCGATTTGTTGGGTTTCGGAACTCATTTTCCGCGCATTAATCGCAAAATGGAAGTAAAAAAAGCGAAAAATCGTAAAACTACGCGTGAATTCAGTCTGCAGTGAATAATATTTTTGAACCGTGGTTACGGGGTGAGATAAACAGCGACAAGAAGTTCCATATTTTTCTTCTCGATAAAATGAAAAAAAAGGTAGGTTTTTTCAATAAACAATTATCGATTTTAGTTCAGCATATCCATTTGCACGGAATTAAGGGTGTTTTGGAAATATTTCAAAGGGTGAAGGCCTTCGGGGGAACAAAAAAATGTACCCGAATCGGTCTGTTCTTTTTTAAAATAATTGGAGATGTTAACGTATCCATCTTTTGTGATGGTGAATAAATACAAAGGACTGTAAATATAACGTTTCTTGCCGCAGATTAATCTGTTAGGTGCCTCACAATAACCACCTGAGCACGCTCCCTAAGGATTAAAGCTCTGTGCACCCCTGTACATGGCTTACAGTTACGCTATATTAAAACATCGGTACCCGTTTTTTTCCCTCGAAGTTATGAGCTATAGTAGGAATAGTGTCAGTAAATTTTTATTTTCTTTAAAAACGAAAAAATAAAAATTTTACAATTCAAAGATATTTTTTGGCTTTTAGTAATTTGCAAAGAGTTGATAAGCCGTAGAAAATGAATCAGTCAATCAATGAAATACTGATAAACTACACAGGTATGTCTTCTATATTTATTAAAATTCTCTGGAACATAAATGTATAAAAACAACCATGGCCATAAAGTGAGTGATCAATTTATTTATTGACTGTAATATAGAATTGACACCCCACTTTATATCCGCATCATAATTTCTTGTCTTTTGATAAATCATAAAAAAGGAATCAATCAATCAATGAAATACTGATAAACTACACAGGTATGTCTTCTATATTTATTTAAATTCTCTGGAACATAAATGTATAGAAACAACCATGGCTATAAAGTGAGAGATCAGTTTATTTATTGATTGTAATATAGAATTGATCCCCAATTTTATATCCACATTATAATTTCTTGCCTGTTGATAAACCGTAAAAAAGAAATCAATCAATCAATCAATCAGTCAATCAATGAAATACTGATAAACTACACAGGTATGTCTTCTATATTTATTTAAATTCTCTGGAACATAAATGTATAGAAACAACCATGGCTATAAAGTGAGAGATCAGTTTATTTATTGATTGTAATATAGCATTGATCCCCCATTTTATATCCACATCATAATTTCTTGCCTGTTGGTAAACCGTAAAAAAGAAATCAATCAATCAATCAATCAATCAATCAATCAATCAATGAAATATTGATAAACTACACAGGTATGTCTTCTATATTTATTTACATTCTCTAGAACATAAATGTATAGAAACAACCATGGCCATAAAGTGAGGTATCATTTCATGTATTGATTGTAATATAAAATTTATCCCCCACTTTATATCCACATCATAATTTCTTGTCTGTTGATAAACGGTAAAAAAGTAATCAATCAATCAATGAAATACTGTTAAACTACACAGGTATATCTTTTAGATTTAGTTACATTCTCTGGAATATAAACGAACAGAAACAACAATTGAAACAACGGTGGTCAAAAATTGAGGGATCAGTTTATATACTGATTGTAATATAGAATTGATCACCCACCATAAACTGCACTTTAATTTCTTGTTTATTTATCAAAATATGATTAAGTGTGTATACACTTCTTCCTCAAGCTAGAAAAGGAATCACACAATCAATCTTTGTTCATGAGCGGGAGTAGTCGAGGCGCGCACGAGGGTTGGGTATATATATATATATATATATGTATATTTGTAATTATTTGTTTGAACATTATTTTTGATCGATACTCGTATTTAAGTAGATATTCTGTTTATAATCAAACAGTATATATATTTATTTCTACCGGCCTGATTATTTACGATAAATATTTGTTATGAAAATATGTGTCATTCGGCAGGATTCGAACCTGCGACCCCTATCAACATAGGGGAAGACCAATTGATCTGGCGCGTCTTAGACCCCTCGAACACGAATGACAAACAGTCTAAACGAAGGTAAATCAAGCTTATGTAACACAATTTTCGATTCACCGTAAATAACCATATCTGCACTGAAATGTATCGTAATGTCAACAAATGTAAACATGTTACGGAAATTAACGAAGATTAACGAAATGGTCTTTAAACAACCGACAATTTGAAATGATTTGTTTGAACATTATTTTTGATTTTTTAGATATTCTGTTTTATAATCAAACAGTATATATGTTTATTTCTACCGGAATATATATATATATATATATATATATATATATATATATATATATATATATATATGTGTGTGTGTGGAATTTATGTTTACACCCACCTTACATTTTAATTATTTATCTTTTTATTAAAATTTGTTTTCAAATTCCACCTTCACTTTTGTCACGTCAAGTTAATGTGTCCTGATAATTACTTAAAAGTTTTGCCAACGTTCACTTTTGATAATGTGGTGTCCTAAAGTACATTATCACGTCTACGTTATTTAAATCAGTTTGTTCTTTCTGTGGGTACAAATCTTTATATATATATATATATATATATATATATATATATATATATATATATATATTGTGCTTTTGTTATTACAGTGGTTTATAAAAGTATAATTTCAATATACAACATTTTTCATGTTTCAGAAAAATACTGTTCTTCTTCAGGTGATATATTAAAACAGATGGTTTTAATATATCACCTGAATATATGGTGAAAATGACTTATTTAGAAAATGTAAGATGACTGCATGGTTATTTAAAAAATGAAGTTGTAGTATTTGGAGAATGTTTATAGGTGTGTCAAATATCGTTCAATCAAAAATGAGAATTAGGTTATATAAAGTTATAAATTTATTTGTTTGAACATTATTTTTTAATGGATACTCATATTTGGGTAGAAAGTCTGTTTTTCTATAATTAAACTGTACATTTATATCTATCCACCGGCCTGAATATTGGAGAAATTTTGTTAGGAAAATACCGGCAGGATTCAAAACTGCGTCTCCCAAGAAGAAAGCCGTCAATAGATCAGAGATGTTTTAACACTCGGAGATTTTATGGTTTAACTAAGTCGAATTGAGCCGTAAATGCATAATTTCTCGATTTCGCATAACATTCATATCTGCTCCGGTTTGTTGGCCTTGTGCCACATCTAAGCTACGCTAGGTAAATCACCATATCTGCTTCGGTTTGTGTCATAATGTAAACAAAAATAAACAAAGACAATATTACGAAATCTTACGGAAAGTTACGAAATGGTACGAGGGTCATTCAATAAGGTGAATTTTTCGGGATAAGGACTTCTAATACAGATAGAAGTTTACTTTTTTTTTCAACATAGTCTCTCAGAAGTGTCACACACTTTTCCCATCCGTGCACAAGCTTCCGTATTCCCTCAGCGTAAAAATCTTTGGACTGGTGTCTCAGCCAATCGCTCACAGCACTTTTGACTTCATCGTCACTTTCAAACTTCGTGCCTCTCGTGAACGCTTTCAAGGAACCAAACAGGTGAAAGTCTGAAGGAGCAAGGTCTGGACTGTAAGGGGGATGAGGGAGCAGTTCCCAGCCCAGCTCGTTGATGGTCTGCACCA